>BSBM01000547.1:10192500-10640000 GCA_027924585.1 Larix kaempferi | reverse complement strand
ATTATTCATTTATGTCGACCCCATGCTACTGAATTAGAGATTGGTGATATCAACCAACATGAAAATATATTTTTTCCAAAACCACATGATCATAAAAAATACCTTAGGAAACGTAATAGCGGGGAACATAATGTGGAATTTCCAATACAGTCTCCTCAACAATGGAAGTAGTACAATCTCCTGAGCACCATGGGGAATTACCATTACACCCTCCTAAACAGAACGAGGAATCACCAGTACAAAGTCCTGAGCACCATGGCGAATTATGAGTATAGTATCCTGATTTTGTCACAAATGATGTAGTTCATGCTGCCACAATTTTGAAAGAGTTACAGGGACATGTAGATAGAGGTCATTGGGAGGAGGTGACAGGAACTGAAATGAAACAAACTACTGCTCAACTACTGCTCACTTTTCCATTCCTCAAGATTTTCTTCATATAATTTCTTCTAAACAATTGGCAATTGAGTATGATTGTTCTTCCAAATCTGAATCAAGGGCTTCCACTATGCATTTAGACATTGCATCATATAAGTTTGATAGTAGTTACATGTCCATCCTATATGATAAAATGGAGCATTTAAAGGAACAAGCTTCCTATATATGCAATTGGGTGTAAGAGTGCTTGAGAAAAGATAATAATATTTTACAATGCCTCAAATAGATAACAGTGTTGTAAAAGACAATTGTGGATAATCAATTCAAAGTGGACAGAATTATAAAAGGGAAAGTAGAAATAGTTGAATTATTATCCAAAGAAGTAGAAAAAATCACTGATGATGTTGAAAATGAAATTGAGTCAGTGAGGGTTGATTATAAAGAGACTTTGGAAAAAGCTAATGTTGAAGTGAGTGAACTCAAAGAAGAGTTGAAAAAAAGACCACATGTTCTCAATGTACCACCAATGAGGACAAAAATGGGTCCTTTATAGGTAATGAAGAAGAAAATTAAAGAATATGAAAAGGTAGTACAAGAATATCAGTTGAAGTTGAAAGAGTGGGAGGGAATCCATGAAAAAAAAGTTGTAGAATTAGAATCAATAATTTCCTATTTGAGAAAAACGATTTCTAAGCAAGTGGATAAGCTGAGAGGCACAAGGTTAGCAAGGATCTCTGAATCTGTAAAACTTAAAAACCAAAGTAGAGGAAAAAAAATTCCCAGTCAAGAAGGTGGTGAGGGTGAAGGTAAGGGTACCAAAGGAGATGAGGGTAAGGGTAGAAGGAAAAAAACACCTACAGGTACAATGTCCTTAGAAGAGCGAGATAAGTCCTTAGCAAATTGAGAGAAGATGCTACAAGAATGCTTCTCAACGAGAATTGCACTAGGTGATTTTTTTGGTTCATCACCACTATATAAAGAAATGAAAGAGAAGATGGCCGGGAAAGATGCAAAAATAAGGGAGTTGGAATCAAAACTCTTTAATGGTAGAAATTTCAGCATTTGGGATGTGATGTGGAAATTCAAAAAGTTAAATCCACAATTGCTGATTTGGAGAAGGAATTAAAAGGGCCAACTGCTGCAATGTTGGCAATTCCTGTCCTTTCCAATGAGACAAAGTCAAGGGAAAAAGAGCACAAGTAAGAAATACAGAATCTGAAATATGAATTGACTGAAGTTACAAATCAGTTGAAAAATACCAGACAACAATTGGAGGTCAAGGAAAAACAGGAATCAATGAAGTATAAGAAAAATGTGGAAATGTTGAACAAACTGATGGAGGAAAAAAATGTTTTGCTTGGAAATTTCAAAAAAGTTTCACAAAGATTTAAACAGCTTAAAAATAATTTGCAAAAAGTGCCTTGTACAACTCTAGAACAATTAGAGTCTTCTACAAAAGGCAAGAGAGACCATTCAGATTTGTCTTCTACTCAAGAGGAGGGATTGCAGCCATCTCAGAAACATGCTAGACATGTATAAATCAATGTATATATGTATTTATCGACAGTTAATGAAAATGGTTTTGTATGATGGAGTTTTGTATTTATCGGCATATAATGAAAAATGATTTTTAGTTGTGTTACTTTTTGTTACACCATATTTTGCCACCCTGTGAGCATTTATACTCTTTGGATTCCCTCACCTACTTATAGACTAAAAAACAAACTTGTGGTTCCCATTGAACCCCTTTTTCCATATTTTTCCTCCTGTACGTGAGTTACTTTATTACACCTCGCGTATATGCAGGCTGCACCACTATAGCCAACGTACATCGACTTTTTGGTAAATAATAGTAAAACTCTATTTTTCACTTCCAAAAAGTGGCCATTGTGACCTTTGGCCCTTCATGTATCTTGAAAGGACTCGATTCAACCTTTCACCTAGCTTTGGAGGGTTATATATTGAGCTCTTATGGTGCATGGAAGGAGGAGGAGGAGAGAGCATCGAAACTCTATTGGATTTTTGTCATAACTTGAGTCTACATCCATTGATCCTAATTGATGTGAACCCTTTATGTTCACATACCAAACTCTTCCATATCTTGTGAAGGACCCATTCCTTTACTCGTGAGTTTTACATTGCATGGGGGATTGAAGTGGTGGAGGAACAAGTGGAGGGACCTAGTTCTTGGTTCAGATGAGTTGCCGGTAAGAGGTTGTATCATGTACTTCTTGTTCATATTAATAGAAATATTCATTTTCTCGTCCAATTAATCTTGTGAATGGTCGTTTAATATCATTGGGTGACATTTGCTTATTATATCATGGACTATGCTATTGTTTATGCTAACATCTTTCATATATTATATGCACTTGCTTGTGTTTATTGTTGAGACTAAGCTGTAGGTTCAAGTGTATAGATTTGAAAGCTCAACGAGGATCTACACAAAACGTCCCATTGAAGATTGGTATTTTACTCCACTTCTTAGCATGTACATTTATATAGCATAGATTGGGAATTGAGTTGATTTATGGTAGTCATCTGTCTGTTCTGGTCTACCCCAAGCTATAGGAAGTTTTTCTCTATAACAGAAATGGAAACTCCTGTTGGGCCTGGCCCAGATGGGGCATTGTTGAACAGGAAGAATTTTGATAACTGCAGAGCTAAGCACAGTTAAGTTTGAACAATTTTGGGATAAGTTTTGGTATGCTGCAAAGTTGCACGCAGCACAGTTTCGAAGGAGCTACGAGGTCGGTGCTGTGAGGAGCATACCGCCGCGATGTACCACGTCGACGTAGATCCAGCTAAGCAGAGCATGGATGGATAAAGGCGGTTATTTTGGTTAGGTCACAGAAGACCTATTTTTGGAAAAGATCGTCGATAACTACCAAGTAGTGGGTAGGTGCAGATCGGAGGTAGGTGACTGAACACAACAAATAGAAGACTACTACTACTACTCGAACTAGTCATCTAAGGCTGTGAAAGAAGGAACAACTCAACGGAAGCAACCTATTGGCACATGTGTAACAGAAGATCTGCTGCTAGATACCAGTAGTTCAGTTTTGGAAAAATCGTGGTAGTTTTGTAAACCTAAGGGTTTTTCCTTCATAAATGTAAAGACATGACCTATGGGTCTTGATCTATAAATGAGGAAATTTTGTAAAGGAAAGGGTTAACTCTTCATTTTGTTGATTAGTATTGAATATTGTTAGACCTGTGAGATTGAAGCACTGTAAAGGCTCTGCAACTGAGTGCGCAGAGACCTAATTTTGAGAGAAAGAGAGAGAGAAGAGCATCTGCAGCTGAGTGCGCAGATGAAGAACTGTTGTACCCTTTCCTAAGATAATAAACAATAGTTCTTGTGGACGTAGCTTCCCATCCGAGGGGGTGAACCACGTTAAACCATTGTGTTATGTGATTGTTGTGTATGATTGTCACTAATTTATGATCTAATTTACTTACAGTGCATGCATGAAGTTACTATTGTCTGTTATATGTTTACTGTTATCTGTATTCACCATTGAAAGGATGGAATAAGATGCTAAGTAGTTCATGTATGGGGGAATATTAACAGTAAAGCATCGGTAAATTCTCAAATGAATGGATCTATGAGATAACCACACAACAATTGCTTAGAGTTGAATCGCGACATCAAGCGCACAACACTGTGCATCTCACATATTTACATAAGTTATGATGTTTATCAAGCTAAGTAATGATGAATAATTAAGGATTATCGAATAAAGTTGAATAGAAGTGATCATATCTCATCAACCCACTGTGTGGCTTGGGGACGCGCTAAGGGTGCAGATATCTTTGTTCCTAAAAATACTCGATGCGGAGTAGAAGAATTAGCGCAGTCATTGACCGCGGCGTGCAACTCGTACCATGCTGTACATGAAATAGTTGAAACACTCGTATCACCAGGTTGTGGAAACCTGCTTCTACAACCACCCCCTCAAGTTTGCCTCAGGTAAGACCTCAGGATGCTTGCAGTCTGTTGCCGAAAGGGTCGGTGAATAGGGGTTTTGTTGGTATCTTGTACCGTGAAGTACCTGGGTCTACATTGGAAAACCTCTAGAGCAGTGCTATGACCAACAAATGGTTCTATTCCCGCGCTAAGACTAGTGATGCGATAGTGTATTCAGAAAAGTAATGTCTGACAGTTGGCATCCAGAACAGAAAGAGATATGGGCTTGGTGCGATAAGATCGAAAGAGACTTTGCAAAGAAAGAAAACAGACATGCATGTCTATCTGACATATAGTGACATCCACAAAATTTTTTGGGCTTCATTTCCAAACGACCTACACGAGTGGATATCGTGCCTAGTAGAAAGAAAGAATTGTTCCCAAGGTGGAATACCTATAGAGTGGAGTCCGGAGCTTACTGAACAGCTCAAAGCAATCGACAACCCACTGTCACGAGTAGTTGACTTCTGGGTTGATAGCATACTAGAAGGATTTGTGACCGAATTTGTTGTAGATACGCTAAAGTCCTCCAGCCAAGCTGAACCATTCTTTTTCGAAGGATTCAGAGGTAAGTTCTTGAAAAACCTCAGTCTATACATTAAAATGCTTTTAGTTGAGAAAGGTGTTTTAAGAATGCAACAATAGTTCTAAATCTATCATGGTAGAGAACACATACATTGATTCTGCCGAAGAAAACCATACTTTGAAAAGTGGAAAGAGATACAAGCCTACTAACGAGAAGAAACCCACACCATCTAGAAACCGTATAGATACCAAAATTCCATGTGATCTCAATAATACAAACGCTCAGTTATCAACCACAATCTAGCGTATTATACCTCAGAATCAATCAGTCCAGAACCCACCCACTGCGAGTGTCACACAGCCCATCCCACAGATCAGTAATACTAGTAACACCGCAGGAGCGATTGCTCACAGCACTATGACTCAGACTATTCCTCAGAATGTCCCTAGCACAATCCAGCAACCTGTGTCTACTTTTGTCACAGGGAATTAGTTCCAGAATAGTACACAATCCGGAAGGAGAATGACAGATAACGATATAAAACTGTCGATATTCAAAGGAACGGGTCAGGAAGACTCTAATGAGCACTGGTTTCTATGCAAAGCCGTGTCAAGTGTTAAGCAAGTGACAGCTGATGCTATAAAGAGAGCGCAACTCATAACTACTTTTAAAGACAGAGCGCTACACTGGTTTATGAAGTATTCTCAAGCACAGCCGAGAACCCTAGCAGAGATCAAAACCGCGATTGCAGCAGAGTTTAAGAAGCCAAAATCAGAATCACAGTGCATAACAGAGTTGAAAGAAATCAAGCAGAAACATACTGGATCGGTTTGGGAATTCGACCAAAAATTCAAAACATTATTGGACCAAGTGAGCTTTGTTATAGCTCCGCAATAGCATCAAGAATGGTTCATTGCTGCACTGTTGCCCCATATCAGACAACCACTAATGCAACATAAGGTTGTATCACAAGTTGAGGCCTTAGAGATCGCAATGAAGTTGGAAGCTTCACCAATTGGAGAAAGTAGTTCTGGGATGATACAGATCCAGAACCAATTGGCTACCTTGACATTAGAATTACAAGGTATGAAGAATGGAAAGGAGCAGAGACATGAACAAAGACATGAAGTTTGGTGCACAAGATGCAAAGGAGAGGGCCACACTAGAGAACATTGCCCCTTATTTCAAGAATACCTTAGCAATGGCGCACCAAACCCAATAAATATGAATCAGAACTAGGCACCGTGGTGTGAAATTTTTAGAATAAGAGGACACAGACCTGAGGACTGCTACCTAATACAAAAATATGTAAAGACACCTAAAAAATTATACTGCAATTTCTGTAAGTCAGTTGGACATGATGAGTCAAACTGTCATGCTTATGAACTGATGAATGAAAGAAAGCGAGATATGGAAGCAATGCGAGGTGTTGGAATTTATAGTGTCCAAGAGGAAAATCAGCTAAAGCAAGACAACACCCACTATGATCAAGGAGCATATAGAGGCCGCGGTGGTGGATATCGCGGGAGAGGAAGAAATTCTGGTCAAAATCAAGGAAGAGGATGAGGCCAAGTAATATGCTATAACTGTGGCCAGCCAGTTCATATATCAAGAGAATGTAATAATCCATGCACCACATGCAACTACTGTAAATCATTTGATCATGTGATTGAAGATTGCCCCATGCTTGAGGTAGAAATGCAGAAGCAGAGAAGAATAGAAACACTGAACCCTAACATCCAGTTGATCACATCAGAGAACCGACCTACAGGTCAGAGTGTCAACGCAGTAATGCGAAGTGGCGCTGATACAGGAAATGAAAACAGCATAGAAGCCTCGACTTCTAGAACACTAGGAAAGCACCTCCATTGAACTTACAGAAAAATAAAGAAATATTTAAAGAAGCGTGGGACATGTTTAAACAACCACCACCTACTTCACCAAGGATCCCGCTACGAAGTCAAGAACCACAAATAGAAGACATGCCACTGGCATATGATCAGACACGTGCCGCACCAGATACATCTATTCTTGTTGTGTAGTTTCTACACAGCTGCATCAAGTTATTAAAAAACAAAGACACTCTTATGGAATTTGAAAAACTGATAAATTAGTACGAATCCTGCAGTAAGAAAGGAATAGCACATGGTGCAGTACATAACATTAGGAGTCCCAAAAGAACTAGTAGGGAAATGCGGTTCACTGCACAGATAGGAGACTATGAGATGGACGAGATCATTCTTGATCTCGGATATGAAGTGAATGTATTAACCAAACAGACATGGAAGGCGATGGGAAAACCAAAGTTACAGTGGTCACCTATACAGTTAAGAATGGCTAACCAAGGCATAGTTATACCTCTGGGAAGGTTAACCAATACTATTGTCAACATTGATGGAGTGCGAAGTTATGCAGACTTCGAAGTAATTGAAATTGTGGATGATAGCAATCCTTATCCAGCACTGCTGGGCATCAATTGGGCAATGATGAACTCGACCGTCATCAATCTGATGACAATGAAAATGATATTTGAAGGCAACGACATAAGGGTCGTCACACCATTGGATCCTTCACATGGGGAGCGATATGTTGAAACTATTCAAGAAGAGTACAGAGCTCAAGACCTTGACCGTATCTATCAAATGACAAAAAATGCTGTGGATTATATTCATCCTACTACGGATAGAATGCTCAGCTGGCGCTACGGCAGTTCTGGCATCTCAGACTCAGAGGCAGGATTAGAAAACTAGGAACACAGAATGCATGAAGTATCTGCCAGGAGATGCGTAAGAATTACAAAGTCACTCCGCTGGATTGGAAAGCAGGTAAGTCCAATCCCCACTTATGATGGTACAACTAACGTCTATTCATTTATCAAAGAATACACTGCAGCAGTTGTAGATGAACATTTCGTCTTAGCATTAGACATAGCACTCAGAGAAACACCTGCCAGATGGTGGGCTACACATAAAATGACAATGACAACTTGGGACCAGTGCAGAATAAAACTACAGATAAGATTTACTGATAAGGTCACACTACCGTTTGAGAAATATAGTGGTCAGATGGATCCAGAAGATCATATCACAGCTTGTGTACAAGCTTGGAAGGAAAAACCACAGATAGAATGGGTACATCTCTTTGTGCACACGCTGGAGGAGCATATTCCAAAAAAATGGTACCTACAGGAGGAGATGTGCACAGGAACCGCGGATTGGTCCGTCCTTATTGCGACCTTCCAGAAGGATTTTAGTTTTCAAGATGACCATCTTACTATACATGATGCGCTGCAGCTGATCAAGCAAAAGATATTTATCCCACATCGCAAGGAGGAAAACCTAACATTAGAAGAGTTTTTTGACACAAATAATGTACTTGCGAGTCTACAGCCAGATTGGTTAGAACAGATAGAGTAGGCTTTAGACTGCTACAACATAGCTGAAGAAGTTGAATATAGCAATGAGGAGGACCCGCGCAACATAAAAATCCCAGAATCAGAAGGAGTACGCGAGGTAGAAGGACCTCCACTAGAAATTCCAGATATGAGTGGACCAGTTAAAACAAAGAAAGTGAACATCGGCACCACTGAAGAGCCGAAGTTCGCAGCAATAGGAGACTACTGGGATGATGACACAGTTGCGGAGATCGCAGCTATATTACAAGAATATCAGGAAGTATTCCCAACAAATTTCACAGAGATGAAAGGCATCCTGGGAGACTTAGGAGTGATGAGAATTCCTCTTAAGCCAGGAGCGAAACCTATTAAACAAAGGCCATATAGATTGAATCCACGCTACAAAGAACGAGTTAAGGCAGAACTCGATAAGATGCTTGATGCAGGAATTATTGAGCCAGTTGAAGAATATGAATGGATAAGCCCAATGGTCATCCAAGACAAGAAAACAAAGGGTGAAATCAGGATCTGTGTTGATCTTAGAAAGCTAAATGATGCTTCAATACATGACCCATTTCCTACTCCTTTTACCAATGAAGTACTTGATAACGTGGGAGGTAACGAAGCATAGTCTTTTACTAATGGGTTTTCTGGATACCATCAGATTAGAATTGATCCAGCCGATAGGCACAAAACCACTTTTGCAACATAATGGGGGTCATTCTAGTATACAGTGATTCCTTTTGGGTTGAAGAATGCACCAGCCATATTTTCAACAGTCGTGATCGCAACATTTAAAGAATTCATACACAAATTTTTAGAAGTATACTTTGATGATTGGACCATTTTTGGGTTACTAAAGACCCATGCTGCGAACCTCAGGATGATGCTAGAAAAATGCAGACAACATCATATTTCATTGAATTTGAAGAAATGTATTTTCTGTGTTCCTTATGGGATTCTGCTGGGACATATTGTGTGTAAGCAAGGGTTGATGGTTGATCCTGTGAAGATAGAAGTTATTGTAAACTTTCCAACACCAAATTCAATTAAACAATTGCGCACTACACTAGGACATATCAAATACTACGAGAAATTCATAAAGGGGTATGCACAGATGATCACAGCACTGGAAGAAAGGCTGTTACACTTCGTTGTTTTGGAAGAAGATTATTTCATCGTGGGATTCCACTGGAAAGTACAAAAAGAATGAGAAAAAGCATGGCACGATCACCACATCAAGAATAAGTCTTTCCAGGTAGGTGACCTAGTCCTCCTATATGATAGTAAATTCATGAAATTTCCAGGGAAATTTAAAATGCATTGGCTTGGAACATATACTGCAATAGATGTTACTAACGGTGGTGTAGTCCAGCTAGCTACTTTAGCCGGTGATACATTACCCAATTTGATAAATGGGAGCAGACTAAATATTTACCATGATAGTCCTGCTTTGCAACATCTAGAATGATCAGAAGAAAGGAAAAGTTTCTAAGTTCCAAGTACAGTTGGAATTGGGCACTATGAACAATTTGTACACAAAACATGTAAAGATAGATCTATGTACACCGCATCGTTGTTGAAGCTGCACAGGAAAAAAAAAATTATAATAATGCGTTGTTGCGACACTCAAAATGCAACACTGAGGAGAGAAACAAATCAGACACCACGAAGTAATTCCACAGAACTAAAGACAACATACCGCGCAGTTCGACGCAGAGCTCCAGAAAATAGCCATTACAGTATTGGTCGGAAATATAGCTATTATACAGTACTTTTCGACGAACCACTCGAGCATTTAAAGAACAGATAGCCGTTCTGAACAACTTAATGATGGAATTGACCGAATAATCCACCGAAATTGGCTAACGGATACTGCATTTAATGCTTATCTAACCGTTAAGGGGCGTGGATATGGATCAGTCATGGATATATATACTGCAGCAGTTAGACTCGCGGGCATTACCAAAGCACTTAGAAATTCTTGAAAACACTGTTTTCTGAGTTTAGACTATAAGTTATCCACTGGTTAGCAGAGTAAGTGTGCAAGCAAATGACACAGAGGTCCTTTGTTGACGAAGAGTTCATGGTTGAAGAGACTGTGAAGTTGTTCCAACATGGAGGAATTGACGAGTTAATGAGAACCCTAAGCAAGAAAGTCGTCACGGAATCAGAATAAGGTCCAAGGAGATCACCAAGACACGCCCCCTCAATGCAAGACAAAGGAAAAAACCCAGTAGTGCCAAGATCAAATATACTGAAGACAAGTTCTCTAGGACCAAATAAACCCATTGTAGATAAATAGATACCTCTAACTATGACAGCAGACTATATCTCACCACGTGCAGTGGATGCATCGGCCATTAAACTACTCAAGATTCCAAAGTATGAGATACCACTCTCGCCGATATCAAAACATGTTGAGGTGGAAAAAAATCTATTGGGAAAGATTCCAGAATGTAAATGGGAGGACTATGATTTGCTAGCAATGCAAAAGAAAAAGCCCACTGAACCAAGGTTATCATGGTTCCAGCCCGACAAATACATGTGCTGGAAGAAGAGTACACAGGGAGAACTGACTTTAGTTGTTGAAAGTTGGTTGTCCGAAGTAGCCAAGTCAGGGCAGCTCAACCTACTCAGACTCCCACATTTCAATAGATCACCGGAGCTCAACGCGGTGGTGCAAACTCTCATGGGTCGCAACCACCAGGGATATTTATGGATGGACCAGAATATTGACCTGACAATCGACTTAATCCATCGGATAACTGGATTGAGCAAAAGGGGAGCATACCGAAGGAAGTTCTTTCAAGGAAAAACAAAGGATAAAGAGGTAGCTGCATTGATGAAGCAAACACAGTCTGTTGTAAAAGGGAAGCGAGGCTTCCAAGTAGACAACATAAAGGATCAGGCAATAAGATTTGTCACACAGCTTTTAGCAGGTAAGATTCTAAGAAAATGCAGACTGCTAGAAGTCAATGCGGGCGCAGTACTACTTGGCGTTGTAGCTGCCGAGGGAGAAGAATTCAATTGGTGTCAATTTCTACTAAATGAGTTCCTATAGGAACTGAATGATACACAAATCAATGGTGGATACTTCCACTTCACTTGGCTAATCATGCTGATCGCCTTCCTGGGATGGAGAGAGTCGAAGCATTATGTCGGAGTGATCATAGACACTTTGGACTGCAGAGGTGCTCGCGTTCAGAATCTATGGGAAAATTTGAATCCCGGCAGACAGCATAAGACAACATTGGTCTTCTATACGTACTATGACCAGCTGCGCGGGACCATCATGCTTACATCTCGCATACCAAAGGAGGTAACAAGAAAATATATCCGCATTATCAATTTTTATGCTGCGATGAAATGCATCTCCATTTTAGCCAAAGCGCAGACAAAGAATGTTGATTGGTACCCAGGACGTTACCATATGTACAAGGAAGATATTGAGAATATTATGAAAGAATGGCCATTTGAATTCCGAGTTGAGGTCGTGGATATCCAAAGTGATTCTGGCGAAGATAACCCTATCCCCTGTCCCATAGTAGAAGATAAAGAGCCAAGAAAAAGGAAGGACATTGGGAGTTCTTCGGGGCACAAGGAAAAAATGAAGAAGCAGAAATCACATAAAGACCAATAGACATAGTGCTTCACGAAGATGACTACTTAATGATCGCCATGAAGGTCACTGAACAAATGGAGGAACTTTCGACAGACAAAGAGAAGAAGGAAAAGGCAATTCAAGATAGCTTAGACCAGAACATGACTACACTACAAGGGATATCCCAAAAATTTGAAGAAGTAAGAAGAAGATTATCCTTGCACCATGAGACAATAGCTGAAAAAGGATCCACAGGAACTTTGCAGCAGCAAATCATGGTTTCCGCGAGGTCCCGTGTTGTCCATTTGAAACCACTATCTATAATATTGCCATTACCTGATCAAGCAATGCTAGATACAAAGAATGTAGAGCGCGTGGAGCTTAATCTTGCAAAAATACCATTGCCAGGACTACATTACTTACAGATGCAAGTCAGTGAAGAAATATATGACAGAAACATAGAAGCACTGAAAGGACAGGCAGAGTTGCAAGAAGCTAACATGCAACTCGAGGAAGATAGCTCACGGAGCACTATGCAATTACAGGATGAAAGAGATCGTTGACTGAGATTGGAGACCACGATCACTGTGGTTACAGACAATATAGATGAATTTGAAATTCAAATAGAACTAGTAGATACTATTGTAAAGATTGGCGATTTGGTCAATAGTCTTAAGAATGAGAAGGAAGACATGGAGATTCTCCATGAGTCTGAAATTGCTGCCCTGAAAGCGCAGATCAATCCAAAGACTCCACCAGATGAACAGCAATTAAGGCAAGGAGTAGTGAATACCGCAACATAGAATATTGCTACCGAAGTGACTAACTGCCAGAGTCTATTGGAAGCAACATTGAAGGCATTTAGTGCCCTTGAAGAAGATCAACAATTACTGGAAGTAAAGAAGGAAGTGAAAGAAAAACAAGAATCACTAGAAAAGATGAGTGAGGAGGTTAAGGTGCCACCAGCAAGGGAGAAACTCCTAAAATACATGGAAATCAACAACCTAAAGAAGAAAGTTAAAGCTTTGCGTGAGAAGGAGATAGAAATGGGGGATAAGTCGCAGCCATTATTAGAGGAAGCCGACACGATCTCGCAAGAGATCGAAGAAAAGTTAAAGGAAATCAACCAGAATCAAGAGCAAGTGGAAGGCCAGATTGGCCATGAGATAACACTTGAGATGATAGAAATAGTTGGGCAATTGAACAAGATACGAAGACCATGGTAGAAAAGCTGATGGGCACAGTCAACGAGTTCGTTGTGAAGATCAGTCCATAATCAGTGGAACACCATCAATGAGTTACAAGTGGCTCAGGGGCGAGCCACATGTAAGTGTTAGGGGCCTGTTGGGCCTGGCCCAGATGGGGCATTGTTGAATAGCAAGAATTTTGAGAACCGCGGAGCTAAGCGTAGTTAAGTTTGAACAATTTTGGGATAAGTTTTGGTATGCTACAAAGGTGCCTGCAGCAAAGTGTCGAAGGAGCTGCGAGGTCAGTGCTGCGAGGAGTACAACACCGTGATGTGCCACATCAACAAAGATCCATCTAAGCATAGCATGGACGGATGAAGGCAGTTATTTTGGTTAGGTCACAGAAGACCTATTTTTGGCAAAGAACGTCGATAACCACCAAGCAGTGGGTAGGTGTAGATCGTAGGTATGTGACTGATCACAACAAACAGAAGACTACTAGTACTACTCGAACTAGTCATATAAGGCTGTGAAAGAAGGAACAGCTCAGCAGAAGCAACCTATTGGCACACGCGTAACAGAAGATTCGCTGCCAGATACCAATAGTTTGGTTTCGGGAAAACCGTGGTAGTTTTGTAAACCTAAGGATCTGCCTTCGTAAATGTAAAGACATGACCGATGGGTCTTGATCTATAAATAAGGCAATTCTGTAAAGGAAAGGGTTAATGCTTCATTTTGTTGATTAGTATTGAATACTATTAGACCTGTGAGATTGAAGCACTATAAAGGCTCTACAGCTAAGTGTGCAGACACCTAATTTTGAGAGAGAGAGAGAGAAGAGCATTTGCAGCTAAGTGCGTAGAAGAAGAACTATTGTACCCTTTCCTAAGACAATAAACAACAATTCTTGTGGACGTAGCTTCCCATCCGGGGGGGTGAACCATGTTAAACCATTGTGTTATGTGATTGTTGTGTATGATTGTCACTAATTTATGATCTAATTTACTTACAGTGCATGCATGAAGTTACTATTGTCTGTTATATGTTTACTAGTATCTGTATTCACCATGGAGAGGATGGAATAAGATGCTAAGTAGTTCATGTATGGGGGAATATTAACAGTAAAGAACCAGTAAATTCTCAAATGAATGGATCTATGAGATAACCACACAACAATTGGTTAGAGTTGAATTGCGACATCAAGCGCACAGCACTGCGCATCTCACATATTTACATAAGTTATGATGTTTATCAAGCTAAGTAATGATGAATAATTAAGGATTATCGAATAAAGTTGAATAGAAGTGATCAGATCTCATCAACCCACTACGCGGCTTGGGGACGCGCTGAGGGTGCAAATATCTTTGTTCTTGAAAATAATCAACGCGGAGTAGAAGACTTCGTGCAGTCATTGACCGGAGCATGCAACTCGTACCACGCTATACATGAAACAGTTGAAACACTCGCATCACCAGGTTGTCGAAACCTGCTTCTGCAACCACCCCCTGAACTTTGCCTCGGGTGAGACCTCAGGCTATTTGCAGTCTACTGCCAAAAGGGCCGGTGAATAGGGGTTTTCTTGGTATCTTGTACCGCGAAGTACTAGGGTCTACATTGGAAAACCTCTAGAACAGTGCTGCGACCAACAACTCCGCTGGGGAGGAACCTCCATTTTGGGGTTTTTGGGCATTTTTCCTTATTTTGAGTCTCTATTCTGTTGAGTTTTTGTGTCGTAGATCAGCTATTATGGTCTACATAGAAAATATTGATTTTTCTTGGTCTTTTGATTCATTTTTGGTCCTGCCATGTACGCGAGTCTGCCTTGAGTTACCCATATGTACCTGCTATTGTTTGTACAATAGCTCGCGTATATACATTGTTGTTCTTTGAATAGTTGCGTACAAGTCCATCTTTACCTTGTTTATGATCTTTGGTTGTTGCTGGGTGAATTCTGGGTGTTCCTGAGTCTTATTAGGCCTATATCCTGACTGTTCCATGCCCTTTTATTGACTAGAAACTCCTCTTTCTTTAGTTTTTTGAGAATTTGGTTTACAACCATTTTTTATTTTTATAGCTCTAGCTTAGTTGATTCTTACTTTTTGGGGTTTGCTTGGTTGTCTACATTGCATGCTTTGGATTCTCTTCTGAAAAGTTTTGATTCCACTTGCATTTTTCATTCATTTATATTGAAAAATACAAAAACATTGTTTGGATTTTCATTTCATTTATAGTGAAAATACAAAAAAATATTGCTTTATGTTATTGCATTTTGGATTAGAGTTCTTGTGCTTTCATTAGGACTTGTTTGTGCATGAAATTATAAAGAGATTGCATTTTTATTTCTGAAAACCAAACATTGGTTTGACTGTCATTTTAGTGGCATACTTTTTCATTGGTAGATGAGTCTAGTGTTTTTCGGGTGTGCATATCATTGAGTCTTTTCACATCACTAGTTTCATGACCATATCCTTTTGAGTAATCACAACAATTAAAATTAATGCTTAATCAAAAATTGATTAGAACGATTTTCTCTTTTCTATGGTGTACCAACTAGTATAGGTTTAGAGTCTTGGAATAGATCACTGTCGAGTAAACGATCCAAGAATATTAAACAAACATTATATGTCTGACCAGTGAGTGGTGAAACCCATGGTACACATCGGTGTTCTTAGGACGATCTACTCAAACCTGAGTTAAGCACGAGGTCACGGGAAGTTGGTTGTGGAGATAGCCCTCCAATACTTGCTGAGCGTGGGAGATATATCCAGGAAACTGGGGATTCTTGGGGGATTTCACCCTCTTGAGTTTCAGGCTTAGCTAACCTACCCATATGACCGATCCCACCTGCGACTGTTTGCTCGAGCATTGGTTATACATGGTGGCCATAGTTTCTTTACCTAGGTATCACATAGGGCATTTGCAGTAGTTACTCTGTGATTGTCCTGAGTCAGATATGGGTCAGACAACACAATTGTGTTAACACAGTGAAGTCTGGGGGCCCTTATAAATGATTCTGTTACCTCCAGTTATAGTTTGGGAGTCTTAAGCCTCTCCTAGGTGAGACATACCAGCTGTAGTGTCGGGAGGTCCCTTGAGACAGTCCCCTGTTATGTGCATTTGGCTGTAGTTTCTCTTAGGTGTGTGCTTTGTGACATTCTAGTTGGTCATTAGGAGACATTTATTTGTTGACCTTTTGAAGTCATCATGGATCGAGATCCACCTCTCCACCGATCTCGTCGGTTGGCTGGTTTACTAGCTAGCGATCCATCATAGTTTCGTCACAAGAGATCTCAAAGGACTATCGCTGGTCCATTATTCACATCTCATGAGCTTCAGATAGATCCTATTATGAGTTTCGCATCTGGCACGACGGGAGTCCCCACGACTCCGTCCAGTGGCACTAAAGGAAACTCTCCTCCTTGCACTCTGAGAAGTGGATGGGGGGGATTTTCACCACACAACACTTCTCCTGGGTTTGGGACATCCCAACCCACTTATAGGAACCTATTTGATGAAACATGGTCATCAATTTCTTTATATGCTTCATCCCTGGGTATGCCAGGTTTGGTTCCACATCTGTCTCTATGACCTAAGACCCTTTTTCATTGGGTATGCCCTGATTTATGCCGAATGTTACTTCCACTATGTCCACTAGTCATGCTAGATCTACCATTGGGATCGGGGGCACTAGACCCCCTTATATTGCATGTCAGTTTTCCGGTGGTCACATCCCTCCATCTACTCCGAGTGTTGGAGGAGGGCCACCTCCTTTGTCAGCCCCTGGTGTTAGCATGAATCCTTTCTCTAGTGGAGGTTTCACGATAGGAATCGATGGCTTACATTCCATCCATTAGTCCGTATTCCTCTATACATATGCCTGTGCCCACAAACGCTTATATGATTATGAATCTTCCTCCTAATAACTCGACTCCCGGGGGTGGGAACATACCATTTTCTTATGGCCCTCATTCGACTTCTCCTTCCATGTTAAGTGGTTACATACCCCATTCTTATGGCAGTAACTTTTATAATTATTCAGACGGTTTTGGCCCTTATTCAAATCCCCCCCTATGGAGCCTATTCCATGCATATACCTGTGTATCCTAACATGGGTCAGTTTGGAGGAGGTTATCATCCTTATATTCAAGGTCACGGTTTCTATCATATTTCGTCGACACCTCAGGTGTCGACTTCGATGTACACAGTCCCACCTTCAGGTTTGCAAATTTAGTCTCTTTTGGGAGCTAGTAATCAAGATTCACAGCCTCAGCTCCTATTTCTTGCTAGTTTAAATTTACCCGATCTTTTGAAGCTCACAAATGATCCGGTGTGTCATGACTATACATGGCCCCAAGTCCCCACCAAGATCCCTTCCGACATTCCAAAGTTTGAATGGAAGAATGGTGAGGATCTAGGTAATCACGTCACCACTTTCCATTTATGGTGCTCCTTGAATTCTTTGAACCACAATTCTATTCGTTTGAGGCTCTCTCAACGCACCCTCATGGGGGCAGCTGCGAAATGGTATGTCGAGTTTCCTGGGGGCACATATATGAGTTTCAACAATTTGGCCTTGGTTTTCCTAGATCACTTTAAGTTATTGATTCTTTACGATACTGGAACCGCACTCTTATCCACCTTCCAAAAGTAAAAAGCCACACATATCTCTGATCATATTCAAGAGTGGCGCCAACAGAAGAGGCTAGTGAAAGTCAACATTCCTCTAGAATTTCTGTTGGAATGGTTCCTCAAGTCTTTGATCCCTTACATTTCGAAGGAAGTTTCATTGTCTGGTATTATGACTGAGGAATAAGCCATTTTTAAATCCCATCAGCTAGACCTAGTCTATGCCGAGTCTGGAATTTTGTATGACATTATACCTGATGCACCGATATCATGACATGATCCCAAGCCCATTCCTAGATCACATACCGATGGCATCGTTGGTTCCATGAGTACTCGTCTGATAGATTTGGTTACAAATCAAATGCATAATCTGTCTATTAACCAATCTACCCCTGGACAGGGTCATGCCTCATCCGTTTCCACCCAATCGTCTGATGTTCATTCTATACAATCAACAAACCCATCTGGTAACCAGCAACCTGGTGGGAAGAAGAAGGGGAAAAATAATTGTAGGGTTGGCCATAATAGGATTAACCCTAAGAAAGAGAACACAAACCCTCCTCGAGATGGTAGAAATGCTGGTGGGGACAACAAACCTAGATGTAAAGTGAAATTTCCTTGTAAGCTTTGCTCGGAAGATCACCTTACACATTTGTATCCTCGTATCAAGGAAGCATAGAAGCACCTTGCACAGAGCCCAGCTGTGTTGAAGGATCCCCTTCCACATCATCAAAAGATGGCTTTGAGTGCTTTCATCACCAGTAATGGGACTAATGAAACTTTGACATCCTCTACCCATGCTGGCGGTTTCGGATGTGTTAACATGGTTAAATATGAGGTTAGTGTTGCTACTCGCTCACGTGATTATGGAGAACCAGAACCTTATTTGGGGAATGAGCCCCATCCACCTGATTCTCCATTGCATATCGAGAATCCTAACTCTATGCCGCAGATACCGAAAGGTGTTCTCAAGTGCTCGACACACAATCCCAATGCCCGAGCCACCCATAAATACTCAATTGTGGAATATCTGGGCCAGACTCCGTGTTCCATGTCAGCTCTCGAGGTTCTCCAGGATTTTCCTTTGTAAAGGAACACCCTTTTGTGTGCTTTGGGAGTCCAGGATCAGTGTAGCCCTAATGTTATCAAATTCGACACTACTGATGTTCAGCCTCTCTTGACCTATCATGTGGCCGTCCAAGTACATGTTAGGTGTGAAAATCCTCACAGCAGATCTAAGAGTTGATGTATACCTCACAAGAAAGATTAAGCAGGAAAATAGAAGAAGAGTGGACAATGCAGTGTAAAAGAGCAGCAGAATTATGATACTGTAGAAATCAGATAGAAGGATAATAACATCACACACTAATTCATTAATCATAATATGAACAATAAACAATACAATGTTGATAGGATTCGAATGCCAAGGTGGCAATTCGAATTAGCCTTCATGGAGTGATCATCAGATCAATAGAGAGTCATCAAAGCACAACTAGAAGTCCTGATCATCATCAATGGAGTCATCAATGCACAAGTAACTGTCAACCAGATGTCAAACTGAGTCTAACCGAGTGTGGTAGGTGTAACTGGAACATGGAGGCACTAACTGAATGAAGGAGGCTCAGTGGAGGGCACATGAGGAGCTAACTAGAGTCAGAATAGGCAGTCTAGTCTCACTGGAGGTCCATCGGAGTGATACAGTCAGTTGAGAGTCAATCTAGCCTTAAATCAAGGAAAGATCTAAAGATAACTCAACTAAATGAAGTGCAACTGAATGGTAGGTGAGAGAGGGTGCCTGGGATGCATGCAATTGCATGCAGGGTGCACTAAGCACTAGGAGGGATAAAACTGATCAGAAAGAAGCTCCAAGGGCTAGGTGCTGGGACTGATGACTGGGATGCATGCAAAATCATGACTGCATGCAAAAAGCATGCATGAATGAAAATGCAAAAATGGATAATGCTGGTAGGACTAGTATGGAGTATAGGAATATCCCAACATTAGGTGCTTACAGATGATTGTTAAACATACTGTGGTTGACAAAGGAGCTTCGACTTTAGTAATTTCGTTAGCTTGTTGGAAGGCTCTTGGATCTCCTCCATTGTCGAATTCTATGACCATGCTTACTACATTCTATGGTTGTTTGTTTAGGCCCCATGATATTCTCCCTTCCCTTGAGGTCCACTTGGGTGGGAAGTCAAGGTGGTTGATGCACCCATCGACTACAACCTTTTACTGGGTAAGAATTGGATCTACGCTATGAGAGTGATCATGTCCTCTGTTTTTAGAGTTATCTGCTTTCCCCATGAAGGCAAGATTGTGAGTGTCGATCAACTATATTTTACTGGTTCCAATACCGTAGCATCACTAGGAACTGTTGTTCCTCAGATTGAAAATTCTCATCCGAAAACTGGGAATGTTGGTGTAGGATTGTATTTCTCGTTGATGGGATATTTCGACTTTGTTGCACCAATATCCTTCATTGGAACCATCTATGATATGCTCCTTCCTCATTGAATAACGTATCGTTCCATACATCATACTTTAGTGATCTGTGGAATCTACCTTCCACAAGTTCCTCGTCTGGAGATGTTTCGCACATTGGAATGGCTATGCCCTTGTATACAGCTGAGATTTCTTATCATGATATTCAACAAGCTACTTCAGAGTCAGATCTCTCTTCTTCACGGAAAGAGGAAGAAGATCCCATTATGCTGCTCGCATGGCAAGTCGACTCATCTTGTTCACATGATTTCCTTGATGGTACTTTGCCTTCTGATGAAGCTATTATTGAGGCCATGAATTGTATTGATAAGACTTGGGAAGATCTCCATCATCGATCTTATTTTCTTCCCAACCTTGAGATTACTGAGCAAGAGGAGTTTCGGTTGACTCTTGCAAAGAAAATTGGTCACCCTATGGCTCTTTTGGATTCACATGGCATTTACATGGAGGGGAATATGGATAATATTTACCCTACCATTCCGATCAAAATTTCTCGCACTCCCAGAAAGATTTAAAACATTTATATTGGTGTTGATTGTTCCCCTGAGGAGATCCACATTTACACCGAGTTATTCAAAGAATTTAGGGATGTGTTCGCCTAGTCATATGAGGAGATGCCAGGTATTGACCCTAGTATTGTCGAGCATGAAATTAAGACTTATCCAAATGTTAATCCTATTCAACAACATCTTCATGTTGTGAATCCTAGGAAGTAAGCCGCTATTAAGGCAGAGGTGGAGAAACTACTCAAAGCTGGTTTCATCTACTCGATTCCCCTTCCTGAATGGGTGTCCAACCTTGTTCCCGTGGATAAGAAGCAGGGAACCATCCGTGTATGTATAGATTTTCCTAAAGATAACTTTCCCGCCCCATTCATAGACCAAATCTTGGATGTGTGTGCGGGAAGCGAAGTGTTTTCATTTATGGATTGTTTTTCATGCTACAATCAAATCCAAATTAAACCCAAGGTTCAACATAAGACTACTTTTATATGTCCTTGGGGTACCTTTGCATACCAGAAAATTCCCTTTGGCCTTAAAAACGTCGGAGCTACTTTTCAGTGGGCTATGACATATCATTTTCATGACCTTAAGTGCATAGTGGAGGCTTACTTGGATGATCTTGCTTGTCACTCTCGTAAGAGAGTAGATCACCCCAGTCACCTTCACCTTATTTTTGAGAGATGTTGGTGTTACAAGATTCGTTTGAACCCGAACAAGTGAATCTTTGTCATGAAAACGGGTCACCTTCTAGGGTTTGTAGTTTTAAAAGAGGGTATTAGAGTCGATCCATTAAAGGTTGAGGAAATACTTCAATTTCCTCCCCCGCATAATTTGATTCAACTTCAGAGCCTCCAAGGGAGAGCCACTTTCTTACGTTGTTTTATTGTGAATTAAGCCAATCTTACTAAAGGTTTCACATGATTATTAAAGAAATACACTCCATTTATCTGGGATGAGCGAGCCCAACAGTCTTTCGACGCCCTTAAGAAAGATTTAGTATTAGCCCCTCTTCTTAGTCCACCCGACTTTGGAAGAGATTTTTTTATTTATGTGGTCGCATCTCAGGAGACGATTGGTATGGTCTTAGTCAATGTGGATGATGTGATTCAAGAGCATGTTGTCTATTATCTTAGTCGAAACCTAGTAGATCTTGAACTGAGATATTCCCACGTTGAGAAATTGGCCCTTGCGTCTGTTCATGCATTCCAATGATTACGACATTACATTTTTCTTCGGAAAACCACAGTTATAGCACATGTCAATCCATTTCAGTTCGTGCTCTCATGACATTTAATTGGGGGGAAATCTAATAAATGGATTGTCATCCTTCATGAATTTGATCTTGATTTTGCTTTGGTGAAGTTGGTGAATTCCTTGGTTTTTGCAGAACTTATGTCGTATTTCCTGAGACTTGATGAAGAAGTAGTCCATGAAGACTCATTTGTGGATGAACATTTATTTCTTATCTCATCAACGGACCCTTGGTATGGAGACATCATTATATATCTCCAAACTCTAAAGTTCCCTTCACATTATTCGCGAGATGAACGACGATGTGTGAGACATCACGCCAAAGATTATGTCATCGTTGGTGACACTTTATATCACTGAGGAAAAGACTATATCCTACGTCGTTGTTAACTCATGAAGAAGCGGAGCTAGTGCTTAATGACTGCCATAGTAGGGCATGTGGTGGTTAGTTATCTGTGATTGCGACAACCCAATGTATCTTACGAGTAGGTTACTTTTGGCCCACGATCTTTAAAGATTGTGTTAATGTCGTGAAGAGATGCCACCCTTGTCAGGTGTTTTCTTGAAATATACACTCGCATCCTGCACCCCTTCATCTGGTTGTCACCGTCAGTCCCTTCACCAATTGGGGGGTTGATTTCATGGACTGCAACCTAGATTCAGCTGGGGGGCATCGTCATATTATCGTGGCCATTGATTACTTTTCCAAATGGCCTGAGGCCATGCCGACCCTTAAAGTCGATGGTGCAAGAGCAACCCACTTCGTATTCAATCAAATTATAGTTTGATTCGGTATTCGAAAGAAGATTGTCACTGACCATGGAAGTCACTTCCAAAACAAGATGATGGCAGAATTATCATGCTTGGGTTTAAACAAGATCACTCAAATTCATATTACCCCTAAGCGAATGGCCAGGTAGAGGCAGTTAATAAGTCCATTAATGCCATTCTCCAAAGGACCATCCAACAAATCAAGAGCAATTGGCATATCATGTTATATCCTGCTTTGTGGGCATATCGAATCACGGTAAAGACTTCCACTGGTTTCTCACCTTTTCAGTTAGTACATGGTGTGGAGTCCATCTTACCGATTGAATTCGAAATCCCTTTGTTGAAGCTATCTATAGAGCTCCTTCCTGATACGTCAGAAGTAGAGCAACGTTTGGTCCACCTTGAGCAACTTGACGAGCAACGTCGAGATGCCGCCATGGAAATAGATGCCAACAAACGTCGTGTCAAGGCTCAGTATGATAGGTTTGTCTATCCCTGGAAATAGGCCAAAGGTGACTTGGTCCTCCTTTATGACCAAGCTAAGGAACCCTTGGGGGCAGGAAAGTTTAACCCCATGTGGAACATTCCTTATGTTGTGAGGCATGTCCTTGAGAAAGGAGCCTACGAGTTGGAGGATTATGAGGGGAACACCTTGAAGGATCCTAGAAATGGGCTCTACCTCAAGCGGTATTATGCTTGAGCTTCTAGCTCGAGCTGATACTTTTGTATACTATTGTATAGTTGTTGTACATATGTTAGCTTTTCTTTGATTTTTCGAGTCTGCTGATTCGCTTCCTTTTGGTTGAAAGATGTCAATGGAATATCCAGTGTTCTTAGGATTCGCGTATGGGGCCATACACCATACGCAGAGACTAGCTTCTACTGCGTGGGTTATTTACTCACCCGACAACCAGATTTGGTCTTCAGGAGGCGCTTGTATCAGTTCTACATCGAACAATTTGAACGAGTATAGTGCCATTATTGAGTTACTTCATGATTCCATTTCACATGGTATTTAGTCTCTAGAGGTCCTCCTGGATTCACAACTGATTGTGTATCAATTGAATGGTTGGTACTTTGTTAGGGATCCTACGTTACTAAGGAGGATCTTAAAGGTGAGACTCTTGGAACACCATTTTGATTTTATTACTTATGTTCATCTTCCAAGACATTTTAATCACACTGCTGATGCATGTGCTAATTATGTCCTATATTGGAATTTGTCACATAATTAAAAGAAGAATTGAATCACACAAATAACATTCACACATTTGTACACACATAATAGTAGAGTCGAAAAATCATAGTTTTTTCATTATCAAAATGTGGTGTCATAATACAAAACTGGAGCTCATAGATCTCAAATATACATATCCGATAGAAAAAATGGGACCCCATGGCATTTAAGCCCTGGGGGGAGATTTAGCCTCTTGGGTTGGATGAGTCTACATGTAGTAGTGCACGGCATTGGCTATGCACCTGAGCAGCTGTTCCCATGTCCTTGGTACCCCAACCACATTTCTATGCATATCCTTTGGGAGATGATCTACCTCGATCACTGGCACTCAAGTAGTCATACGAGTTAGGTTGACCCACACGTTCTCCAATGTGTGCTCTACCTCTGCACCTACTACCTCCCCACCCCTACCTCTGCGGCGATGTCATGGGAAACCTTGAGGTATTTGCGGACCCAAATCTGTGAGAAAATAGTCAAACGTTAATATATGATACCAAACCAAAAATATTTTTGCTTTCACTTATAACAAAAATACAAAAAAAAAATATTCAAAACTTAAAAAGAGTAGTCTTACCAACGTCCCCGAATGTGGTCCCTGGTGGTAGTGGCATATCGCGATCCCCTCTGAAGTTTATCCCCTCATAGGGATAGTCATCTATGGCGATCACCTATCACCGCCACCAGTGGAAAAACTCATCAGTATATGGGGAAGCCTGTCGGCCACCCCTTGCTGTGTCAATATCTCTGCCCATTGGGTCTGGGTTATTTCTCGGAGACTATGTGGAGGAGGACTTCTACCCTCAGACTCAAGCCCGAGACTCTCTCAAAAAAGAAGTTGCACAATATGCTACCAAAACTGAAGTTTTTGGCCCACCCTATTTTTCACTCCGTCAGCTGGTTCTTCATAGTACCCAACAATGTTGTGCACCAGTCATATACCATTGGTCTCATGCTCTCGACCACATAAAATATCAATGGCCTTGAGGCCTAATGTAGAGAATTTGATCATGCTATCCTCTCGAGAGTGAGGACTATGATCTTCATGCTTAGGCTCGCTATGGTCTCTATGGGGATCTGGCTACCCACCTTCTGGGTGCCAGCAATACAGTACCTATCAATATAATCACTAATAGTCATTCCAACCCCCCACACTGCGATACCTAAGACACGCCACCTCCCCTCGGCGGGACAAACCAGTGATGAAATATATATCTTCCACCTCTAACGGAAGTGGTTGCCCATCTAGATCAAAATGTTGTGCTTCTTCATCCCAGTAGTTGACCAACGTGCTAAACAATCGGTTTTGGGCCCTTAGACCCCCGATGCTCCAGAATTTGTATAGGCCACAAGCTTGCAATGCTCGTTGGGAGACCAAATCTTCGCGAACTTGGTGGTCTATGATGTTATTCTCCCTTTCTCTCCATTCCAAAACCATTCTGGAAGAAAAAACAAAGAGTTTTTAGTGCCCATGTATGTAAAAAATACGACCCTTGGCGTTGTACACGGGATAATTTGTATACAGTCGCGCATATACGCGGTCAAATTTTAGTTTGACCATGTACAAGCAGCCCCCCATGCGACCCGTGAAGTGGTAGCTTGTGTAGAATGCAGAGTTGGTTTAATACTTTGAAAAGAGTAAAAACTGACCATTAAAAACAAATTTGAAAGCTATAGAATTGAAGAGGAAGTTGAGAACTCTCACCTGAACCAGACGGCTCGTGATTTCGTGGCCCACAGTTCCTGAAATCGACGATTGAAGATCGGAGGTAAAAACAACCCAAATGCACTATGTGAAGTGAAAAGTGAAAATAATGTGGTAAAAACATTTCTTTTTACTATTTATCAATTTTTCAAACCCACTTTTATATAGTTTTTGCCATTTTTCGAGCTTTTTGGACTAATATGTCATCATGAAGTGCCCTTTTCAGCAGTGTTTTTTGAAGAGAGTGGATTTTGGACCTTTTCGCGCCTTCGGTAAGTATATTCTACATCCGTCATATTGGTTAGGCTGTCATTATGCCTGCATTTTTGCATTTGACCTTATGACCATATTCATTAACCTTAGGTGCGACCCCGCTTTTTAACTGACATAGAACCTTCAAGCTGCTTTAGAAGTGTCATTATTTGGTGGTAGGGCTTGTCCGACCATGGGTTCCCTAGTTAGAGCCTTTTATGTCTTTTGGCGCCCATGCCGTTTTTTCTCCTTAGGACTGGGAGTCCTTTGTAGTTACGACATGAGATTACGATGAATATTCATACTCTACTTCATCTTTATTTTGGCCATATCCCATGAGGACTCCCCATTTATGTCAAGTTGTGATAGCATTGCATTATCATGCTTTCCTTTTGAGCCTTGTGTCAGTTCCCGCTTACTCATCTATTAGCCATGTGCCTGAGCACTTTGCCTTTCGAGCCAAACAGAGCCTTAATTTATCTTTGGTATCTTGATGGCCCTTTACCTTGAGGGAACACCCCCCCAAGTGTCTACATCTTGCACATGCTCCGTTGCATTGATCATAGGTATGTTTCACTGCTTGGAACTAGTTTTCTTTCCTTTGACATTTGTTCCCTCACTTTTGTACCATAAGCAATTTTATTCTCTTTCAAGCTTTACAATATGAAAAAGAAAAAAAATCATATAACTGAAAAAGTCGGATGAGAAAATTTTTACTACCTCTTATTGGCAGTTGCCGTATCTCCTTTGAACAGAGCATTCATCTCCAATCCATATATCATGAATCGGTACATTAGTAGGACCTTAGGATTTGTACTCATTTCTCAGATCTTACTCCACTGGTTGGAGCCTTTGTTGATGCCTCCTACATTGCAAAGTATTATTATTATCTAGTACTTGAGTCTATCCATTTGCTCATTCTCTTGTTCAAAGGAAGTCTTGAAACCAAAGTTGGCCACTCCTCAGATCTCTTGACTATTGCATGTCGGTCATCCCTTATAGTCCATTCTGTTAGTTCGAGTTCTTCCAAATATTTCAGCATAGCTGTTACCTCGTGCTGGTTGATGGGGGATCCATTAATGCCCTCCTTCCAGCGAGTTTCATTCCGTCGAATCCAACTCATTTATTCCGGAATCGAGACTTAGAATCCATCGAGTACCTTGAGGCTTGCAGTCATTAGTGGTAGGTTCTTTCGCCATCGACGGATTTGGGAATTCATCCATGTCCCCCGATCGATGGATTCATCAAGTGTTCGACCTCAACACCTCTATTCACACTTGGTGAATGTACTCCGTACCTTGATGCCCATTTTCAATATTGGTGGGTTATCTCACGTCTATTAACGGTATACATCAATGACTAGTAATAAGATGATGTCACATCAGGTTCGACCTCAACACCTTTATTCACTTGATGGGACTTGCACCATAGACGATTTGTGTAGAAGACCCCAGACTTCAGTGGCATTCAGTATCCTACTTGTGCATATAATGTAGTCCTGGCAATGGTATTCTTTGATGGAATTTATATGCACAGTCTTGTACAAAAGGCAAGAGAGACCATTCAGATTTGTCTTCTGCTCAAGAGGAGGGATTGCAACCATCTCAGAAAAATGCTAAACATGTATAAATCAATGTATATATGTATTTATCGACAGTTAATGAAAAAAAATTTGTATGATGGATTTTTGTATTTATCGGCATATAATGAAAAATTCTTTTTAGTTGTCTTACTTTTTATGTCCAGGAGTTAGTGGTTTTATAGTCAATGCTTATGAAGTATGGTATTCATGTTTATTCAGTCCTCATTCATATGGTATTCATGTTTATTCAATCCTCATTCGTATGGTATTCATGTTTATGAAGACCTCTTTTTTTATTGAGATCTTCTTAATGTCCAGGAGTTAGTGGTTCTACAGTCAATGCATTGGTTTATACTTTATTGTGATGTGAGGCATGATTCTCAACAATTTCATAGTGACAATTTTTCACCTATGACCACTTTTTTTTTGTGGAGCTAAGTGCTTCCTCACCTTCTTTGATGGAGTTTATATGTACAGTCTTCTACGAAAGGCAAGAGAGACCATTCAGATTTGTCTTCTGCTCAAGAGGAGGGATTGCAGCCATCTCAAAAACATGCTAGACATGTATAAATCAATGTATATATGTATTTATCGACAGTTAATGAAAAAAAATTGTATGATGGATTTTTGTATTTATCGGCATATAATGAAAAATTCTTTTTAGTTCTCTTACTTTTTATGTCCAAGAGTTAGTGGTTTTACAGTCAATGCTTATGAAGTATGGTATTCATGTTTATTCAGTCCTACAGTCAATGCTTTGGTTTATACTTTATTGTGATGTGAGGCATGATTCTCAACAATTTCATAGCGACATTTTCGCACCTATGACCACTTTTTTTCATGGAGCTAAGTGCTTCCTCACCTTCTTTGATGGAGTTTATATGCACAGGTCCATAGAATTTCCT
Organism: Larix kaempferi; assembly: GCA_027924585.1. NCBI lineage: Eukaryota > Viridiplantae > Streptophyta > Pinopsida > Pinales > Pinaceae > Larix > Larix kaempferi. Next base: position 10,611,607 of record BSBM01000547.1, on the reverse strand, counting down.
CGACTTCATTACGAATGTTTTGTTCTTCATCACTTTGCATACAATGTTGCTTTATGATCATTTTGGACTTTTCAACAAACTAATGGCCAAGGTTGCCATTGATGACAACACGTTAATGACAAAGGCCAAGAGGATCAATGATTTGATGATCTGATAGAGGTGTTGGAGACATGGAAAAGACTTGAAGAACAAACATGGAAGACAAAGGACAAAGTGGACAAGGACAGTGAAGGACATGGCATTTGATGACTTGGCAAGAAGACAAAGACATGGCATTTGATGACTTGGCAAGAGGACAAGGACATGGCAAGCATTGATGACTTGATGACAAAGAATGAAGACTTGAAAAAAGTGATGACATGGATTGATGTGGAATGACAGGACATGACAAAGGTTGACATGGTGACATGACAAGGTGCAAGCATGAACATATGACATGGCATTTTTCCCTTGCTACGGGCAGTTTTGTAGAGTGATGCTGGCATAATTTTAAGGGTGCTATGGGAATTTGTAGTACCCCATGCAATCATCACTCAAAGTCCCTTGTGGGCATATATTGGAACACCCTTGCGGACATCCTAATTAGACCCTTCAATCATTTCCCTAAGACCCCTGCAGGCATGTTGAAGAGCCTCCTGTGGGCATATTTAATGAAGTCCTGTGAGAATTTCAAAGTGCCTTTTGCGAGCATTTCATAGAGGATGTGCAAGCATTTTTTAGAGGCAGCTGCGGGCATTTTGTTAAAGGCTTGTGGGCATTTTATAAGGCCTCTGCGGGCATTTTGTAAAGCCTATTGCAAGAATGCTTATGGGGATTGAGGGCATCCCTTGGAGACTCAATGTGGGCATTTTATGGGATTCATAAGGGCATGAAATGGAGTCCTTACGGGCATCACAGTGAGCCCTTGCAGGAATCACAGTAAGGCCCATGTGGGCATAGTTTAAGGCCCTTGTGGGCATAAATGTGGAGAGCCTTGCAGGCATTTTGGAAGAAGGATAATTGACAGAGATATGTGAGATGATGATGGCCTTACATTTTATTTATTTATTTAATCAATAAGATATTTGGAAGTGTAGGTTCATGATGTGGAATAGAAGATAGTGTGGACATTGAAGAGGATAGTGAGGGCATGATGAGGTTGGATACCTTTGGTAAATATTATTTGGATTTAGTTAAATATTCAATGTTAAAAATAAATGATGTGGCATAAAAATCATGTGGGTAAAGAGCCACCATTTTGATAAAAATGACATGGCATGGTTGCCTTTTCTCCTTGAATGAAGGGTGGCCACCATTAAATAAATCATTTTTTATTTATTTAGTAATCCAATGTTGAAAATAAAAATAAGAAGACAAGTCAACCTCCTGAATTGATGGAAAACAAAAGATATAAATAAAAGACAAGTTCTTGCTTTGAAATGGAGGTGTGGAATTTGGAATGAAGATTTTGGGGGGTAAAGTATAGCTCTTATTTTTCGTGGGAATTAGTTCTTCGGGGTACAGAGGCAATAGCAGATATGAGGAGCAACAAATGACTTTTAATTCTTAAAATTTATTTCTCCCGTTGTGAAGACATAATGAAGATCTAAAGCTCAACGCTAGTCTTCCATATGAGGTTTGGATACCTCAATCCATCTTAGTTGGATCTAAGAAAACCCGGTTGGGACCTGGAATAGGATTTGTTACTCTTCTTTTCAGTTGGTGCTAATTTACCCTAACGGTTGTAGCCGATCCAATCAAATATAAAAAGCTTCCAAAGATTATACTGTGTTGTTTTCTCTTGTGTAGTGGTGCTTGTTATGGTTTAATGATTTCGTTCATAACAGGATTATGATCTGTGATTGATTAATTGATGGAATATTATGAAATAATGATGTAAATGGTAGTATGATACATTGATGAATCTTTGAGTGAATAGTAGAATTTGAAAATGAATTTTAAATTGCCTTCACAACTGATTCACCCCCCTTTCAGTGTGAACATTGTGTCCAACACAAAACAGGTCTCTTAAGACATTAAGGCCATAAATATCACCAAAATATATAAAAAAATAGGAATCTTAATATATTAGAACCACTAACCCCTACACCCTTGCAGTTGCAACATGTGGAATTCTTTATAACCCTAGGTTTATGGTATGAAGGGATTTTTCTTTTCATCAAATTGGAAGTGTGAGACACCCAATGAAGAGAGGCCAACAAGGTGATTCCATCCAGACCAATTTCACCCCTTGAAGCCTCTTTCTCTCTCCTTGGCGGGCATTTTACTTGAGTAGTGCAAATCAAGCAAAGAATCACTTTTGGCAGATCAATATCTTCTTCCTCAGAGACTCTTTAGACAAACCAATGATATGGTTGGATGCACCACACAACATTCTAGAGACCCATACTCTCAAAATAATTTTAGACATCAACCACAAGACATGGTAGGCATTTTACTAAGGTCACTCAGGCATTTCTAGTGATTTTATACTTAGACAATTTTTGCACTTTCCTAGACTAGTCCAATCTGCCTGAAACATTGTTTTGGCAGATCCATAACTTCTTCCTCAGACACGTTTTGGACAATATGAGACCATGGTCAAGTAGACATATCAACAAGATATAGCCTGACCATACGGTGTAGGAATTTACTCTAACCCACAAATTATGGAGGGAATTTCTTGGAGGCCACCTGGACCAGTTTTCCAACACTTAGCCATTTTGAAGAATTTCTCCAAAGTTTATCCTTAACCCCTATTTTGGCAGACTTATAACTTTCTCCTCAGACATGCTTAAGGCTAATTGAGACCATGGGTAGATATCCACTTCAACAAGCTATGGTATGGTATGATGGTGCGGGGATTTTATTCAAACCATGAATTATGGTGGGCATTCTCTTAGAGCAGGTTTGACTAGTTTTTCCATACTTAGTCAATTTCCAAAGTTTCCAAAGTCACACAAACTTGCCATACTTTTCCAGAATGATGTCAGATTGCAACATTGAATTCATGATGATGATGATGATGAAGATGAATTTATTGACACACACACAACATCTGGTGGGCATTTGAAAGTGGCCTTCCAAATTGCTTATTTGACACTTAGGAAAAATTATCAAACCCTAGGTTTATAGTATGAAGGGACTTTTCTTTTCACCAAATTGGAAGTGCGAGACACCCAATGAAGAGAGGCCAACAAGATGATTCCATCCAGACCAATTTCACCCCTTGAATCCTATTTCTCTCTCTTCGGCGGGCATTTTACTGGAGTAGTACAAATCAAGCTAAGAAGCACTTTTGGCAGATCACTATCTTCTTCCTCAGAGGCTCTTTGGATAGACCAATGATATGGTTGGATGCACCATACAACATTCTAGAGACCCATACTCTCAAAATAATTTTAGACATCAACCACAAGACATGGCGGGAATTTTACTAACGTCACTCAGGCATTTCTAGTGATTTTATACTTGGACAATTTTTGCACTTTCCTAGACTGGTCCAATCTACCCGAAACATTATTTTGGAAAATCCATAACTTCTTCCTCAGACACGTTTTGGAAAATATCAGACCATGGTCAAGTAGACATATCAACAAGGTACAGCCTAACGATATGGTGCGAGCATTTACTCTAACCCAAAAATTATGGTGGGAATTTCCCGGAGGCCACTTGGACCAGTTTTCCAACACTTAGCCATTTTCAAGAATTTCTCCAAAGTTTATCCTGAACCCCTATTTTGGCATACTTATAACTTTCTCCTCAGACATGCTTAAGGAAAACTGAGACCATGGGTAGATAGCCACTTCAAGCTATGGTCTGGTATGACGGTGTGGGCATTTTCTTCAAACCATGAATTATGGCTGGTATTCTCTTAGAGCAGTTTTGACTAGTTTTTCCATACTTAGTCAATTTCCAATGTTTCCAAAGTCACACAAACTTGCCATACTTTTCCAGAATGATGTCAGATTGCAACACTGAATTCATGATGAGGATGATGATGATGATGAAGATGAATTTATTGACACACACACATCATCTAGTGTGCATCTGAAGGTGGCCTTCCAAACTGCTTATTTGACACTTAGGCAAAATTATCAAACCGTAGGTTTATAGTATGAAGGGATTTTTCTTTTCACCAAATTGGAAGTGTGAGACACCCAATGAAGAGAGGCCAACAAGGTGATTCCATCTAGACCAATTTCACCCCTTGAAGCCTCTTTCTCTCTGCTTGGTGAGCATTTTACTGGAGTAGTGCAAATCAAGCTTATAAGAAGCACTTTTGGACGATCAATATCTTCTTCCTCAGAGACTCTTTGGACAAACCAATGATATGGTTGGATGCAAAAAACAACATTCTAGAGGCCCATACTCTCAAAATAATTTTAAACATCAACCAAAAGACATGGCGGGCATTTTACTAAGGTCACTCATGCATTTCTAATGATTTTATACTTGGACAATTTTTGCACTTTCCTAGGCTGGCCCAATCTTCCTAAACCATTGTTTGGCATATCTATAACTTCTTCCTCATAGACGTTTTGGACAATCTGAGACCATGGTCAAGTAGACATATCAACAAGGTACAACCTAACCATACGGTGTGGACATTTACTCTAACCCATAAATTATGGAGGGCATTTCCCGGAGGCCATCTGGACCCATTTTCCAACACAGCCATTTTCAAGAATTTCTCCAAAGTTTATCCTGAACCCCTATTTTGGTAGACTTATAACTTTCTCCTCAGACATGCTTAAGGAAAACTGAGACCATGGGTATAAATCCACTTTAACAAGATATGGTATGGTATGGTGGTATGGGAATTTTCTTCAAACCATGAATTATGGTGGGCATTCTCTTAGAGCAGTTTTGACTAGTTTTTCCATACTTAGTCAATTTCCAAAGTTTCCAAAGTCTTACAAACTTTCCATACTTTTCCAGAATGATGTCATATTGCAACATTGACTTCATGATGATGATGATGATGATGACGACGAAGATGGACCCGTGCAATACATGATAAATGTTGGACCCGTGCAGTACATGATCAAGCACACGACCATTTGGGTTAGCATGATAATTGTGCATTTCCTTACTGAGCTTCTCTTTGTTTGGAAAAAAATTTAATATTCTCTACTAAATAGGGCCAACCACGTGAAGGTGGAATCTCCTATGGCCCCTCCCCCCCCCCCCCCACATCACTTTCAATTACCCATAATCCAACAAAATCTATGTAAAAAAAAATTAAATGTGTTTTTTGTCATACTTTATAAGAAGCAATGTTTCTAAATATAACATATGCCAACAGAGAGGAAAATGGAAAAAAACACTAAGAAACAATTAATTTATACATACCAATAAAATTCAATATTTATATCGCAAAATTAAATCAAAATATATAGAGTAGATATATTAAGGCATACCTCGTACACTTCAGTCGACTTGATCATCATCTTCTTCATCCAAGTCATCATTTGTATCATCCGATCCAGAGTCAACATTGTAAGGATTGGCCATATCATCATCGTCATCGATGTCAGTTATGATCATGTCATCGTCAATGTCATCTTCATGGACATTGTCTTCTACATCATCTGAGCATTTTACTAATCACATTTTAGCAAATTTACACTTTGTCTTTTACACAACACTGCGTAAATCGATTTTAATTTTGATTTCTCTTTTTTGCACAATGTGCAAAGTTTGTGAAGCCCAACAAAAATATATATAGATGTACAAGAAGGCGGAAAATGGTAATCCACACCACTTGCAATTAAAATCACTCAAAAATACCCGATCACGAGGGATGGGCATGCATTTTATCCAAGTGGGTAAAGATGGGTCCACAAATCAAACATTGTCATCTTGGCATATTGATTTTGAGCAAATGAAACATCAATTTAGGAATCTGAAAGAGCTTCTTGTGAAAATTGAAACTATCTTTAGGTATGTGGTTTTACTTTTGATTATTGACCAATGTACATATTGTGGCATGCATTTTACTAAGCCCATTTTAGTAAATTCACACTTTGTTTTTAACACAACACTGTAAATCTATTTTAATTTTGATTTCTCTATTTTATTTTATTTTAAATGATTTATTTGATATATGTTAAAACTTAGTAACATTTTATTATTCGTGTTGTCTTAGTAATTGGTTGAAACAATTACTTTTACTCATGTGAAAATAAGCTTCTAAACAAGTTTGAAGTTGAAAGTGGTTTCTTCTTATCCATTTATAGGTGAGGGAAAGTGAATGGCGCAAAGAAGAAAGTAGGAACCATGAACTGTTTGGTACAAATTTTGACTCTTCCCCAATAAAACACATTGAAAATTAAATTGAACCCCATGTTTTCAATTTGAATGGAAAAATGCATCACACCAGTGGCTCTATATTAGTAAAACTTGTGTCCAAAAAAGAATTATTACCAGAAGAATTTTTATATATTCAATTATTATGTCAAATTAAATATAATTTTACATTATTCTATTTTTATAAAATTAAAATAAAATGAATTGCCTATATTAGAAAACTAAATTCTTTCAGTTATGAATGAAGGAAAACAAAATAAATTTATTTTATCAAATTCTCATCAAAGTGCATCATGGATAGTACATAGAAAACTCCACTTCTATGAAAGATTTGCTACATCTTGGTATGTGTAAGTTCACATGCAATAATAGTTGACGAATCCCAAACAGTCCATACCTTGGAAAATAGCCTTATTAAACTTCTTTTGACAAAGGAAGGAGAGAACAACATAGTACAATCTCGATTGCAATGTGTTTGTTTAATGAATTGCCTCTACAAAGGGCATATTATATTTATCTGGCCTTTTAAATCAAGTCCATTGGAATAAAATGTCACAATTTCAATTACACCATTGATGCAACATGTTAACCCCATTTTACACTTTGTTTTTAACACAACACTATGTAATTTTTTTTTATGAGTAAGATAAAACCTTCTATTAATGAATAAAGAGAAAACACAATATTACAAAATAGATCTGTATATGAAATAGAGCAGACATGGCTGGCAATTCCCTCAGTCCACAGAGACAGAACAATGACTGCATAACCACTAAAGACTTCAGCAGGTGATAAACACTAAACAAACTCCAGTGTATCCAAAATATCCCATAACAAGGGCCTCTGAAACAACCTGTTGTGCCTTACTACAAAATATAACATGTCCGGGGATGAACATAGGATAAACACATTTCCCATTAAAAAAAATAACCAGAAGTCCAAGAAGTCAACTTTTGTAACACAAGCCAGAGAGTTTAAAGACAAAAAGATGAGCAAAACCAACCGATAGTCTAAGCGGAACCTCCTGGCATGGTCTTTGATGAGGTTGAGATGCCCAAAATTTCTTCAGGAGTGGGTCTCTGTTTCCTATCCTCCTACGCTACCCCTGCATCCTCCTCCTTTGTGTCTACCTCATACCATCTAGCCTCATGCTTGAACGCTGGTTCTGATACCTTAAGGAAAACTTCCATGGATTTAATCTCATGGAGCATCGTGCAGCGTAGCATGCCTAACAATTCCTTCATTAGCTCCCCAAAATTATCACGTTCCATCATTGTCCATGCAAACAGGGTGCGGACAATCCAATACAAAGTCAATACTAACATCGACCCATATTCTTCCTCACACCTTCGAATTTCCTCACTCTCCCTTCCCGAGATGGCCATGTCAATGTGATGGGGGGTGTCATCCATATATATTTGGCACCAGTCGAGCTCACTCAGAGGTTGAGCCTCATGCCCTTTTCCGCCACCCCTTTGGTTTCATCACATACGTTGTCTCAGAGCCATCCTAGCAATATCCAGGCACTCTTCCTCCCTGCTCTCAACTAAATTGGTGAAGGATTTCTGCGAATCGTGCTTGCTTACGATGGCCTCCCTGTCGATTTCAGTCTCCCTTAAATATCCATAACCTACCTTGTGCGTGGAGGGTTTCTCATTAGCTCTCCTCCTCCATGACGTCATTGTTACACATTTGGAAATCGCGTAAAAATCTACATCCTCTTTCCCCGTCCTGGTCTTGTCAAGCGCATAATGAACTATGTACTCCTCCAAATTATTCCTGCATTGTTATACCTCAAATTGCCACACCATGTGTAAGTGAGAATATATATGTTTCAACACCATGGAAAACATGATGTTTATGCCTCCTAAGGGTGTTAGGACCCTTCATTCTAATGTTGGTACCTTCTCTAGTCACACTTGGAATAAAATCCAACAAGCAAGGGGTCGAAACCCACATTAACCACCTCCAAAAATTAAGCCTTTTGGAACTACCGCGCCCTGCATGCCTATGGGGGAGCGGTAGTGTCAAACTACCACGTTCTGCATGCCTATGGGGGGCGGTACTACCGCGCTTTGCTTAGTTATAGGGGGGTGGTAGTCTTGGTTTAGGCTTATCCCTTTTATTTTGGATCTTGGATCTCATGGAGATTTTCTTGGGATGAGGTACCCCTTCGAATCCCATCTCACTTTCCCCCCTTGGCATGATTTAGATCTTTGATCCACATATTATTCACTTAGATCCATAATCTCCTCTTAGTGGTTGGCCTCCCAAATCCTACTTAAAGAGAGCCATCCATGATCTATGGGGGTTGATCTTGGAAACACTAAACCTATGATCCTATGAGTCTTGCAAGGGTTATGTTGGAGAGCTTGGAAAGAGGTGCTACTACTTTGGACATTAAGGTATAACATTGTAATCAGCTTCTTTTGGATTTTCTTATCATTAATATAACTTAGCCTATTCCTCTCATTTTCATGTCTTTAATGATGAATGCATGAAATTGTCTCTATTTATATAGTTAGATCTTTGTTTATACATATATTGCGTCGGAGAAGGTGTTGTCTTTCCTTTGTGAACAGGTTCATAAGTCCATAATCAAAGGCTGCAGCTGTAGCAACTTAGGAGCAGCAGGACAACCATCAAAGTAAGGTATGCCATCTACTTGCTTTGTATTTCCATAGCTGGTTAGCTGATGTGTGAACTAGATCTAGGAGGACTATAGTGTCTATTTGTTTCATCTATGTCTTGGGTAGGCAATCAGGGGCCTTTTCTAATCCCAAGGAGATATCTACCTATCCGTAGGGAGATTTTCTCACAACAGAAACTAGCGACCATATTAGGGACCCTTTATTCCCTAGTTTCACCTTTGCTTGCTTGTTTAGATCATCAAATCCTCTTCTAAGTGTTGTTTCTCATCACCTTAGATCCTCTTTGATCATCATTGAGGACCATTTTAAACTTAGGACCTCATCCTTGCTCGGATCTTGGCCAAACTTTGATTTTTTAATCCTATAGGATACTGCCGCTCCCCCACAGTATTCTAGGGCGCGGTATTGTCAAAACTATCGCTCCCCCATAGTGTTCTAGGGAGCAGTACTGTCAAACTACCGCTCCCCCACAGTGTTCTAGGGGGCGGCACTGTCATTTTTTGGTCATTTTTGAGCTTATTTGGAGGGGTTCCCTTGGGTTTTTTGATTCCAAACTCTTGGGGTGCCTCCATATGGTCCATTGGATTCTTTTTTACACATTTTTGAAGAGATCTGAGTCTCTTTTGAGTCCTTTTCATCCACATTTTTGTCTCTAGTCCTTCATTGGCATCTTTGAGGCCATTTGGTCAATTTTGAGTCCTCTAAGCCATTTTTTAGTTCTGAGAGTCAAGTGTACCTTCCCAGTCACTTTAGGATTTCTATAACATAACTTTGAACCCTTCCCAAACCTCATTTGGTAAGATTTGTGCCCCTTTTTCTTTGTTTGGAAGACTAGGTTCTATCTTGGAAAGTTGAAATCCCCTTGGGTTAACTTGATCCCTTGTGTATGTTTTCAATTTTTTTGATTTAGAGTCTCTTGATCAGTGATTTTGCGACCATTACATGACTAATTTGGACTGATACAATTCATTTTTAGCTTGTTTTAAAAACTCTTTGCATCTTTTGGAAGATCAAAGCCTTTGTTTGGTTTCTTGAGTCAGACTAGTGCTTTGTTTGCTTGTTGGGTAGAATTGTCATTCTTTTCAAGCCCCAATAGCTTGCATTGGTTTTTAAAACTTCTTCTCGCCATCGGATTGTGATTGGATTCATTTTTATTTTTTTCTAGAAATCTCTTTAGTGTAATATTCCAAAGGTTTGTTTGGTTTGGATTTATTTGGATTGATTAGATTGGCTTTGAAAAACTTGGGACATCCTTGTATTTTGAAGTTATTTTCTTGGGTTTTGCGCTTTGTTTCCTTTGCATCTTTAGCTATTTATTGGTCGTTGGAATAGATCAATTCCTTGTTTCCATTTTTTTTGTTCAAAGGAAAGCTTTATTTTGTCACTCTTTTGCTATATTCATTAAATTGGAAAACGTAAGCATTCTTCTTGCTTTAATTTAATCATTTGACATTCTTGGTCTTACATTCATGAGAAGAAGAAAGGCTTGTTTCATATTTATGTGCATTTGAGTTAGACAATATTATTAGGTGCTTCTCTTTGTCTTGCATTTGATTGGAAGCGTTTGTGGAGTCCTTCTTTCCATAGATTAGATGTGTCTTTTTCAAGTGTAAAGAGATAGGAAACATATTATAATTATTACATTTGGTGTTCATAAAGAACTTTTTTATTGCTTTGGGTTAGTTTTGGGTACATATTTTACTTCTTTCTATCATTTTGAAAAGAAATAAAATTGCATGTGCATTGGGTTGTGCATATTGGGAACGGAAAGAATTCTTCCTTACTTTAGCTAGTGTTCATCGAAGAGAAAGGCTCATTTCGATTCATCTTTATTTGCATGGTTTGAGTCGTCACAACACCACCAAGTTTCACGTCCATTTACCTGATTGAGTAATACAACCACTAAAATTAATCTCCCTAACTAAACCAACATTAACCTCACTTGAGGAAATCAAAAGAATTTGGTAGTTAGGTAGGACACTGGGGATAGGCATCAAAATAATTCCCCCTTGTCATTTTCATCTGAGACATAATTGTTGTCCTCTAGGGAACTAAAATCCTCTAGTATTTATTGACATAGTCACAGCCAGTTTGTGGAGGGGCCTCCTGACTGTTTTTAACTTTCAGGGGTTAAACGACCGCGAGATTGAGAACCAGACGGGCTCTGTGGAATGCTGCACTCCACTTATCCCTAAGGCAACATCGATCATTGTCTTCCTTGTAAGGCAGAAGCGCCCAAAACCTTTTCCAACGTGTCATGAACGAGGTAGCTTAGTGACTTTTCTACTAGGGCTCTTTTACCCAGGATTCCTTTCGGTAGAGGGATATCCTTCCATTATTGGTCTCTCATTTTGTATTGTTCGACTTGGATTTCATCACCTTGCGAAGGATACAATTTGTTGAGGTCTCCATCTCTTAGTTAGGAGGTTTTGGTTGCTATCTTATAGAGGGTCTTTTTCTTTGTAGGGCTGCTTGTTGTCATTCTGGCCGTTTTGTTGTAAACCTCACTTACTGTGGCAGCGGCCTCAGTATAGTTTTTTGAGCTTGCTCTTTTGGCCTGTGAGCCTTGTCTTTTCCTAGCTCCCCTTTCGCACACTCGGTTGCCTGAGGGTTTTTGAGTTCTTTTTAACAAGACTTCGTCCACATCACTTAGTTTTGTTTCATGGAGAATCTACCTCCATGCGCCCATGCTCCTTCTAGGACTACCAATCCAGAGACCCTTTTTCAAGGGGTACCTTTTAGTTTTCCTCCAGTTGGAGATATTGGTCCTCCCTTTATTGCCACGTTAAATCTTCCTGGATTAACCATAGGATTACCGGTATGGTTATTCAATCCGATAATTCCGATTGCGCCCAATGTTTCGAATGTTAACTCTCCACCACGAGAGAGTCAATCCCAAACTAATCCTTCCCCTTCTTCGTCGGATGAATCTTCTTCCATTCCTTCTTCCTCGCCTGATCAAAGCAATAGTGTTAGTAATCAGGTGGATAAGAAGAAAAAGAAAAGGAAAGTTAAGAAGAAGAAGGATAAGAAAGAGACCAAGTGTAAACCAGTCGCCTCTAATGGCACTCATTCTACGAAAACACCTCGTAAGCCCAAGTTCCCTTGCAAACTCTGTAAGGGTGATCACCTTCTCAAGGATTGCCCCGATCTTTCTCGTGTGTCGGAAGTGTGGTATAAAAACCCCAAACCAATTGTATCGTCGACCTCTGACCATCATGTCGATGCCACTCCCTCAACCAGTGACCCCTTGGTGAAGGGTCGGAAGGGTAAAGTCCTATATCCCTGTTTGATATGCAAGGGTATGCACCGTACTTTCCTTTGTCCAAGCATGGATGAAGCTTCGCAGTGGTTGGAAGATATTACTAGTTCTCAACTGGTGCTTCCAACAAATGATAGTAAGTTGTCCCTCGACCCCCTGCTGGTTGACCAAGTGATCAATTTAGTTTCATCTGCAATTGATCCCACTCTCCCTCCCGAGAGTGAAGTGATCGAGTCGCTGTCATCCCCACTCGATCCCGCTCTTTCATTAGAGAAAGTACAGACTGAAGCAGTCACCTTGACACAATCTTTGTCTCATTCTTATCTTCCAAGCAAGAGTGAATTGGAAACCGCTGATGTTTTCCTTATCGGTTCAGAATGTCCTCGGCAAGGGGAAACCCTGTCCATTTCCGCGAGACCCCCCTCCAAGTACTGAGGTTATTTCCTTTGATTGGAATGGTCTAACAGAATCTCATCTTCCTTTGTGTTCCTTTTCAAATATCTGTAGGAGTTTTCGATAAAGAAATTTTTCATACGATAGTTGATGAAGGAGCTTCTGTTAGTATTCTATCCTCAACTGCTTGGCAAGCCTTAGGTTCTCCTCGACTTTTTCCCGTCACTAACCAGATACTGGCTTTCAATAGAAGGCCTACTAGACCTTTAGGGTCCCTTCCTCAGTTACCTATCACTTTGGGAGGGAAAACTGTCTGTATTGATGTCATGGTTGTCCAAGGTCCCTTAGATTTTAATCTACTCCTTGGACGTGATTACATCTATGCAATGAAGGCTGTAGTGTCCTCACTCTTTCAAGTGATGTATTTTCCCCATCATGGGAATGTTGTGACCATCGATCAGCTTTCCTTTGTGATGCCCACTCATTGCATGACTCCTAGTCACCAGACTTCCCTAAATGTTCCACATGTTTTAGTGGTTTCTTCCCCCTAGGGGGGGGGACATTGGAGCAAAGTTCTATTCCGGTGTCAAGCTCATTAGAAAATGAAACCATCATCTCAAGCATAGTTTACTTTTGGTTTTAAGCTTGTGTAAAAATGAAACCAACCATCACTATGAGCATAGTTCCCTTTCTATGTCAAGCTCGTTAAAAAATGAAATAGGTTCCCACGAGCATAGTTTATTATTTGTTTCAAGCTCATTAAAAAATGAAACTGACCCTCAAGCACAGTATACTTTTGGTTTTAAGCTTGTGTAAAAATGAAACCAATCTCAAGCATAGTTTACGTTCAGTTTCAAGCTTGCGTAAAAATGAAACTACCTTCGAGCATAATTTCTTCCTGTTTTAAGCTCATTAAAAAATAAAAAGGACCCTTTCAAGCATTGTTATTATCTATTTCAAGCTTGTGTAAAAATGAAATAGATCTCCCTTCCATTTGTTCGAGTCTCTCGCTAGAGTTAGGATTTGAACCTTCATTTCATCTTCTTGGGTCACTTGGTCCTGGTTCTCCCTACCCCCCCTGGTGAACACATTTGGATTAGTAGCCAGGATTTTTGGGTGAGGAAGAAGAGTAGTCAGACGAAACGAATCTTGGGGGGCATGTTTAGCCATTAGCAATCATGCTGGGGGCATTTACCAACCTCTAGTCATCATGTTGGGAGGGAACCCATCAATGGGCCTTAACCATGAGCAAAGTTTACCATTGGCTTCAAGCTCATTAAAAAATGAAACCAGTAGTCTGAGCAAAGTTCTACTCCTGTGTCAATCTCGTTAAAAAATGAAACATATCCTTTCCCTTTGAGTCGAGTCTCCTCATAGACTTAGTACCTGAACCTTCTTTTCACTCACCTATACCTTAGGCGAATGAAATGAAGCTTGGGGGCATGTCTTCAACCTTTGGAAGTTACGTCAAAGTCAAATCGGTCACCTCTCCACACCACGTTGGAGCTAAGTCACTTACTTCTAGCAATCATGCTGGGGGGCACGTACCAATCTTTAGTTTTCATGATGGGAAGAAGTTCACCATTGGGAACATTTTCGAGCATACTTTTCTTTTTAGGTTTCAAGCTCATTAAACCATGAAAATTATTCTGAGCATAGTTCATTTTCTGTTACAAGCTCGTTAAAAAATGAAGTAGACATCATGAGCATTCTTCCAGCTTATCTTCGAGCTCGTTAAAAACAGTAAGATGGTGTTTGAGCTTACTTTTCATTTTTTTCATGCTCTGGTTAAAATATGAAAAGTGGTTTGAGCTTAATTTTTCCTTTTTCGTGCTCTGGATCCAAACATGAAAAATATTCTGAGTGCTTTTGATACCATTATCGTGCTTGTTAAAATTGGAGTAAAAAGGTGTGTCTAACGAGTATAGGTTTATCACTTTATCCGGCCTCGCTAGACTATTTACGGAAAAGGAACTGTGCCAAGTTTACTTTTCCTTTGTCGTACTCGGTCATCAACCATGACAAATTTGTTCATGGAGTCCTCTTTAAGCTCTTTTTAGACTCCCTAAATAGGAAAAGATTGCCAAGCGAAATTGATTCGTTCACGCTTGTAAAAGGATTTGAATGATCGTCTCCCTAGTGATAGTTTACCCCTTTTTCGGACTAGGGGGCACTACTTACGAAAAAGGAATACTCCAGCCAATCATGACTGGAAGAGTCCTCTCCCACGTTGTTTTACCCTTTTGTGGGCAATGAGGCTAACCTTACGAAAAAGGACCATTGGAGTCTTCTTTAGTTCTTTTCAGACTCTCTAAACATGAAATGACGACTGAGTTTTCCTTCCTTGGACTCATGAAATCAAACATCGAAGGACCCTTTTGGGACCGAACCCCTCCTTTCTCAGGTTCGTAAAACATGTGGGATTGGACTCGTCCAAAGGATGAGCTATACCGAGCATCTCTTATCCTCCTCAAGCTCGTTAAAAAACAAAGAGGTACTCATCAAACATGATGGGGGTTGGGGGGGAATAAGTTAAGTTTCTTTTAGAAAGCTCATGGCAGCTTGTGTCTCCCTTGAACATGGTACCTTTTTGCGTCTCGTCATATATTTGGGTAATCTACTTATCTCTGAGTCATGCCAATTCTATGAGTTGTCCCGCTCCTTCAAATCATCTGAAGAATGCCTCAATCATCGTTACATTATGTCTTGGTCTCTGCCTCGTTGAGTTAATGCTGTTGAGTCATTATTGTCGTGCCGTTCATGTTCAAGGGAAGTTTACCTTAGTCATACTCTGCAATATTGTCAGCCTTTACATCCTTGTGTCAGTCCATACTCATCTGATTCGTTACTTCATATCACTTTCCTATGTCGGTTTCGTGTCGATGATGTGGGATCCATTATGGCCCTCCTTCGACGAGTCTATTCCTATCGACTTCAACTCATTATCCAAGAATTAGTCTTAGAAACCAACCTTAGTACCTTGGTACCTGCATGCCTCAATGGCAGGTTTCCTCGCATTTGACAGTAGGTTTTCATCATTGACCTTTGACAAATGATCTCACGGATGTTCGACATCGACTCATCTATTCACATTTCGTCGAGATGTACTATGATACCTTGGGAGTCATTTTCATCATTGGTTCTTTCCCTCGCACTTGTTAACAGTTTCAATCATTAACTGGTAATCAAGTGGTTTCTACCATGTTCGACTTCAACACCTTGTAATCACATGGTTAGATTTGTATCGAGTTGGGATCGAGTAGAAGACCCTAGATAGTTCTGAAGTCTTTTTAGCACATCTAGGCTGCGATGGAGATCTTTTGAGTAGGTTCCCACATATTATGTTGGTGACCTCATTGATGTACTGTCACACAAATCCACTCTTGTATTGGTTGTGGCTGTGTCATTGTCTTTTCATGGATCTACACTTGTAGTCTAGTATCCATGATTTGTCTCCAGTCATTGTTGAGTCAGTATTATCATGGATTTGCAATGTATTGGTCGGCAGCCATGCTTTCAGTCAGTTGTTCCGAGCATGGGTATGCCCACCTCGAGGTCGTTAGACATATTGTCAATATTTGCTTGCAGCTCTTCTCCAACTCTCCTTTAGATATCCTTGCAGACTTATTATTTGTAAAGTGTTTTGGCCATCATATTCCTTCTGACCTCACACTTTAGGGGGCATCTGTTATACCTCAAATTGCCACACCATGTGTAAGTGAGAATATATATGTTTCACCACCATGGAAAACATGATGTTTATGCCTCCTAAGGGTGTTAGGACCCTTCATTCTAATGTTGGTACCTTCCCTAGTCACACTTGGAATAAAATCCAACAAGCAAGGGGTCGAAACCCACATTAACCACCTCCAAAAATTAAGCCTTTTGGAACTACCGCGCCCTGCATGCCTATGGGGGAGTGGTAGTGTCAAACTACCGCATTCTGCATGCCTATGGGGGAGCGGTACTACCGCGCTTTGCTTAGTTATAGGGGAGCAGTAGTCTTGGTTTAGGCTTATCCCTTTTATTTTGGATCTTGGATCTCATGGATATTTTCTTGGGATGAGGTACCCCTTCGAATCCCATCTCACTTTCCCTCCTTGGCATGATTTAGATCTTTGATCCACATATTATTCACTTAGATCCATAATCTCCTCTTAGTGGTTGGCCTCCCAAATCCTACTTAAAGAGAGCCATCCATGAGCTATGGGGGGTGATCTTGGAAACACTAAACCTATGATCCTATGAGTCTTGCAAGGGTGATGTTGAAGAGCTTGGAAAGAGGTGCTATTACTTTGGACATCAAGGTATAACATTGTAATCAGCTTCTTTTGGCTTTTCTTATCATTAATATAACTTAGCCTATTCCTCTCATTTTCATGTCTTTAATGATGAATGCATGAAATTGTCTCTATTTATATAGTTAGATCTTTGTTTATACATATATTGCGTCAGAGAAGGTGTTGTCTTTTCTTTGTGAACAAGTTCATAAGTCCATAATCAAAGGTTGCAGCTGTAGCAACTTAGGAGCAGCAGGACAACCATCAAAGTAAGGTATGTGATCCGGAAACAAGATCTTTGCTACTCTATGACGTTAACATTAATTGCATAAAGAGCATGAATGAAGCTCACAAATCCATAAGAAGAGAACCAAACAGCATAGACAATACACACATAAAGACAACAAGTTGATAACGGAGTTCGTCCAGGATGGACTATGTCTCCGGGCCTGCTTCTCAATAGGAGGGCCGATCTATAATCTTGGCATAAAGGAAAAATACATGGCAATGATACAATGATACCTTGGTGACAATGGCCAGGAAGAGAACCGCTGCCCAAAACACAACAAGACTGCTTCCAGCAACTCCGAAGCCTGAAGACGGTGTAAAACGAGTATAAACACTCGTACCTTCCTCCTGCAGAGCTACGCAATCTCCCTTCTCTCCTTTAGCTACAAAGTCTCTACTCCAAAGCATGAGTGGGAAATGGCAAATGAATGGGTTTATATAGGTTGGCTTTCCCTTCTTCACATGACTCTCATGGATTCCTTTGGTTGCAACTAATTTTCCTATCTTGGCCTTGGTTACAACTTCCCTAAGTTGGTTTCCATGTGGTTGGGCTTTTAAGAACATAAACCAAAAATATGGTTCATGCCCACATGTCCATGGGTTTTCACATTTAGTTACTTCCCCATAATGACATTTACAAAATCCAACAATAATCCATTACATACCAAAATCCTTCTTTTAAATAGCATGTTGGTTTTTTCAACCATAAACCAACTTGTTACAACTTCTTTACAAATATGGCATGTTTGTTTTTGGTTACAACCATGCATTAACTTCATAACAACTCAAGGAATAAAATAAATGAGTAATATGTGAGTAATTTTTCCACTCACTTCAAATATTAATCATTTTACAATTTCTCATGAGTAAATGCATGAATTTCCTAAAACTCATTTCAAGCACAAATGCATGCATGCTAGTCATCATGCCACTTCATCATGCCATGTCACCATGCCACATCATCATGCCATGTCAGAATGCCACATCATCATGACACATTATCATGCCATGTCATCATGCCACATCAGCATGCCATGTCATCATGCCATTTAGCATGCCATGTCATCATGCCACATGTCACCTTGTGATTGGTCTGTCATCCTCTGAGTGGTGCCACATCATCATGTTTGTACAGTACGGATGCCACGTGTCACCTTGTCAGTGGTGCCACGTGGCACGTCTTTTTGCCAAATTTGCCTGTTGACCTTATGGAACAGAACGCGATAACTTTCTCATACGGAGTCCGTTTGAGGTGAAACGAACGCCGTTGGAATCGTCTCGACGAGCCCTTCGATATAGTGCTAGTTTTGCTGAGATTGGAGGACTTCAAAATTTTTCCTTCTTAGATCCTCCTAGATCATTCCTCCCCACTGAGAAGCTTTTGGCCTCCAAAAGCCTTTACTAATCAACAGATAGGTGAGGGAATCGCTCCCTCACTTTCTCCTTCTCAATCCACTTGGATTTGCTTGGATGAGTGCCTCTGATGCCCACTCGAAGATAATCAACATCACCTCTGCGAGAAGTCCTTGTCCTTCTGTCCAAGATGACATCTTCCTTTAGCTCATCCATGTACTCAGGAGCAAATTCATCAACCGATGGCAATGAGACATTCTCCCTTTCATCCATGATCATGGGAGGCTCATAGAGTTTCAAGTTCTCCACATTCACCACTGAGTAGATCTGCATGTATGGTGGTAGCTCTAAGCGAAAAGCATTTGTCCCAATCTTCTCCAAGATGGTGAAGGGACCATATCTAATGGGCTTGAGCTTCTTTCCTTCTCCTTTCATCCTCTCCTTGCTGATGTGAAGCCACACTTGATCTCCCACCTGAAATTGATGATCAACTCTATGCTTGTCATGGCGAGCCTTGTACTGGGCTTGACTCTTCTCCAACTGCTCTTGCACTGCTTGATGTACCTGTTGAACTCTCTGAATGAACCTGCGGGATTTGTCTTCATCCTTGGAAGCACTTGAATCAACCTCTCTCCCATAAGTCAAGTCCAATGGAGTCCTTGGCAAGTACCCAAAGCATGTCTCAAATGGCGAGCTCTAAGTGGAAGAATGCATAGCCCTGTTGTAGGCATGCTGCACATACTGGATCTGTTCATCCCATAACTTAGGATGCTTGTTGCAATAGCCCCGAAGCAAATGGACAACTGTCCTGTTGACTACCTCTGTCTGTCCGTCAGTCTGTGGATGGAAAGCGGTGCTCCTCTTCAGCTTGGTGTCCATCATACACCATAACTTTGTCCAAAATTCTCCAAGGAATCGGGAGTCCCGATCCGAGATAATGGACGTAGGAAGTCCAAAGTGAACCCATACATGCTGAAAGAAAAGAGAAGCAGCCTGCTCTGCAGTGACCTGCTTTTTACATGGCATAAGAATACACATCTTGCTAAACCTATCCACGACCACATACAAGTAGTCATGACCCCTCCTAGACATAGGCAAACCCCCCACAAAATCCATGGAAATGCTTTCCCAAGGATGGGAAGGAATAGGAAGTGGTGAGTACAGCCCCAATTTTCTATTAGTGGGCTTACAAGTAGAGCACATCACACACCCCTTTACATATTTTGTTACAATGTCTTTCATGCGAGGCCAATACACAAGTCTTTGCAAATGAGCCAAAGTCTTACCTACCCCAAAATGCTCTGATACAAGAGAAGTATGAGCTTCTCGTATTACATGGACTCTTTCACTAATAGGAACACATAGCTTGCCCAAATGATAGAGCAACTTTCCCTGCAAATAGTAGTCTTCCACCTGTGGGCCATTGGTTAGCTTCTCATAAATCTCCTTGAAATCATCATCAGTAGCATACTGCTCAATATAACTTTCATGGGATAAAGAAGCATTTTTCAAGACAATAGATGCAACAATAGAAGGTCTAGAAAGCATATCTGCCACTTTATTACTAGTACCCTTCTTGTACTTGATAACTGCGGACAACCTGTACATGCCCACATTAGGAAGAGGGGCATCCTGCTGGAGATGAATATCATGTTGAATCTCCCTTTTGGGAGGCAAACCTATAGGTTCCTGAAATATATCATCATAGTTAGCCACAATATCAATCATAGCCTTTGTATGAGAAGGATCATAACCTTTGAAAGCATCGGATGCCTCAGCATATTTTGCTCTCACAACCATGAACATGTATCTCTTGTTAGTGTTGATGAGTCTCTTCATCTGTCCTGCACTAACAAGAGTGGTGTTAGCCTTCATACTGTGAGCTCTCACAATGTACTCCACCCCATTTTTGGTGAGATGGTACTTGTTCTCATGACGAAAGAATACTGCTTGTCGATCATACAAGTATGGGCTTCCCAATACGATACCGCAGATGTCAAGAGGAACAACATCTAAGTCCACCTCATCGATCAACTTTGAAGCAATTGCAAACCTTACCCTGCATTGCTTAGTCACCTGTAGCTTAGCATTATCTCATACCCATCCAAGAGGATAAGGCTTGGGGTGAGGTTTAGTTTGTATGCCCAACTTCTTAACAACTGATTCTGAGATCAAATTTACTTGAGAACCCGGATCAAATAATGTTTCCATCTTTGTATGCTTAGACACAACTCTGATGTGAAACAACTCACTTCTTCTTTTATCATTTTCTTTAGAAACATGAGTAGAACTTGAACCAGTATGAGGAGTTTTGTTACCTTGCATTCCCACGGCTGTAATCCTGGTTTCATCACCTGAGTCGGAACCCAAATCTTGTTGTGCTGTTGCAACGGTCTTTTTCTTCTTTTTGCCTCCAAAATGCTTTGGCCTTTGTTCAGGATGCAACTTCCAACAACTTTCTTCATCATGCCCATCAGTGTCACAATGGTTGCAATGGAGCTTTCCTCCTTCCTTCTTGGCAGTAGCTATCTTCTTGCTCTTGTCTTTTTCCTTGAACTTGTGGTTGTTGTTGTGCTTGAAAGGCTTCTTCTGATGGTCTTCTTGCAAATGCTTCCCCCTGTTCTCAAGATGAGTAGCCTGAACACTTGCTTCATCAACACTAGTAGGATTCAACAATAGCAAAGTATGGCGTAGATAATGATGAAGAGCACCAATGTACTTCAAAAGAGTGTCAGGAGAATCTAAAGCAATATTCAATTCTAAAGCTTTCTTTCTAAATTCTTCAGTAAAACTATGAACACTCTGACCCTTGCCTTGTCTAAAACTTTGCCAATCCATCATTGCCTTCTGAACATAACCCAATGGATAAAATTGCTTACGTAAAGCAGAAATAAAAGCAGACCACGATGAGAGAAGATTACCCATTTGTTTGCTACCTTGCTGAAGCTTGCTTTCCCACCATACAAGTGCGGTGCCTGTCAGCCGAAGTGAAGCCAACTGAATCTTCACATCTTCTTCTTCGATCTTCTAGACTCAACAATAGACCTCAATTTGCCTTATCCAATTGTTTAACTTCTCTGCATTCGCTTCCCCATTGAACATGGGCAAATCAAACTTCACATCGAGCTTCAATAAGGGCTTCTTTTGAGGCTCTTTGTGAGGAACCTTGGAATGCTGAGAATGAGATGAGGAAGAAGCACTTGAACTTGTGCTTGAAGCTGAAGGTGAAGAGGGAGGCTCAGGAGGCTCTTCGCCACCTTCCCCTTGGTTAACTGAAGTGTTGCCTTCGTCCTTCACTTCTTTGTCTTCCTTCTTTACTTCACTTCCTTTTCTTTCTTTTGCCATGCGTTCTTCATAGTCTGCAAACAACTTGTCTACCTTGTCGGCCATCATATAGAAGACCTTGTGAAAGTTTGCCTCCATCTCGATGCGGGCATCATTAGCATCCATCTTCCTCCTTCGGTGTGCACGTCCGATCTCGGAATTGTAAGGCTCTAATGTACCCTCACCAGCTTGCAGTTTAGCCCTCGTGAGCATCCACACTCACAATCCAACGTCAAATAGACCTGGCTCTGATACCACATGTTCCGGAAACAAGATCTTTGCTACTCTATGACGTTAACATGAATTGCATAAAGAGCATGAATGAAGCTCACAAATCCATAAGAAGAGAACCAAACAGCATAGACAATACACACATAAAGACAACAAGTTGATAACGGAGTTCGTCCAGGATGGACTACGTCTCCGGGCCTACTTCTCAATAGGAGGGCCGATCTATAATCTCGGCATAAAGGCAAAATACATGGCAATGATACAATGATACCTTGGTGACAATGGCCAGGAAGAGAACCGCTGCCCAAAACACAACAAGACTGCTTCCAGCAACTCCGAAGCCTGAAGACGGTGTAAAACGAGTATAAACACTCGTACCTTCCTCCTGCAGAGCTACGCAATCTCCCTTCTCTCCTTTAGCTACAAAGTCTCTACTCCAAAGCATGAGTGGGAAATGGCAAATGAATGGGTTTATATAGGTTGGCTTTCCCTTCTTCACATGACTCTCATGGATTCCTTTGGTTGCAACTAATTTGCCTATCTTGGCCTTGGTTACAACTTCCCTAAGTTGGTTTCCATGTGGTTGGGCTTTTAAGAACATAAACCAAAAATATGGTTCATGCCCACATGTCCATGGGTTTTCACATTTAGTTACTTCCCCATAATGACATTTACAAAATCCAACAATAATCCATTACATACCAAAATCCTTCTTTTAAATAGCATGTTGGTTTTTTCAACCATAAACCAACTTGTTACAACTTCTTTACAAATATGGCATGTTTGTTTTTGGTTACAACCATGCATTAACTTCATAACAACTCAAGGAATAAAATAAATGAGTAATATGTGAGTAATTTTTCCACTCACTTCAAATATTAATCATTTTACAATTTCTCATGAGTAAATGCATGAATTTCCTAAAACTCATTTCAAGCACAAATGCATGCATGCTAGTCATCATGCCACTTCATCATGCCATGTCACCATGCCACATCATCATGCCATGTCATCATGCCACATCAGCATGCCATGTCATCATGCCACATCATCATGCCATGTCAGAATGCCACATCATCATGACACATTATCATGCCATGTCATCATGCCACATCAGCATGCCATGTCATCATGCCACATGTCACCTTGTGATTGGTCTGTCATCCTCTGAGTGGTGCCACATCATCATGTTTGTATAGTACGGATGCCACGTGTCACCTTGTCAGTGGTGCCACGTGGCACCTCTTTTTGCCAAATTTGCCTGTTGACCTTATGGAACAGAACGCGATAACTTTCTCATACGGAGTCCGTTTGAGGTGAAACGAACGTCGTTGGAATCGTCTCGACGAGCCCTTCGATATAGTGCTAGTTTTGCTGAGATTGGAGGACTTCAAAATTTTGCCTTCTTAGATCCTCCTAGATCAGTATGCCATCTACTTGCTTTGTATTTCCATAGCTGGTTAGCTGATGTGTGAACTAGATCTAGGAGGACTATAGTGTCTATTTGTTTCATCTCTGTCTTGGGTAGGCAATCAGGGGCCTTTTCTAATCCCAAGGAGATATCTACCTATCCGTAGGGAGATTTTCTCACAACATGCATCCTTGAATTTTGCAGCTCCTCTTATCTCTCAACAGGTTTGGTCATGGTGTTACTGATACCAATCATGTCTCCTGTCACATGTTCTTAATTTATCCTGCATGGTACTGTACCTTCCCACTAGTGGTTTTAAACACTACTTGTTCTTCAAGCAGCCTTCACTTAGGGCCCATATTTGCTAACATAATGGGTGCTCGATATGCTATTTCATGCACATGAATTTTAACCACTTGGTGCGAAGAGTAGTGTATAGAATTTCCAAATTGAATTGAAATGTATCTATTACCTAAAATTGAAATTCAGGGATGAACAGTTACTTTTAAATTTGAAATGAAAAACAATCACAAAGAATTTTTTTTAATTGTGTAAATTTAATAAAATTATAGTTGATTGACAACTATCAGAAACTGTCAAAATTTATTGATGTGTGTTAGGTTTTAGTACATTTGGTTAGAGAAATTCCAATTATTGATCAATTTAAATATTTTTTGCAAATTTTATCCCATTTTAGCAAATTTACACTTTGTTTTTTACACAACACTGTAAATATTTTTTTATTTTGCTTTGTCTTTTTGACACAATGTGCAAAGGTTCTGAAGCCCAACAAAAACATATAGATGTACAAGAAAGTGTAACATATTAATCCACACCATATCTAATATAAATTACTAAAAAGGACCCAATAATGAGGGTTAGGCATGCATTTTATCCAAGTGGGTAAAAATGGGTCCAAAAATGAAAAATTGCCATCTTGGCAGATTGATTTCTAGCAAATGAAAGGTTTTCATGAGGAATGGAACTATCTTCAGGGATGTCGTTTTAATTTTGATTATTGACCAATGTACATAATGTGGCGTGCATTTTAGTAATCCCATTTTAGAAAATTTACACTTTGTCTTTTACACAACACTGTGTAAATCTATTTTAATTTTGATTTCTCTTTTTTTACACAATGTGCAAAGTTTGTGAAGCCCAACAACAATTTAGATATATGTACACAAAGGTAGAAAATATAAATCCACGCCACTTTCAATTAAAATCACTCAAAAATACCCGATAACGAGGGTTAGGCATGCATTTAATCCAAGTGGGTAAAGATGTGTCCACAAATGAAAAATTGCCATCTTCATAGATTGATTTCTAGCAAATGAAACAACATTTTAGTAATATGAAAGAGGATCTTGTGAACAATGGTTGTGAATCCCAACAAAAATATATATATGTACAAGAAGGTGTAAAATATAAATCCACACCATTTCCAATTTAAATCACCAAAAAAGACCCAATAATGAGGGTTAGGTGTGAATTTAATCCAAGTGGGTAAAAATGGGTGCAAAAATGAAAAATTGTCATCTTGGTAGATTTAGGTCTAGCAAAGTGTACATCAATTTAGGAATATGAAAGAGGTTCTTGTGGAAAATCCAATTGTCATCGGGTCTTTGATTTTACTTTTGATTCTTTACCAATGCACATATTGTGGCGTGCATTTTACTAAGCCCATTTGATCAAATTTACACTTTGTTTTTTACACAACATTGTGTAAATCTAGTTTAATTTTGATTTCTCTTTTTTACACGATGTGCAAAGTTTGTGAAGCAATATATATATATATATATATATATATATATACAAGAAGGTCGAAAATAGTAATCCACACCATTTTCAATTAAAATCACTCAAAAAGACCCGATAATGAGGGTTGGGCGTGCATTTTATCCAAGTGGGTAAAGATGGGTCCAAAAATAAAAAAATTGTCATCTTGGCAGATTGATTTCTAGCAAATGAAACATCAATTTAGGAATCTAAAAGAGGTTCTTGTGAAAAATAAAACTATATTTAGGACTATGGTTTTACTTTTTATTATTGACCAATGTGCATACTGTGGCATGCATTTTACTAATCCCATTTTAGAAAATTTACTCTTTGTTTTTAACACAACATTGTGTAAATCTATTTTAATTTTGATTTCTCTTTTTTACACAATGTGCAAAGGTTGTGAAGCCCATTTTTTTTTATAGATGCAGAAGAAGGTGGAAATTAGTAATCCACGCCACTTGCAATTAAAATCACTTAAAAAGACCCAATAATGAGGGTTAGGCGTGCATTTTATCCAAGTTGGTAAAAATGGGTCCAAAAATGAAAAATTGCCATCTTGACAAATTGATTTCTAGCAATTGAAACCTCAATTTAGGAATATAGAATAGGTTATTGTGATAAATGCAACGATATTAAGGTCTGTTGTTTTAATTTTCATTATTGACCAATTTACATACCGTGGTGTGCATTTTACTAAGCCCATTTTAGCAAATTTACACTTTGTTTTTTATGCAACATTGTGTAAATCTATTTCAATTCTGATTTCTTTTTTTTACACAATGTGCAAAGGTTGTGAATCCAAACAAAAATTTATATCGATGTACAAGAAGGTGGAAAATAGTAATCCACGCCAGTTACAGTTAAAATCACTCAAAAATACCCGATAAGGAGGGTTGGGCGTGCATTTTATCCAATTGGGTAAAGATGGGTCCAGATTGATTTTGAGAAAATGAAACAAAAATTTAGGAATATGAAAGAGGTTCTTGTGAAAAATGCCACTATATTTAAGTATGTGGTTTTACTTTTGATTATTGACCAATGTACATACTGGGGCATGCATTTTACTAATCCCATTTTAGCAAATTTACACTTTATTTTTTACACAACATTGTGTAAATCTATTTTAATTTTGATTTCTCTCTTTTACACAATGTGTAAATTTTGTTGTCATGTTCCTTCCTAATTGGTCACTTGATTAATTCTTGGACCCTTTTAGTCCCTATGGGTGTAGGAGAAAATAAAAGGAAGCCACCATTAATTAATTGGGATACATTTTGGAGCCAGGCCTATAGTAGTTAGATATTTAATAATTTTAATGTTTGGGGTGCTTGTAATTATTTTAATTTTATTATTATCATGAATAAATAAATTTTGTGCAAGTGGTGGTGCTCATGTGGCTAGGAGGGCGCATGAGAATAAGGTGGACCTCACCCACTCACTTGAGAAAATATAGAAACAAGAATAAAGCAACTAAAAGCAAGGTGACAGGAAAAAAGAACGAAACTAGAAAAAGAAATGCAAAGCAGGAAAAAGCATAAAGCATGAAAGTGAATAAAGAAGGAAATTACATAAAAGCATCCAGTTTTGAAAAGCAGGAAACATCCAGAAAGCTAAAGAGGGAACAGTTTCTAAAAGCAGGTGAAAATCACAAATCAAGGAATGTTTTGAAAAGCAGGAAGGTCGCACAAAGAAATGATGTTGCTAATCTCCCTAAGGAAGGCGCACTCAGCCACTGACATGTGCCAAGATGCTTGTTCATGAAGCTATACAGTCTATAAAATAATGCTAGTGCTCTCCTCTTACATCTGTTGGCAAATTCATTTTGTGTCTAAGAGTTTTTGCTTCTCAATATTGAGGGATGTGCCTCAATCAAGCTTGAAAAATGTGCCCCAATACAGTGTGAGTGTTCCAGTTTGTTCACAATATGATCCAAATCTATTGAAGTATGCTTTACATGCCAGTGTAAGCCACCATTGAAGAATCCAACCCATCAAGAAGATATTTTGAGTGTAAGTTCAATTATAGAGAAATTATGGAGGAGATCCAGTTAGAGGAGAAGTTTCAGTTAGTGAATGCGCCCCCTTTGAGCAGTCACTGAGACAGGGTGTGCCTTTCATCATAAACCATCTGCTCTATAGTCATCTTATTGTAGATCCAATGAAGATCTATAATCTTCTCTCCTTCTTAAGTTCTTCTACATTTCATATTGCAAGAAATTGATGTAATAGAGACTCCCTGAGAAGTATGAAGATTAAAATACATTCAATTGTTGTTTTGAATTCTTGATTTCATTTTTCTACTGTTCATATGTTCTGTTTGAGCTATACTACATTTCAGAAGAAGAATTAGAAATCCTTAGAGGCAGTTTGAATGCAATTTTGTCAAGACTAGTTCTTTAGACATTGTTTTCCAACTAGTTTTGCAGTAATAGCTATAAAAATATTTCAGAGTGATAATTTTTTGTTCTATGAGCCATGTTACATTATTAAGGCCACTATGATGACCCTCTAATCCTTTCCCCGAGAATTCATATCCCTATCATCATGTTTGGGAGATCCTGGAAAACTACTAGTTGAGCAATCCAATCTAGCGCCCTTCCTTCTTTTTCCTCCAAACTCAGCTAAAACCTCCCAAAATCTCAGGAAATCTTGTCCATCATCTAATCAGAGGGTTAATGACTCATATTCACCATTGGTTTCCTTCAGGTGTAAGTCAATAGTTCTAGTATGCATATGCTGGTGTGCTTAGGAAGCCTTGGAGTAGGAGTCAATGTCTATTGAATCCAAAACCATAAATGGCCCCAGTAACCTGTGCATGGGACTTTGAAGTTGGACCTCATACTGCTACTTTTTATGCTGCACACTTTCCCACCTATTTGGCAGATCCAACAAAGTGGAAATCTCAAGTTCCGGGTGGGATTTACAGTGACCAATTCTAGTTTGCTTTTGAGTAGTTTTGATAACTAGTTTTAACCTGTGCTAGTTTATGTTTTAAAATTTTGAATTTGATATAATATTCCTTGATATAAGATCAACGATATTACAGTGGTATCAGATCACTTTCCTCTAATCCTATGGAAATTAAGCTCTAAGGTTGAATAAATTGCAACCATGAGACTAACACCAGCTAGTGATACTTTTGAATGGGATGATGAGGAAGTATTCTATGTTGATGGAGGTTGAAAAAAAAATGAGGATGATGTTTCTTTGTGTTAAATTGTGTGCATAAAGAACAGAAGGCCGAATCCATCATAGTTTAGTGTTGTAGATGGAAGAGTGTGATATCGGAGAAAAATTCTAGGAGTTAATCCCTCAGAGTACATCATAGAATACCAAACATTGAGGACGAAGATCCATGAGGTTTTTCCTTTTCAAGACTTCTGTACTTTCAAAGTTGAAAGGTTGTTTTCAAATGAGGATCCTTATGGCAACAAATATCAAAGAATATCAAGTCATATTTTCAACAGTGTGTGCAAAGAAGTGGAGCATATGTTACAACAGAGTGAATCATCACCATAATCTACACCCAATGAGCTAATGACTAAAGGAGAATCTAGAGATTCTTTTGATTCGAAAAGAGGGAGGCCCTCTGTCAAAAGAAAGCCATCAAATGATCATGATGGAACTAGCATTGCAGAAGATTCCAAAGAGAAAGAAGAACCATGTGCAGCACAAGACCAAGCAAAAAGTATTGAAGTTGTTAACAATGTGGAAAGAGATTCAAATTCGGGATCTTAGAGCTTTTTTTTTGGTGATTTCAAGATGAATGCAAAGGAGATTATTTCTACGGATGGCAGTGATACACACTACAAAATTTGAACCCAAAATACGATGAGAAAATCCAATGAAAAGGACTATCTCGTCGGATTTCACCTTCAAAATTATGAAATTTGATAAAAGAAATAAATTAATTAATAGAAGGATCGGTCGGATATCCGATAGAAGTTGGATATCCGACAAAGGGTGTTGGATATTCGACAACAGGTGTCGGTTATCCGACACCTCCGACAATGCTCAAGTTGTCGGTTATCCGACACCTCCGACGATGCTCAAGTTGTCGGATATCCGACATCTATTTTATAATGGTAACTATGCTAAAGTGGTCGGATATCCAACATGTATTTCATAATGGTAACTATATTGAAGTTGTTGGATATCGGACGAACATCTATATTTTAAAATCTATAACTTTCAAAACATTCCGACATGTTTTCTATACAATCGATGGTTTGTGGAAATTATTTTATTCTTCGACGGACTGTTTTCCGTAAAAGAATACATAATTATTTCTATTGTTTTTGTGATTAAAATTAGTGAAGTGTGGAGCTTCATTTTGTAAGATCGACAATCTTCATTCGAGCTCTTTATGAGAAAATGTCAAGTAGCAATATTCCTGATCCAGTCGAACAAAATTGACAATTGCTTGCTAGATTGTGGGATTGACTGAAAGAAAGGGTGATGGGAAATCTTATTGTCCATGCAGTCAATGCAGGGGATTTAAGAGGAGAAGAATAAAGATCACAACAGCCAAAAAACATTGTAAGGAACATGGACACGTTGAGGGGGGACATGAATATCATCCATTTGTAAGTTTTGCATTATATATGTTTTTATATTGATTGCTTTTGTAAATATATGTATTATTTTAATATTTCTTATATTAATTTTTATCTATTGATGGTTTCATGTAATGATAAAAGAAAGACATCCTACGACATATCATCCAGAGGAAGTGATTTCAGAACAAGTACCGGAAGAACATGGAGCTATGAATAATGGAGAACAAGTTAATGATCATATTGAAGAAGATGATCATACTGATAACATAGTTGAAGATGATGTTACAAATACTTTGATCCATGATTCATTTAATGTTAGAATGGATGATGATGATGATGATGATGATCATGAAAGTGATGATGATGATGATGATTATTTTGATGATATTTATGATTTACCTCTTCTTGACAAGGCATACAAACCCCTTTATGAGGGCTTCAACACAAATATTCTCTCTACTATATCGTTGATAATGAACTTGAAGGTAATGAATGGTCTTTCAAACATATCAGTCACACGGATGATAAGGTATGTAATATATTACATCACATAATATATTTGATCACGCTAAAGGTTATCACCGTTCGTCTAATAATTTTATTGTTAATTCACAAGTCAAATTAATACAGATGAAATGTGTTTTGTTAATATTATTTATATATTATATTAACTAGATTTTTATTTTAATTTGTTGTAGCTTGATAGTTGAATTTTTGTTACCGCCGTCAAATATTTTACCTCGCACATATTGAGATTTATTTGCGATCATGAAAGAAATTGGAATGCAGTATGAAGCAATTCATGCATGCCCCGATGACCATGTTATATATTATAGTCAGCATGAATTTGCAACAAAATGTCCAAAATTTCATATCAGTAGATATCGAACAGATCAAGTAACAAAAAAGGTGCTTCACAAGGTTCTTCGTTATATTCCCATTATTCCACGTTTGCAACAACTATTCAGGTGCAAAAACATAATGCAATTTATGGATTACCATGCACAGTAGAGAAGTCAAGATGACATAATTCGAATGCCTACATATGGGTCTACATTTAGAGATATGGAGGAAAAATGGCCTCAATTTAAAGAAGAAACTCATAATCTTAGTATTTCTTTGGCAATAGATGGTGTCAATCCATTTGCAGAGATGAGATCCGTTTACTCGATGTGGCATATTTTTGTTATCAACAATAACATTCCTCCATGGTTGTTAATAAATAGGGAGCACATAATGTTGTCGATAATTGTTCCAGGTATATTGTGTCTACAACTTTTTTTAATGTAGTGGCATCTCATTTGTCATATTTTATTGCATAATGTCATATTATATTTTTTATTTTTCTCTTGTGCATGGTTTATATATCTAAATGGTACTCATAATTTTATATTTTATATGTTCAAATCAATCAGGTAAGCACCAAGTTAAATATATGAATGTATATATCGAACCTCTTATTGACGAGCTACTAAAGTTATGGAATGGAATTACTATATATGACAAATCTAGACCAATATGACAAAGGCAATTTCAATTCCATGCAATGCTTGTATGGACAATACATGATGCCCCTGGGTTAACCCATTTTTGCGGTTTGTAATTATAAGTTCCACTTTAATTGCATTTAATTTTGTCATGAACTAGTTAATGTACTGCGCACGCATGTTTTTTTAAATAATCCATTCATTTCGTATATAATTATAATTGACATAGATATTCAATCTCTTTATGTAGGTCTTTAGACAAAGGGAAAATTTGTATGTACAATTTGTGGTCCTAAGATCAAATATCGTCGTTCAAAAAACTTAGGAAACGAGGTGTTTGATGAGTATAGGAACTTCCTCTCTAAGAATCATAGGTATCGAACTACTGAAAAACATATGTTCAATGGGAAGCAAGAGACTGCATTAAAACTGCAGAGAATGACACCTCGCCTATGGAAGTTGCAATATAATAGAAATCGTCAAGGTACGTATGAATCATCATATATGAAATGTTATCTTTTTTTTTATTGTGTGTTGTTTACTGTAAGTGACATTGATTTTTGTAATTTCTTTATAAACTACGATTCATGATGGCCGTCGTGATCATGAAGGAATTAATGGAATTCCACGAGGAATGAAAATTTATCCTAAACAATTCAGTAGGTTTCCTTACTATGAGAACCTACAAATTTCTCATATGTTTGATACAATGCATATCGGAAAAAATGTGACTTAAACATTATGGCGAATATTGGATGGAAGGAGTGAGAAAGAAAAAATTGTCAAAATTTGCAAAGACATTCAAGAAGAAAACCATGTAATGAAAGACGTTATTCAATTTCATAGAAACGGAGACCAAATTAATATAAACTCACTTCCATGGATGTTAACGGAGTGGCAAAGTAAAGTTGTAAAAGAAGTCATGTGAAAAATTAAATTTCCCACCAGATTTTGTGCGAACATGAAGAATATCATAACAAAGAAAGGTGATTTTGCAGGGGTGAAAACGCATGATTGGCATGTCTTCATGAAGGTAATTATTATGGTATGCATATAATTATTGATTTTTTGTATTCCAGTGAATATTGTTGGTATTGTTTTTGTCTACTCTTTGTTTAAAAAATGAAATGATTTGTATATTGTTATAGTATGTTCTACCTCTCTCTCTCTCCCGGACAACTTTGACAACAATGTCAAAGAAGTTATATATAATCTCGGGAAATACATGAGGTAAGTAGCGATTTTTTGCATGTGCTAATTAGTTTTTGTTTAATTTATCGTAGAACTTATATTTGATTTTTGTGCAGTACTAATTCATGTTATGTAATATAATGTTTTTTTTTAAATATCATGATTGGTTTGTGTCACTTGTAGATGGTTGCCATCGAAAGAAATCCATAAAGAATATATAAAGTATTGGAGGAGAGAAATTCCTCGTCTCATGTGTGAAATGAAAAAGAATCTACCTTCGGCATTTTTCAATGCATAGGAACACTACCTCATACACCAAGTTAAGGAGATTGAATTGTGTGGACCTGTGCACTCAAGGTCCATGTGGATGGTTGAGAGGCACTTGAAATTTATGAAGGGTTTGGTTAGACAACAAGCATGTGCTGAGGGTTCTATGATGGAGGGATATATGGTATACCAAAACATGTTGTATATTAGTGAATATCTTCCTAAATTAGCATCAAAGCTCAATTTACATCGCATTTGTGATCCAGACTACAATAATAATTTCGAAGGGGAGTACCTAAAGGGGAAAGGTAGATTGAGGAAGGTGAAAGGTAATATAACACATTCCACTGTTGATTTTTATGTATATATGTCATACATATTCTATTTTTATATTCAATATATTGCATCAATTAAGAGTGTATACTTTGTTAAGTGAATATACATTTGTATTGAATTTTAATTTTATTGTCATCAAACAGTTGGTCGAGAGTGGGATGCACTTCATTTATACATCGCAGACAATCTTGATTGGATGAAGGTGTGGATTGAACGATGTGAACAATATGGTCATGGAATATCATGGGAAGGTGTGGCTTCATTGGTTAAAGCAACACATCGCAATGGATCGGATACCAATCTTACACAAAGGGAAATCGATTTAGCATATGGTTTAAAAGATAAGAAGGCAATCATATTAATCAAAACACTATTTAGTTTTTTTGCAAACATATTGATGTACACGTTGATTTTTTTCCCTTTATGGAATAAATACATACATGCACTTAATCATAAATATTGGATCATTATGTAATTTTTTCATGTATGCCTTGTTGTAGGTAAAACACCATAAGACTTTGTGGTGCAATGGTTGTAGATATCGCATCAAAAAGTTGGATGAAACAAATAAAACATCAGATTGTGGGATATCTGCAGTCTTTGAGGTGACCAATGTTTCCTCTAGAAGTGTCAAACATCCATAACTCATAGAAAATCGATACTATGGGTATTTGGAAGATATTCTTCAGTGACTTTAACTCCTTCAAGGTAGTTCTGTTCATTTTCAAATGTTATACGTTACGATTGAATCAACGTGATCCCAATAAAACTATTATTGAACATGATAATGGATCTACCATGGTTAATACAAGGTTGTTTGAGCCAAGAACGGAGCCCTATGTTCTTCCAAGCCAATGTGAATAGGTATTTTACTCTGAGGTCCCAGGTAGAGAGGGTTGGTCATTTGTTGTGAGACATGATCCAAAAGGAAGGCCGGTAAAGTATAACGTAGAGGAAGGTAATGAAAAGGTTCTCGAATAAGAAGACAATGTTGAAGATGATCAACATGAGTTAGATGATCATGTTCCAGAAGAAGATGTCAAAGAATTAGTTGAATGCGATTAGTAAAATGCACACCACAGTATGTACATTGGTCAATAATGAAAATTAAAACCAGAGTCCTAAAGGTAGTTACATTTTTCATAAGAACCTTTTTCAGATTCCTAAATTAATATATAATTTGCTAGAAATCAATCTGCCAAGATGCAAGTTTTTATTTTTGGACCCATTTTTACCCACTTGGATAAAATGCACGCATAACCCTCATTATGGGGTATTTTTCAATGATTCTAATTGCAAGTGGTGTGGATTACTATTTTCCACCTTCTTTTGCATCTATAGATATTTTTGTTGGGTTTCACAACCTTTGCACATTGTGTCAAAAAGACAAAGAAAAATTAAAATAGATTTACATAATGTTGTCTAAAAATAAAGTATAAATTTCCTAAAATGGGCTTAGTAAAATGCACGCCATGGTATGTACATTGATCAATAATTGGAAGTAAAACCACATTCCTCTAGATAGTTCCATTGTTCACAAGAACCTCTTTCAAATTCTTAAAATGTTGTTTCATTTGCTCGAAATCAATATGCCAATATGACAATTTGACATTTTTGGACCCATCTTTACCTACTTGGATAAAATGCATGCCAAACCCTCCTTATCGGGTCTTTTTGAGTGATTTTAATTGAAAGTGGTGTGGATTAATATTTTCCACCTTCTTTTACATCTATCAAAATTAAAATAGATTTACATAGTGTTGTGTAAAAAACAAAGTGTAAATTTGCTAAAATAGGATTAGTAAAATGCATGCCACGGTATGTACATTGGTCAATAATGAAAAGTAAAACCAGAGTCATGAAGACAGTTGGATTGTTCACAAGAACCCCTTTCATATTCCTAAATTAATGTATAATTTGCTAGAAATCAATCTGCGAAGATGGCAAGTTTTCATTTTTGGACCCATTTTCACCCACTTGGATAAAATGCACGCCTAACCCTCATTATTGGGTCATTTTTAGTGATTTAAATTGGAAATGGTGTGGATTTATATTTTACACCTTCTTGTACATCTATATATTTTTGTTGGGATTCACAACCTTTGCACATTGTGTCAAAAAGACAACAAAATTAAAATATATGTACACAATGTTGTGTAAAAAACAAAGTGTAGATTTGGAAAAATGGGCTTAGTAAAATGCACACCACAGTATGTACATTGATCAATAATTGAAAGTAAAACCTCAGTCCTGGAGATAGTTCCATTTTTCACAATAGACTCTTTCATATTACTAAAGTGTTGTTTCATTTGCTAGAAATCAATATGGAAAGATGGCAATGTTTCATTTGTGGACCCATCTTTACCCACATGGATAAAATGCACGCTCAGTCCTCGTTATGGGGTCTTTTTGAGTGATTTTAATTGAAAGTGGAGTGGATTAATATTTTCCACCTTCTTGTACGTAAATATAATTTTTGGGGGGCTTCCCAAACTTTGCACATTGTGTAAAAAGGAGAAATCAAAATTAAAATAGATTTACACAGTGTTGTGTAAAAAGCAAAGTGTAAATTTGCTAAAATGGATTAGTGAAATGCATGCCACTGTATGTACATTGGTAAATAATTGTAAGTAAAACTTGAGCCACAATATGTACATTGGTCAATAATTCGAAGTAAAAACTTAGTCCGGAAGATAGTTTCATTGTTTAAAGAAACCTCCTTCATATTTCTAAATTTTTTTTTCATTTGCTCGAATTCAATCTGCCAAGATGGCATTTTTTCATTTTTGGATCCATCTTTAACCACTTGTATAAAATGCACGCCCAACCCTCATTATTGGAACTTTTCCAGTGATTTGAATTGGAAATGGTGTGGATTAATGTTGTCCACAATATTGTAGATCTATCTATTCTTTTTGTGCTTCACAACCTTTTTACATTGTGTCAAAAAGAGAAATCAAGATTAAAACAGATTTACATAGTGTTGAGTAAAAAGCCAAGTGTAAATTTGCTAAAATAGCTTACTGAAATGCACGCCATAGTATGAACATTGGTCAATAATAGGAAGTAAAACCAAATTCATGAAAATAATTGCATTTTTCACAAGAAACTCTTTCAGATTCCTAAAATGTTGTTTCATTTGCTCGAAATCAATCTACCAAGATTGCAATTTTTCATTTTTGGACCCATTTTTACCCAATTGGATAAAATGCACGCCAAACCCTCATTATTGGGTCTTTTTCAGTGGTTTAAAATGGAAATGGCGTGGATTAATATTTTCCACCTTAATATAAATCTATCTATTTTTTTGGGCATCACAACCTTTGAACATTGTGTCAAAAAGAGAAAGCAAAATTAAAATAGATCTACAAAGTCTTGTGTAAAAAGATAAGTGTAAATTTGCTAAAATGAGATTAGTCAAATGCACACCACAGTATGTACATTGGTCAATAATTGGAAGTAAAACCAAAGTTCTGGAGATAGTTGCATTGTCCACAAGAACCTCTTTCATATTCCTAAAATGTTGTTTCATTTGTTAGAAATCAATCTACCAAGATGCCAATTTTTAATTTTTGGACCCATCTTTACCAACTTGGATAAAATGCACACCCAACCCTTATTATTTGGTGTTTTTAAGTTATTTAAGTTCTACAAATGAATTTGTTGAGCAATAAATACATTAGGAACTCCTCCAGGAGGGGAATGAAGCAAGGCTCTTATCCTTTTTGTTTTTTGGTTAAAATCTATGCAATAATGTTGACAGACATGCTCGAGTGTTGGGTGAAAACGCAAAGTTGGGTAATACTTTTGGCTTGTTTTTGACAAACCAAACTGCTAAATTTTACGTTTTTCAACTTCGACCTCTTCAAACCCATATCTCCCTTAGGAATTTCAACTTGAAGTAAACACAAATGTTTTAGAGAATTGAATTAGATTTCTACTCGTATTTTTTTAAAAATTTTTTATGGACATATCATGGGACAAATTTGGTGGTCACCAGCGGCATATACTTGAAAATTTTAGGTATGGATAATAAGTGACCTGTGTGGCCACCGGTTTTTTGATAGATGGTTATTCGTTTTAGGGAAAAACATTGTATGCTCATAATCTACACACACTACACTTGTGCATGGACTATATTTTGAGTTTTTTCAGACATGGGAACTATTTTTTATTATTTATCGAAAAAACATATGTTCAGAAAATGGTGCATTATCGACACACACTGGTGAGCTTCAATTTTATTTTTAGTGTGACTCTTATTGGGAAAAATAAAATTAACCTTTTGAAGAGGACACGCCGATTATGATCTCTCTAAATATTTCAAATTTTTTGGTGTTGTCTTTGTTATGATATTGAATTTTCATTTCGGGTGATTTTTAGAGTAATAAAATTCTTAAGGGATAAGGTTTAGAAAAAAATTATTAATAAATAGAAATTCAAATTGAAATGAAACAATTATTATATCATTGGAAACTAGATACAGAGATGAATCCATTGCTACCAAGTACGACAAATAATATTTAAAATTTACATGGGTTTGGGCTTGCTGAAGTTGCAGGTTCCAGAAAGATGCGAGATATTTTCGCAGGTTTTGTTGACCATAAACTCTCGGCCGAAGAAATATCTTCCAAACTCTCGGCGGATATTTTAGTTCAAACTCTCATCTGAGAGTTTTTTTAAAAATACAGCACGTTGATTGGTTCAAACTCTCGGCCTAGAGTTTTATTAAACTCTAAGTTGAGAGTTTGAACTCTCACAAACTCTCGGCCTAGAGTTTGAGGTTGACTTTTTTTCGCGTGTTCATCTGTGTTTTTTCACTCCGTTGTCATAAAATTGTTTCCCAACTTCACATTTTCACCCTATTGCAATCCAGACAGTTTTTGTTCCAGCGTTTTCATGGAGAACAGTGGGTATCAATTATCAAAATTTGAATATTTTAAAGACAAAGACTATCATAAAGATGTTTTAGGATGATTTTGGAACATACCTTTATGGTTGGGAAAAAAATATCAATTTTTGTAAATGCATTACAATTGTATAATGTTGTTAGGTAACCTGTGTAATATCTATGCTAGTAATAATGATTGTAATTCCAGTAGCAGACATGCAGTGATAAAATACAAATATATTGTATATTTTTTATATCCCCATAAGCAATGTATAGTCATCAAACTATGTGAACTATTGATGTAATAGAAAGATGAACAATTAGGCCACATCGTACTCTTGTTTTGACAAATAAAAAGCAATTGTTTCTGTTAAAAGAAAAAACACAACTAATTTTAAATTTATATGGTGTGTCCTACAAAGATGAAGAAAGTAATAGTGTTGTAAGGTTTTTGTTTTTGGAAATTTCTACTCTATGTTTTCTGTAAGTCCATATCTTAACAGGGCATGTTATGTTGATTTTGGGAGACTATAAAAAAAAATTAGGACATATTAAAGAGAATACATAAGCACATTCTCAATAACCCACAAGCAAGAAAACATATGTTATCATTTCAAACTATCATAGTTTATATATAAAGAATTTTTTCTTAGAAATTACATACCATTTTTAACATAACATTAAAATATACCATGATAGAAATAATGGAATGTTACAAATAAATAACGATATATATTAAATTATAGAGTTCACCATATAGATTTCATAAAAAGGTATAAAAATATATTACTGAAAGGTATAGCGTTTACAACTCCAAATGGGGTACACCAGACCTCATCCCTAATCCATAACAATGATGGATAGGATCCCATTGGTGTGAATCCCATGAAAAGTGTACTTGCACACGAGGTTGTAGGCTATTATACAAATATCGAAATCTAAATGTTGTTCCCACTCTCCATTTACCAGGAGGTTGAGTTTGATCACTTGAGCCTGAAGTTGGCTGATATCTATCAGGGAAGGTTTCCCAGATATAGAAAACAACTTCCTTAAGATTCCCATAGCCTTCTATGATGAACTCTAATGAATTATTGTTCTTTACATTCATGGGTGGTACAACATGCATTGCAATTAGTTCGAAAGTAACCATGAAACTTTCATCTGAGCAAGGAATTTCCACATAAGATTCACTACGTATAATGTTCTGATACCTTATGTGATTGAAAAATTTGTAGGAAAGAAGACGAATATTGTGATGATGAAGATGAAGATGAAGATGAATATTTGAAAATTTGTAGGCTGTAATACTCCAAGATATGATGGAAATGCATTATGTGTCCCATATTCTGTAGAGGTAGCTAGTCTAGTAGCAGGGTATTTTTTAAGGATCTTAATATTATACTTAAGTGTAGTATCCTAGGCAAATATTTTGGATTGAAAAAAACATGCATATAGATAGGTAGGCGAATATTAAATATGAAACATACAATTTACTATTGAAATGTGTAAATTTTGGCAAATATTATGATAAAAAAACATATTTTATGTAAATATAGGCGATATTGGAAACTAAAAATGACCAAATAGCGAATTTATTTATTGAAAAAAAGCCCAAAAAATAGCCAATTGGTGAAATTTCGCCCCTAAAAATTACCCTGTCTAGTAGTCACAACTTCATCATCACCTTTTGTTGCAAGAATTTGGAAAGAAGTGTGCATAGCATCATTCATAGCAATTAAAAAAAACTAAAACTAAAAAATAAAAAATTCTCCCTTTCGAGTGCTTGTGCCCCACCTTTTAATAGATCTCATAGTAAATAAAACATCAACAATACCTACAACAAAACAGAATATGACATTAGATACTATAAATCCTAAAAATTTTCACATATGAGTTGAAAAAGAAATATTAAAATATACATGTATAGTCACCATCGATTATTTCAGTTGGTATCAACAATCCTTGTTTAGTATAAAACACCTCATGTGGATGCAAATTCACACATTTGGGAAGATGGTGGCCTCTACCAATGACATCTACATGAATTTCAAATGATCTTACCCAACAAAATGTTATGCCAGTAGAACCATCTACTAAACAATCCAACACTTCTACAGGATATGGAATTTCAAATGACTCATATTCAGACATTCCAGGCAAATTTTCATAATAAATATGAACATACATTCCTACCTTTATGGTAAAATCAAATGGATTTGTGTTGCGTATCAAAAGCCCATCCATTTGAATGAATTTCTTGCTACCAATATTCATAAAATGACCATTTCGAGTCAGTAAGGGAGTAACATCTGAAAAAGATCACATATAATACCCTCGCTTGATGACTACAGTGGAATGTTTTTTATGATTTTCATCTAACCCACTTGAATATAACTCTCTTTTTATTTGAGATAGTGAAGTATTGTACATCACAAGCTTGCCACTAGATCATCTGCATACACTATTTAAACATGTAGAGCACCATCCATGATATGTGTCTATGTCTCATTGTTAAAAACAGTGTAAAGAACTAGATAATTTCACAAGGATCCAAACATGTCAACTCTAGGTTTCCTATGTGGGACTCTTCTATAACTTTGCAAATAACGATGTCTTCTGAACCTTTTTCTCCTTTGAAAACAACATTTGTATCAAATTTTGGAGCATTGCCCCTAACAATGGCATAGTTGAATGACATCGGATTTTATAAGGTATTTCCTTATCATTAGCTTGGATCTCGACATCTTTACTGATGGATACATCATCGTCACTCCAACAATCAGAATTTGAAATTCTAGATAATTGTCATGACTTCCATCGTTGTATATATAATTATTGCTTCATTCGGAGTCTCTTTTCTCATTTAGCGTCCTCTTAAGCAAGTATTTGAAAAGATTCTTCTACAACTTTCGGAGCAAATGACTTCAGTTCTTTATGTGGCAATGGATTATGGTCTGTATCAAAGATGATTAAATTTATTAAAAGTAAAAATCTGCAATCATGACAGGATGCCCAAAAGGCCTACACATGTTACACATCAGATCTCTTAATTGGGAAACAAAGAGAATAAAAAATAGAGTATTTCTATAGGGATAATATAAATAACTACATAGTAACTAACCTTTGGTAAGAACTTTCGATTTTTTTCTCCTTCCATCCAAGTTTTAGAATTGCTGTAGTGGCCTTGGTCGTGAAATTTTTATTTTTATTTTCCTTACAAGAATATAAAAGAACACTTGACGAAGTCACTCTCATCCAAATTAACATCAATCCAAAATCTTTTCTTAAGCGATCTTTAACCTCCCACTAGGGGATCATCTATTCACTCTCTTCATAAGAGAACTTCGCTACCAACTAAAGTGTAACTTTATTCATAACTACGTTCAACTAAAATTATATAATTAATATAATTTATTTAATTACTATACTTTCCCTATTATTTCCTCCATTTAGAAATCAAAGAGAAGAACTAGTACTACCATTTTCTCTTGTCTCATAAATACAACTTTTAACCATGAGACTATAACTACTAAATCAAACCTTTATAACAAAGCAACAACTATCCAAGAGATTATACATCTAATACAAGCATTTATCTTTCCCCTAACTATAGCATGTTTTATTCATGTTGTCAAAGAGATAATAAAATAAAGTTTCAAAAGTAGAGAGTGTAAATGGTGGAAAGGACCGGAACCGAGTTGGTAACTCTTAGTGTCATTCAAGGATACATAAGCATAAATTTTATTTTCAGTTATTTCTCAAATACATAATAATGACAACAAAATCAATTAATATATAAGAATACAAATGGACAGTGTAAAAGTTTATTGTAATATTCGTCTGCCCTTGTTCTAACCCAAAGTTCTAATTCAACGAATAATATGTGCCATTTCCTTAACAAATTCATTTTAATAAACACACAAAAGATAATTTAATCTAAATTATGGTCTAAAAAAAATGAATAATTTCCTTAAATAAATCCATTCTAATAATCAAACAAAAAGATAATTTATTCTAAATTATGGTTATGGTCTAAAAAAAAATGAATAATTTCCTTAAATAAATCCATTCTAATAATCAAACAAAAAGATAATTTATATGGTCTAAAAAAAAGAATAATTTCCTTAAATAAATCCATTCTAATAATCAAACAAAAAGATAATTTATTCTAAATTATGGCACACTATCTTCTTTCATACGGAATTATAAATAATCTTTCTAACGTTACATCTAAGTTTTTGTATTCAACTCCAGTTAAGCAACCAGTGCATAGTGGAGGCGACAGTTATGTTCCAATCTTGCCAATGGAATTAAGAAGGTAAGCGCAACAATAGGTTATGCACAGAGTGTTTCCCTGTTGAATATCTGCTACCTTAAAGACAACCAGCATCACGGAAGTAGATAGCTAAGTTCCATCGCTCCATACTGGCGACATGATCACCGGATATATAAAAAGATTGTGCAGGGTGGTGAAGAGGACTGTAAAGAACTGGGAAAATGGGTCAAAAACTCTCAGAATCCTATCAGTGATCGGAGGTTTGAACAGAAGGTGGGGGAATAATAGAACTGATTAAGGTCCGATTGGGATATGTTCATACTGAACAACTGTTTAAAGGTGAACTCATTTCCATGATCGAGAACAGTAGATCGGGTTCCAGTCTCGACCTAGATGACTCTATAATCGTATAAGACAATTTCCAGCTTAAAAGAAATTATGAGAACCGGTGCTGTGAGTATGGTAACATCTCTATCATCCTAATCCTACGCTGATAACAGTGTAAAAAAAAAATCAGATCTCAAATTTTAAATCTCAAAAATTCGTCAAAAGAATAAGCGATTTCGATAAATAGATCCGAGAATTTCAATTGATTTGTAATTTCGATCTCTACGATTTAACACCTTAACTTATCTCTTAAACCGGTACGATTTACCGTCTCGATCTAATTGATTTACTACTTATAAAAGGCAATTTCTAAATTAATTACAATGAGACCCGGTATCGTGAATGTGTGAGATGTCTATTATCATAAACTCACGCCAACATCAGTAAACAAAGTCAGATCTCAATCGTTTAAGACTGAAGAATGTTGTTGAGAGGTGCGGTCTCGGTAAGTAGATTAGAGAGTCACAATTGAAATGCGATCTCGATCTCGGTAGACTGGTATTTACCATTTCTCCTGCCAATACGGCTCGAGATATACTAGACCAGTAATGAACCAATTAAATATAAACAAATAAATCGTATATTATATAAAAGACCTGATATGATCAGATCTGAGAACTGCAAGCGAAGTACATTCTCGTTCTGATTGATCAATAAAAAAAAAAACTAAGTGAAATATTGAAATACAAATTTGTATTAGGGGTCCAATTCGATCAGATCTAAGGAATGTAAGTGAAATACTATCTCGATCTGATCGACCCATCGAAAGCAAAACTATACCCACTAAATGTTGCAGATCCAACATAATTTATACTAAAGTAAAATCTCAGATTCATTCTCATCAAATTTATAATACATAATACACCGTATTATTTCTGCACAACATCTTTTATACAAAAGGAACCTTTACACTATCTCAACAGAAAACTGAGCTCGACATGTAAATAAATTTATGAAGTAATTATGAAATTTCCAAACAATTTAGGACCTGAACAATCAGATCTGAGAACTGTAATTGATGTACAGTCTCGATCTCGACCATGTTAAAACATACCTTTCAGATCAAGAAGATTTACATAAAAGATTTCGAATAAAACTATAACAGGAGAGCAGTAAGGAATATGA
The DNA here is from genome assembly GCA_027924585.1 of Larix kaempferi. Classification (NCBI taxonomy): domain Eukaryota; kingdom Viridiplantae; phylum Streptophyta; class Pinopsida; order Pinales; family Pinaceae; genus Larix; species Larix kaempferi. The sequence continues at coordinate 10,567,823 of BSBM01000547.1, read as the reverse complement.
ATCTCATTCTGGGCAGTAGAATAAAACTAAAACTTGAGTTTAATCTGCATTTTAATGGGGAGAACAGAGATTGAGTGAATCTACTTTACGTTTCTAATTACAGTATACCTTTTCTTTCTAAAAACAGGGGATTAAAACATATCACTATATATGCGTACATTTGTGCGGTGGAATTTTAAATTAAACCATACATAATCTTACACATTCAGGAATTACAGTCGGTACTTCCAGCCATTGAACTATTTCTCACAGGTTCTTCAAATACAAAATTTAAACAAAATAACAAGAATAATGACAAGTATTACCTCTACCGATGAGATTCTGAAAGTAGTATTGGAGTAGATCTTCGCTATCCTGCTGCTAGAAATCTCAACCATTCACTGGAGGACACCTCGGTAAACCACCCAACCACTCTGGAAGTACTCTCCTTCCTTCCAAACCCCCGAGCTAGTCGGGTCGTAGAGTTCACACACATTTTTCAGAAATCTAGCTTGGGTTTCCCCTACCCACCAGGATTTCTTAGCCAAACCCTTTAAATAGCAGCAAGTCTTTGAGGCACTCGAAAATTACGACAATCGTCCAAATTATGGGCCCCTTACCCATTCCCTAAGCCTTCCTTATAAAGGAAGATCTCATGCGACACATGTCGCTTCATGCATAATTAAATATTTTTAATTAATTATTTAATTAAAACACTCACCCATCCAAGTGTCAGTTTCTCTGGGAAGTGCACCAACACCCCTAAGTTTGCTCTAGTTTGTCCCCCAGATATTTTAATCAACTCCTAGCTTTTAGTTGACTAGGTGTCTAATCTTAGGATTCTATTTTGCTCCTAAATAATGATTTCTATTATTTTAAATTCTCAACAGAAATAACTATTCATGTGCAAATGTCTAAACTATTTGTATGCATTTGCTAAGTAATAATCTAGAGTTATTCTCATAAGTTTTTATGCAGTTTAATTTCCAATCAAAGTCACTAGGATCTCGGTGCCGCGCCGTTGGGCTCTTGGTTCCTTAATTTTAAATTCCCTGACATGGCACCACTCCGTCGGGTCCAATCATCCATGGTTTCCATTCCTTGGCATGGTACCGCATCGTTGGGTCCTTGCGTCCATTCTTTCCGTTCTTGACAGGGTACCGCATCATTGGGCCCTACTGCCACCATCTTTCCATTTTGACTTGCGGGAACTCTTGTAGAGATTTTAGGAATCGTTACCATCCATCCTCCTTCTACATGCTATCTAGGGACTAATGGCGCTGAGGAGTGAGTCCGTTCTCACTGCGCGCCCCTCAACTCGTACGTGACCAGCTCCGTCATGGCCCACCTCGTACGCCCTCACGCATTCCTCTTGAGCAAGCGGATCAATGCTTATCTGCTCATGCGTGGTATTCTCGTCGAAAGTCGACATCGTCGTCGCTCCCCCTGTGTGTGATTTACCCGTACTCTACGACCCTTCATGTTCCTTTGTGTGTCCGTTGGTGAACCGTCTCACTTGTTTCTACACACACTTCTCACAACAAATTATTAGTAGCATTGTCCTCAATAATCATCATATGATTTCTAAATCTAGTATTGTTAAACATGTATGATTTATTCAACTTCTTATTCATTTAATCAAATATACATTTCGTCGACAATTACATAATCACCATACAACTAGTCGTTAAGCATTATCCATAAACATAATTTTCCATAGTCATAGCTAATCGTTTAACATATGCAATTATTCATTTACCTCAACAGTTCTAATACACATACTCAAAAATAAGGTCAAAAGGTTATTTAATTAATGTTTCAATCGGCCGGGTCACTCAGCAGGTGCCCTCAATGTCTACAAAATTCTAGGGGCACTACAATTGCAGACATATGGTATGAACAGTTACATCCGTTAAACTTCGAGAAAGGGACCGAGCATGGAATCATTTTTAAGATCAGAATGGTTTTCCACAATAGCTCAAATCTATGTATAGAGATGGACCAAGCATATTTCTGCATCAAATAAGAAAGGGTAAAATTGATTCGAACCCTATCACTCCTATCCCTTCTATCATCTGAATCCCTGGAAAGTTCCTTCGATCCACTAGTAAATGTAGTAGGAAAGTTCCCTGAATGGAACATAAAACATGCCAAATGTGAATGCATACCCTTCATTGAATCTAGAGCCAAAAACAAAGTCTAGAGCCACATCAACACCTTGCCACATCCAACACAAAATAATAAAGGTTTAAAACAAAGTCTAGAGCCAAAAACTTGTTTTGGCCATAACACGATCATTTTAACTCAAAAATCAATGAGGCTTTCACTATTTCAATGTCATTTATGGAGAATACAATATTTCTAGTGAGGGGCATGGATCCAATCTACTTCAATTTTACATAAATTTAGGTTTAATGATTTTTGAAGATGCATAGCCGGAGGAGGGACAGAGGCCTTGTTGAGGCCCAAATTATTATGGTGCAATCATGATCTAGGCACATAATCCAGATACTTGTTGCCAAATTCCAAAATGTGTAGAGATGGTATTCAAAAGAAGGTCAAAATTGACTATTTGGGCATACGAAAGGTCGATTTTTGAAAACTTGGAGGCAAAAGTGACCCAAGAACTCATAACAAAAAATATATATATTTCAAAATTTTTCCTACTCGGTGAGATGAACAAATTTTATTAGAGGATATTTTTACATAACTGCTTAGTTTACAAGATAGCAGTTTTTAGTTAAAATTCTATGTCTGGAAGAATTGCAAAAGTTAAAAATTGATGATTCCATAATTTTATAAAATTTGATGGGAACATCATATCTGAATGACGAAAGTGTCTGAGTACTCACAATCATATGTTCTATTAGTTTCCAATATAAAAAAATGTATATTTCCTTATATATTTTTTTCTACATGTCTCAGAAGTTGGTCTTTCAAAATAAACGCAGTTATAGGAACAAGGTCAAATTGGGCAAAATTTGTGACTTTTTAGAGATATAACTTTCATGTATGACATCGTAAATAAAAATGGATACATTCATTGGTATCAATAATTGATTAAGTAAAATGAATCCGATTATGAATCAACACTTCTTAATTTTCTAGAAATCTAATAGAAAAGGGGCCTACAACGTAATTTGACAAAAAGTGTCAAATGGGTATTTTCTAAAAAACATTTGTATGCATGTGTTAAATTTTCAGAATTTACTTCAATATGATCTAGGATCTTAACTGAGAGAACAACATGTACAGCATATCTACAGCATATCAATCATGGAGACAATGATGCAAGCACACAAGAGACACAAAGATTTACTTGGGGAAAACCATAAAGGTGAAAAACCCCAATAACTTCCTCAGAGATAGATAGAGCAATGATACAACCAACCAATAGAGATAGCAATAACCTAGCAGCAATCCTCCTCCTCCATAAGTGCGCCTCTCCTCCTTGAGAGCATGTGTGAGAAGTGAGTGAGTAAATAGAGTGCCTCCCGCACTCTATTTATACTTGACTTGACTTGCCTTTTTACCTAACTCATGTAGGCTCGAACTTAACCACATAACATAATGCTGAGTGGGCCAACCCCCAATAGGGTGGTCTAATAACCCTTTGACCCACATGGCCGACCCCCAATAGGGTGGTCTAATAACCCTTTGACCCACATGACTTATACAGAGCCGACCCCAAACAAGGTGGTCTAATAACCCATCAAGTATAAGTTACGACATTTACAATATAAATGACGACACTTCCTTATAGAGGAATAATACCATCTCTATAGGAATACAATATACATGTATGTGAAATACATTCTGAAGTTACATATACATCAACACTCTCTCTTAACTAGGAAGGTATTTCTCAGCACAGTTCTTCTAGCACAAGTCATCTTCTCTGGATCATCGTCACTGGATAATCGTCATCGAGTCATCATCATCGTCACTGCTGCTGCTATCTCAATCAATCTCTGAATCTACTCGTCATAGGAAGTTCTACAGAGCCAGTCCTTTTTCATACTGGATGTAGGCCCACCACCTGCAGGTCTTCGTCATCACTGGCCATACTGTGGAATCCTCAGGACTTATTACGTGCGTCACAAAACCTCGAAAGAGCATCCCAGGATGTTACGGGTACACAACTCCGACCTGTAGGATCTCCCAGGGCGCTATTACATGTGACCCCACCACAAAACCTCGAAAGAGCATCTCAGGATGTTACGGGTACACAACTCCGACCTGAAATCTCCCAGGGCACAAATTACATGTGGTCCACCACAAAACCTTGCAAGAGCATCTCAGGATGTTACGGGTACACAACTCCGACCTGAAATCTCCCAGGGCACAAATTACATGTGGTCATGGCAAAACCTCGAAAGAGCATCTCAGGATGTTACGGGTACACAACTCCGACCTGAAATCTCCCAGGGCCCAAATTACATGCCATAGGACAAAACCTCGCAAGAGCATCTCAGGATGTTACGGGTACACAACTCCGACCTGAGATCTCCCAGGGCACAAATTACATGTCCTCCTAGAGCAATGTCTCGACAGAGCATCCCAGGCTGTTACGGGTACACAACTCCGACCTATAGGATCTCCCAGACATGCTCATCTGCACAACCTGATCCACGGCCACAGAGTATCAACCTGATACTCACCATACATCATCCTGATGTACTCATGATCATCCTGATAATAATCACTGCAACGTCCTGCTGCAAGTCATCTGGAGCAACATCCTGAAGCTCGTCATCCATGATCGTCCTGATCATCAATGCAACATCCTGCTGCATGTCATCTGGAGCAACATCTTGAAGCTCGTCATCCATGATCGTCCTGATCATCAATGCAACATCCTGCTGCATGTCATCTGGAGAAACATCCTGAAGCTCGTCATCTATGATCATCCTGATCATCACTGCAACATCCTGCTGCATGATCTACCTGATCATCAATGCATCTTCCTGATGCATACCAAGTATCATACATGATCCTCCTGATCATCAATGTATCCACCTGATACAAATATATGATACATATCATCATACATGATCCTCCTGATCATCAATGCATCTACCTGATGCATACCAAGTATCTATCTGATACATATCATCATACATGATCCTCCTGATCATCAATGCATCTACCTGATGCATACCAAGTATCTACCTGATACATATCATCATACATGATCCTCCTGATCATCAATGTATCCACCTGATACAAATACAAATACATGATACATATCACCATACATGATCCACCTGATCATACAATGTATCCACCTGATACATATACAGATACATGGTCCAAGCATCCAACATGGTGCATAAACAATACATACACATGATCCAACTGATCATATCCAGCATCCAACATGATGCGTACATACATACATAAAATGATCCAACTGATCATATCCTGCATCCAACATGATGCGTACATACATACATAAAATGATCCAACTGATCATATCCTGCATCCAACATGATGCGTACATACATACATAAAATGATCCAACTGATCATATCCAGCAGAAACTAGAACATCATCCTGATGCTCATCATCCAGCGCTTACATCCACAGCCATGTGAAGGATCCTCCTTCCAACATGCTTGGAATGGATTCAGCAAATGTGTCTGTCACTTCTTCCTCGAAGTGTCCTCGATCTGAATAACGCCAAGCCTCTCTCTGAAGTACTCGAACTTCACCCTGGCTAGTGGCTTCGTCAGCACATCTGCAATCTGCTCGTCCGTCGCAATATACAGGAGCTTCACAGCTCCTCTCTGCACCATATCCCTGATATAGTGATATTTGATCTCTATGTGTTTCGACCTGTCATGAAACACTGGGTTCTCGGACAGCTTCACACAACTCTGGTTATCACAGAAGATACCAGTAGCCTCCAACGGGAGTTCAAATAACTCAGACAGTAGCTTCCGTAGCCATACTGCCTCACAACTAGCTGAACAGGCTGCAACATACTTTTCCTCAGCTGTACTCAGTGCTACGCAGGATTGCTTCCTGCTAAACCAAGAGATCACACCTGATCCCATACTGAAGTAACACCCAGATGTGCTCTTCCTGTCTGCAGCATTGCCAGCCCAGTCTGAATCAACATAACCCTGCAGGTTAAACTTTTGATTCGCCTCATACCTGAGCCCATAATCCACTGTACCCTTCAGGTACCTCAGAACATGCTTTATAGCAACCAGGTGAACACTCCTCGGATCCGTCAGGAACTGGCTCAATGTGTTCACAGCAAAGCAAATGTCTGGTCGTCAGGTACATCAAGGACCCAATCATCTGACGATACAGAGAGACATCAACCGGCTCAGATGAAGCATCACATAGAAGCTTCAGATTCGATGCCATCGGTGTGGCCATTGCCTTGCAATCTATCATTCCGAACCTCTTCAATATTTCTACTGCATACTTCCCTTGTCCAAGGAAGATTCCATCTGCACTCTGCCACACCTCCATGCCAAAAACAAATAGTGCATCATCCCCAATTCTTCATCTCGAACTTGGCAGCAAGCTTCCGCTGCGTGTCGGCAATCAATCTATCTTCACCTGTAACAAACAGGTTATCCTCTTACAAAAGTAGTATCACTGGATTGCCTTCCTCAACCTTGTAGAAAAGGTTGGAACCCACTTAACTCTTGGTAAAGACCAAACTGGATAGAAAGATGTCTATCCTACCATACCAAGTTCTGCACACATATATGACTACACCATGCTGTCTTGAAATCCATCTGGTGCATCTTCTATTTCATCACTTTTGTATTTCTCAATGCTGCCATCTGCAACATGCTTGATCTGATAGTTCTATTTGGAAGTCATAGCGAACTTCCCTTCATGTCTTGGGATTACATCCCAAACATCATTCTTCATGATCGACGGATCATGGCATTTCATTTCTTCATCCCAGATCCTGGGAACTTCAATATCTTCAATATCTTCAATATCTTCAATAGATATCTTTGTTGCTGGAACAAATGTTGTAGTTCTTCTTTTGTAGGAGATGGCATACGATCTTTCCTACACAACAAGTTAAATTGCATGATTAGAAAACATCTCATAGTTTTCAGAACAAATTCTTACACATAAATAAATATGTCATACAGTCATGCAATTATCTTAGCCAATGCTTCAATACAACATTTATCCATATCCCGTAACTTTCTAGATGCCTTCCAATCTCTACCAGAACATTGTTAAGAGTGTGCACAACTCCCAACATGTCAGCAAAGAGGTTTCATTCTAGATAAGTAGCAATGGAATGTTGTACAGTGCCATAGGCTACTTACCCATGCATATTAGTAGTATACTGTTCATTATTGTAATTATTCTAATATGCACAATACATATCCTAAGTCTAAGACCATGAGCATATACATCATTTGAACAATTTTATTTAAACAAACAAATATGTAAGAAATGATAATTAAAATACTTATCTTTGTTTGTTCGTTGGGTGGACTCCCTCTGAGTCTTCGCTTCCTTGCAGGAGCTGTTGGAGTACTAATCTAAAGTAGCTTCTTCTACACCTTTCTGTTGTGGGATGTAGAGAAATGGACAACTCCCTCTGGATATCTGCATCCTTGCATAAACCACTGGAGTGTACTCCCTCTTGATCTTTGCTTCCTGGATTACCTGTTCTTGAATCTCATATTCATCCTTGGTCCCTATGCATGCTTATTAGTATCATGAATGTGTTATCCTTGTGATCTCATATAAAAACATACATTCATTAGTATACTATTAAAACACAATAATCTCAAGCATGTATAGTCATGATCATCTCAAACAGAAATAATAAGCATTAGCATTCAAGGTTTATGTAGGATTCTTATGGTTAGTCAAATCATAAGAAACATAACATGTCTAAACCTGTAATTACTCAAAGCTATGACTCTTCGGGTTAGTCATATCATCAATCAAGAGAAGAGATATAATATGCATAAAATCATGTGATTATTTCAACCTATACCTTCATGATTCTTCTGGTTAGTCATATCATCAATTAAGGTAAGAAACATAATATGCATACAACCATGATTATTCAAACCTATGACTTCACGAATAATCATTATCAACAATAGTATAAGATTCTATCCCAAGGTAGGATTCTATCTTGATATAGGAAAAACATACCTGGATTAGCATGCTAGCTATTTATGTCTAACATACCCGCATAATGTCTTCTGGTTCTCTTTAGTGACTTGTGCTAGTAACCTGCATGTCTCATAAGTTAACCATTATAAAACCAAGTTATACATACCTCGAGAATGGATTTCTTATGAGATCCATGGCAATGGATGAATCTTTGTCCTCATGTCATCATGATCATATGTTCTTGAACCAGAACATGATTTGTCTTCTTGGTGTACCTTTCATGTTAGTAGACAACATAAAACTCATACAACATCACAATGTGTTAGTACAAACATAAGTTTCATACTCCTAATAAATGAATGACTTCTATCATGCATTCATAATTTTATTAAGGTGATATGATAAGTCTAAAATCAAGATTGTACTAACCGTGATAACATGAAGACAAACATACCATAAACTTAATTATGAACAAATCTCAAAACATACCTTGATGAGTCATACCTGTCGAGATTACTTGTAAACTCTTTATGTAAGGCCTTAGCCTCATCTCCCTCTGAAACAGGAACTTCTTCACTTATGCAAGTGACCAATCCATCTTCTTCTAGGATCAACCCAATCCACTTGATTTGCAAGAACTGGACCTGGAGCTGGATATGGGTTTGTCAGAGAGACCCCAAAAATTCAAACTTTGAATTTCAAACTTCTGAAAGGATAGGAATATGCGCCTTGATGAACTGATCAAACTGGTATATTCAGAATTTGAAGACTGCAAAGTTTTACTCCTCAATTTTGCCTTTGAAACTTCCAGATTCACTGAACGTGACCCTGAACTGGGGTTTGATGAAGCCCACTCTTCTACCCAATCAAAATGTTTGATCCAAAGCTCTAAGCTTCTATTTTTCTGAGGAGCTTCCAGCCGTGGTCACAGATTTCAAAAATTCCCATTTTTACAGAAGCCCTAATTTTCCACTTTTCTGATCAAAGTCCCGAACTAGGGTCTGATCAAACCCGGCCTTCTGCCCAACCAAAAATTCTGATCTTGGTCTCTAAATTTCTATTTTGATGAGTAGCATCCAGCCGTGGTCTCCGATTACAAAAATTCCAACTTTCTTCAAAGCCCTAAATTCCGGAAGCCATGAATGAAGGTACCAAAAAATAATTCTGTTTTGACAGAAATATGTACCTGATTGTTTCTGGTGTAACTCCGAAATTTTTGATCCACAGGGTCTGAAAAAGTTTCCTGAGATATCCCGACCTGTTATCTTTCCATCCTGACAGGTCTGACCTCAATTGGATTCTCTGAGAGAGAGTTATGCCAAATGTCGCAACGTGACCTGTTTTGGGATAAAACAGGAGAGCGAACTTGTACGGCGTTCCACGTGTCACTGTTTTAACTTCAGCCTCTGGAAACGTTTTCTGATATAGCTAGGCCTGTTACCTTTCCATCCTGACAGGTCTGACCCCAATTGGATTCTCAGAGAGAGAGTTATGCCAAATGTCGCAACGTGACCTGTTTATGGGATAAAACAGGAGAGCGAACTTGTACGGAGTGCCACGTGTCACTGGTTCAACGTCGGCCTCTGAAAACGTTTTCTGAGATAGTACAGACTGTGTAATACCTGTCACTTTTTACGAAATTTCATTTGGAGCTTCCTAGCCCAAGATATGACCTTTTTCCCAAGGTCACCTGATTTTGACTCAGATCTGGAAGAGGCAGAAACCCTATATTGTACAGATCATAAATCACAAAGTACAACGAATTAGAGGTTGTCCTTTGGACACAAGATACCTGGATATCTTAGCTTCGGCCGGTAACAATTTCAGATCCGAAAACTTCGCCAAAATGGATTTATAGCGAAAGTGCTACGATGACTGGTTTTTCCTATATCAAGCCCTAGCATCGTAAGTGCAACAAGTGTCATACATGCCATATCATGCCTTCTTTCAGGCTAGCTCTGATACCATGTTAAATTTTCAGAATTTACTTCAATATGATCTAGGATCTTAACTGAGAGAACAACATGTACATCATATCTACAGCATATCAATCATGGAGACAATGATGCAAGCACACAAGAGACACAAAGATTTACTTGGGGAAAACCATAAAGGTGAAAAACCCCAATAACTTCCTCAGAGATAGATAGAGCAATGATACAACCAACCAATAGAGATAGCAATAACCTAGCAGCAATCCTCCTCCTCCATAAGTGCGCCTCTCCTCCTTGAGAGCATGTGTGAGAAGTGAGTGAGTAAATAGAGTGCCTCCCGCACTCTATTTATACTTGACTTGACTTGCCTTTTTACCTAACTCATGTAGGCTCGAACTTAACCACATAACATAATGCTGAGTGGGCCGACCCCCAATAGGGTGGTCTAATAACCCTTTGACCCACATGGCCGACCCCCAATAGGGTGGTCTAATAACCCTTTGACCCACATGACTTATACAGAGCCGACCCCAAACAAGGTGGTCTAATAACCCATCAAGTATAAGTTACGACATTTACAATATAAATGACGACACTTCCTTATAGAGGAATAATACCATCTCTATAGGAATACAATATACATGTATGTGAAATACATTCCGAAGTTACATATACATCAACAGCATGAAATTTTTTTATATGAAATTTTGGAAAAGGGTTTATCTAATAGATTTGATTTAGGAACAAATTGAAGATTTCAAGTATAGGTCTTAGGAGTGAGTATTTTGAGATTCAAATAAGCTGTAGGAATGGAGCAGTACTGAGCAAAATTACTAACTTTGGGAAATTGTAATTTGTAACTCACAACCCAGAATTAAGAGTATCTATAGTCATTGGAAAGGTAATATAAAGGAGAATATTACAGATAGATGAACTAATTTTTGAAATAATTTTCTAGTTATTTGAGAAAGTGCACAAAACATAGCATCTCAGCTTAATTAGATAGGGAATAATGAAAATTGGGCAAATTTACAAATTTTGGAGGAATGCAATTTTTCATTGGAAGATTAGAATGGGGTGTGGCTACAACCATTATAAAGACGATTCAGAGGAGAAACTGATAGAATGTTTTGATTTTTGAAATATGTATTTTAGTTTATTATAGAATGAGTAGAGAAGAACCTTAGAGTTTGAGTGGACAAGGAAAATCTCATTGTTGATGAACTCCAAAATATCTACGATTGGGGACAATATTTATGGTGATAAAGATACATATCAAAAATGAAATAGGGTAGGTATGACTATCGGATACTCTAAGATGGTGCAGAATCACAAATGTGTCTACAAAGCAACAGGTAAAATATGACATAAATATCATGCATAAAATGAGGATTCAATTCCTTAACCTTCTAAGGTAAGGACATAAAAAAAAAAAAAAATTAATGAATAAATTTAAGCCATGATTACAACGAAAGTTACCACAGAATATGCTAATGGATTAATTAAACACCCCATTGAATGGAACTATCGTGGCCAACATAGCAAATCTTGTAGGAAGTAATTTAAAGAGGCCCAAAAAGATCCAAAATTAAATAAAGCTTGCACACAATCATTGCGTCGAAGAGGCGCATTCTACATCCCAATAGGGGGAAGTGTAACTCCTTCAGTGCTCATCATGGAGCTGGCACGTGTCCTCTAATATATATATATATATTATAAAAAATAACATATCGGCTCAAATTAAATTTAAAACATTTAAACTGGCATATCACTTGATCTGAAGAGTGCAAAAATTGAAGAAGGCTTTGCACCTCAAGAAATGTGATCCCTCTCAATGCTTGGTAGATCCCCTTTTCAAATGGATCTATGCTAGTAGATAAGAGCATGGGATGTCATATGGTGGATGTCCAAGTCATTGGAATATATTAAATAATGAAGAAGATGATTTCATCAATAAAGGAGAATGATCAAATGTGAAAATATAGAGAATAACACAGTATATTATAGAACGGGAACTATATACATAGAATGAGAACTATAGCCATAAAAAATTATATTTTTGAGTCAAAAACACCAAAAAACAACCCCAAAATGAAAAGTGGTGATATCAGTATCATCCCTTTTTGGGGGGATGGGGGATAAAATTACAACTTTTTGGTAACCTTGGGTGGCGTCATTGCAATCAAAACTCTAAATCAACCACTGAATTGAAAAGTGGACCTCTTAGAATCACCATTGTTTTTATTTGAGGTTAAAATTTAAAAACAAACACTTTAAAAAAAAATATTAAATGTGAAACAATAAACTCAAAAATTCAAAATTTATTTTAAAAAGTTAAAAAAAATTCCAAAAAAAATTACAACATGATAATATATATATATATATATACAATTTATAAATAAAATATAATATTTTTTTAATTTAAAATTTATAAAAAAATGATTTTTTTTTAAATTTTAAAAAATATTAAAAAAAAATGAAAAAAAACAAAAAATAAATCAAAATTAAATATTAAATCAAATATAATTAAAAAAAAAACCCAACCCCCCACCTTTCCCCATATTCCCCCTCCCCCCCCCCCCTCCCCCTCCCCCTCCCCCCTCTATGAGAATCGCACCTCTGCTTGGGAATCCCTTTGGGCGCACGAGTGAGCGGTGTTGTCACCCCTCGTGCACCCAAAGGGCTTCCAAGGGTCGAAAGGAGGGGGAGGGGTAGGGGGAGAGAGGGATGGGGACATGGAGGGAGAGGAGGAGGAAAGGGAAGGTTGGGGGGAGAGGTAGGGGGAGGGGGCAAGGGGTAGGGGGGAGGAGGAGAGTGGGAGGGGGACGGGGATGGGGATGGGGGGAAAAGGGGAGGGTTTTTTTTTAATTATATTTTTTTCTATTAATTGATTTTTTTTTTATATTTTGTTTTAAATTTTATAAATTTATTATTTTTTCAAAAACAAATTCAATTTTTTGTATTTTGTTTCATTTAGATTTTTTTTTAACATTTTTTTAAATTTGGTCTTCTTTCAAATTGTTTTAATGTGTTTTTTTTTCATTTTTTGTGTTTTTATTTTTATAAAAAAAATTAAGTTTTTCTAGGCAAATGTAACCTATCAAAGGAAAGGGATGTTACTAGTAGCACCTATATTCGAGTCACAGGTTGATTGTGTCCCTTTTATTGTAATGATCGTTGCAACAAATCTCAACTGTTAAGACGATGAAGTCAATAAAGTTGTAACTTTAGCCCTCGATTAGGGGTTGATTGTTATCAGTTCAATTTGAGTTTCAATTTAGGGTTTTGATTGGAGGAGCACCCAACTAGATTTCAATAAAGTTGTAAATTTAGCCTAGAAAAAAGGGTGCTATTAGTAGCACCACTTTTCAAAATAGAGGTAAAAACAACTACTAAATGTGACCTCCAAAAAAAATAAGAACGCGTGCAGGATTTTGTTTTATAGTATAACAGGTTGACTGCTAACAACATTTTAAATAAACAAATGACTAGAAAATTTAGTAGACATAACTAGTGTGGACACTCCTAGATGGAAGTAGAGGCATATAGAGATCACATAATACCAATTCTTTATATAGAATGCAAGAATAATGGACCATGGTAAATAGGTCATATGAAGTTGGTATGATATAAGTTGCATTTATATGAGTGCTAAAGAATAATGGTAGGTAAATTTAAACTAAGAGTTTGAATGGCAAGGAAAAGAATCACTGAATGAAAGTTGAAGTGCTTGGAAATTAAGAAAAAGGGCCATGTTGGGCTCAACTAGAAAATTTCTCAGGGAAATTGAACAATAGTAGAAGGTAAATCATATACAGAGGCAACTTAGTGAAGTAACACAATTGTGGTGAAAATATATGGGTTCATCCCAAAACAACAATGGAAGCTACCATAATGTTAGTACAAACTATAGGATACTAATAAGCATATAAGAGCAATAGATGATGAACACTCTAGAAAGGCTAGTGTGATGGTGATAGGCTTGTGGATAGGATCACCTATGTGGTGAAGTTATAGGATATGCAAGTGAATTGAAAGTCAACTAAAGAACAACAATAGACATAATAAATTGATCCAAAGGTTTATGAAAGGATGATGTAGTTTTCCATAAGACCAATTGATCATGTAAGATTATAGATGTCAATGGAAACTATTCACGAATGAATTATTTATGTTGCTTGCATAAGTGCTAAAAAAGAAATTGGGTAATAATTCCTTCAGTCATACTTTTAAAATCATGTTTTGGTATGCATGTGAGATTGAATGCATTGAAATTAAATGATACCTCACCTAATATCATGTGGTATGGGGTGGTAATAGCATGCCATATGTGAGAAATGGATAGAATGCATTCATATGAATAGCATTCCATTTGTGTGTTGGTTATGGGTAAATAACCAAGGAAAATTAGAGTTGTGAACTTGATATGGTAATCATGAATCAATGAAAGGATGCATTGAATGTGTATGCATTAGTTGATTATGTAAATCGTGTGGTTACCCATACATGTATGTGGGCATATATGTTGAATGTATTATGTGAATGCAAGTTATGCCATATTTTATTGCATAATATGTTAATAGCTGAAATGGAGGACTTATTGGTAATGGATAATTATGAGATCATTTCATGAGCTATTGTGAATGCAACGAAAGAAATGCATGGAAAAAATTAGTCACATTGGATAGACTACATGGATGCTCTGTTGAGAGAACAGGGTTGTATAAAAGAAAGAGACGTCTTGAGTATGGTAGTGAAAGATAGACATAATGAATACATGGACTATTGATTGTTCTATTGAAAGCTAAGTATTATGTATGGAACTCAAGTTAATGTTAGGAATTTAATTGTCATGATAGTGATTTCAAAGATTAATTGATAGATACAAGTATGATTCCTATTACATGTATGTTTATGATTATTACATAAGTGTATGGTGAATCTATTTACTATGAGCCCCTGATGGAAATTGTAAGTTGGAAAACTCAAGAACAAGGCCATTGCAAGGACACGAGAACCCTATAAGTTGTTGTCTTATTGTGCAATAAATCCTTGGTGAATGATCGATCACCCGAGGAACTATTAACTCAAAGAAGGGGTTTCTTGATCCTAGAGGGTGAGTGACTACAGAGAAGAGGCATCTTTAATGAATTTTCTATGAGAAATTCATGAGATATCTAAAGTCCTAGAACAAAGATTTCATGGTCGTCCTATGTTGGAGCACTAAAAAGAATTGGACAAATCAAGGGACTGCATGCAGAGAAGGGGTCATATTCCTTGTGTTGTGTAGACTGACAGGGGAGGAGTTCTATGGATTGGGTCAACTATAGAGGGTGTGTCAAGAGGATTAGTGAGCTGAATTATTTTCCATGGAAACTTTATGAAATAAAAGAAATATGCATGCATATAAGTATTGGATAGAGATTTCATAACTATTTGATGGAATGAATATATGTTCTTACCTTTTGGTATTGTAAAATTTCTATGGACATTAAGACTATTTCATCAGAATGATTATAACATTCATACTTCTTATTAATGATTGATATAGGCACATGTGGATGTGCCAAGCCTAGAAAGGCCACTAGGGCAGTGGACAATCAATGTTGGTGTTTTGTGGACAAGATGGCCAATAATTATTCCATATTGAAAGGACTAAGAATATTGTGGCAAATGGGGCTAAGGAAGCAACTTGAGAACTAAATGATGTAGTGTAGCGACATATTGTACATGTCTAAAGACATGATAAATTATGTCATTATATATATAGTGTTGATGATTTGTCGAGGATGGTGCATAAATTAAGGAGGGGGGGAATGTAATACCCCTTTTTTACTCCATATTGTAATCATGTAAATATTAATGAAATGACTAAAAGTTGGGTATGAATGATCTCGTGTGACCTTATGATGTAATTAAATACATTTTTATAAATACAAAAGTCACAACTATTGTAGAATAAGAAGGACGCAGAAGTGATGGGGGGCTATGATTCCACAAGGAGAGTGAGAAGGGGGATTAAGGGGAAGATGACCCCAGTGACTTATAATTTAAGGCATTATCCTTATTACACCTTTTTATCCTAGTTTTTATAAAATCCTATTTAATTAAAGTTCATTAGCCTTAACCTGGGTTAATTATCCTAAAATTAGGGATTAATGGGAAAAAGGTGAACTTCCTATGAGTTCCATGTGTCCATTTCTCATCATCCTTCCATGTCACTTGGCTAGTTCTCAACATGCATTCAAATTATGGAGAGCTAGTTCATTATGCCATCATTTTGCTATCATTGAGATATCATCATTATGCTTTCCATCACTAAATCATCATTGGTACCTTAGTATAAAGACATAATATGTACTATAGTCTAGAGTCATACCCAAGAAAAATGGAGTTCCTTGGATTCCTAGAATGGAGAGCACCTGATTGTCTTATGCTAGAGCTCTACAAGGGAATTGGGGAAAAATATCCCAAGGGATTGTTAACTCAAAGAAGGGAACCCAAGGGACTATTAACTCAGAGAAGGGAACCCAATTCCTTGGGTTGTGCAAGATGATGGGGAGGAGTTCTAACAGATTGGGATAACTATAGAGGGGAAGTTTGGCATTGTCATATGGATTGATATCACCAAATCAGGGTTGGCCTCTATTATAGAGAGAGCTGGTATAATAGATTTCCTATGGATGGGTGGAACATCCTTGGTCTCCAGATAGTTGGTGGATATTTTCAGATAATTTTGTATCTATGTATGAAATGCCATGTATTAAATTCTATTATGCATAATGTTTAACTCACTATTATAAAATGATTGATTGCATGGAATTATTGGAATTTTGAATGCATTCATGTAGAAATAACCTATAATGTTTTTATATATGTTTATGTTAATTCTGGGTGGTTATATACATATTTAATTATGTTGTTAACATTTGGTCAATTATATAAATGGAAAAAAATTGAGTATTAGAGGTGAATTTAGTCAGTAGTTTGAGTACAACGTGGCCCCAAAGGCATCTCGAGGTCACCAGGTATGTGACTAGCTAAGAGGAAAAAAATATTCTTAAAAATATATTTGAGATTGGGTTACCATCAAGTAAGAATAAAATATGAAGACATTAGTAAGACAACTTTTAGAACTGGTTATGGACATTATAAAGTTGTAGTGGTTTCATTTTGTTGAACAAATACATAAGCTAATTCATGTGTTTAACTAATGGAATCTTCAAACAATATTTAGATAATTTTTTCATCGTGTTCCTTAATGGAATTCTTATTTACTCAATATTAGAGGAGGAGCATGAAGAGGACTTGAGATTTGTACTACAAGTGCTAAGAGGGAATCAAATTTATACTAAGTTAAGTAACTTCTCCTTTTATCAGAGGAAAATTCATTATCTAGTATATCATTTCTAATAAAGGAATATAAGTATATCTAGATAATATTGAAACTATCATGGGATGGACTATACCCAATATTGTTTCAGCAATGAGGTCATTCATGGGACTTGTTGGATAATATGGAAGCTTCATAAGAGGATTTTCCGAAATTGCACATATAAATAAGTTATTGCAAAATAATGGAGAAAAAATTGAATGGACATCATACTGTGAAGAAAGTTTCCAACAATTAAAAGACTACTCACTAGTGCACTCATTCTCCAAATTGTTGATCAAAATGAAAATTTTGTGGTATATATATATATATATATATATATATATATATATATATATATATATATATATATATATGCTTGCAAGAAAGGAATTGGTGGAATTATTACTCATAATGGGTATGTGGTTTGTCCATGTATTCAATATGTGGAGACACTTAATTTGTTGGGGAGACAATTTGAGTTAAGAATATATCATAGTGGGTTGAAGTATTTATTTGAACATCAAATTTTAAAATGCTAAGAAGACAATATGGTTAGCATTTCTTTGTGAATTTGTCTCTAATATCAAATATATCATAAATAAAGAGAATCATGTTGTTTATGCACTCAGTAGAAGAATAAATGTGATGCATGCTACAACCATTAGCATGTGTAAGTCAAATTTGAGAAACAAAATTCTTGAAGCTATTATCTCAAATGAGCATTATATTCAAGTCAAGGATAGATTTTAGGAGGAAAATGTACGACATAAATATGCATATTATAAGTTGAAATATGATGGAACTATTATGCATGAGAATAGATTTTATGTTCCTGGTTTTGGTGAATTATGAAAACTTGTAATAAATGAGATGCATAATACTCCTTATATTGGATATGTAAAGACAAATGTAGCAATAAAAAGTCAATATTTTTGGCCAAGAATGAAGAAATGAATTTCTAAGTATATAGCTAGATGTATAGAATTTCAAATAGTAAAAGGTTGAGAACAAGCATCGAGTAGGATTGTTGCAACCATTACCAATACTAGAGTGGGAATGGGAGGTGGTAACAATTGATTGTATCACTAAGTTTCCTAAGATAAAAAAGCAACACAATCATGCTAGTGTTGCACAAGTTGACAAAAGTTTCCCACTTTATTCCAATCAAGTCAACTCACAGGGAAGACAATACAATAGAGAATTACATGAAAGAGATTACCAAGTTGCATGGGATATCCAAGGTAATGTTTTCAGAAAATGATCCAAAGTTTACTTCATTTTTTTGGAAATGGTCATTCAAAGGATTTGCAACAAGTTTGAACTCAAGTATAACATACCATCCATATATAAATGGATATACATAGAGATTTAATCAAGTTATTAGGGATATGTTAAGAATGTGTGTGATAGATAAGCCATCCAAGTGAGAGGATTACTTATTTTCAGTAGATTTTTCATATAATAATGGATATCATGCTTCTATGAAGATGAGTCCATTTGAATATTTGTATGGTATAAAGTGTAATATTAGTTAGTTTGGATATCAAACAAATAAAGTAGTAATTGGGTTAGAATTGATCAAATAAATGGAAAATAATATGGTTAAGATTAGGAAAAGATTAAAAACAACACATGATAGGAAATATAGTTATGTAGAAAAAGGAAAAATATCAAGAAAGTTTAGGTTTGGGGAACACGTGTACTTGAAAGTTAGAATAAAGAGGATCTCCCTAAATTTAGGAAGTTTTCATAAGTTGGTAGCTAGATATTGCAGGCATTTCGAGATCCTAGCTAGGGGAGGGCCTATTGAATACAAACTTGCATTGTCTACTATCATAAAATTCCATAAGGTGTTTCATGTATCACTACTGAAAAAGTATATACCTGATCCTAACTATGTTATTGATTGGGATTTGACTGAGGTGGAACTATAATGAGATATATAGGTACAACTAGTATGGATCCTGGACAAAAGTTCATATTGCTTTGTAACAAAGAAATTGGGTGGTTAAAGGTCCAATGGACTCACTTAAATCTTGAATAAGCAAGGTGGGTGCTAGAAGATGTTGTGTGGGAGGCATACTCATACATATTCTAAAAAAATATGTAAAGTTTGTTTATTGTATATTGTTAGTTTTTCAGAAATTTCAATATGATCTAGGATATTAACTGAGAGAATAACATGTACAGCATATCTACAGCATATCAATCATGGACACAATAATGCAAGCACACAAGAGACAGAGAGTTTCACTGGGGAAAACCAAGAAGGTGAAAAACCCCGCAACTTCATCAGAGATAGATAGAGCAATGATACAACCCAAGTACAAGAGATAGTCCTCCTAGCAACAGCTTCTCCTCCTCCACTAGTGTGCCACTCTCCAATGAGTGTGAGAGTGAGAAGTGAATGATCAAATAGAGTGCCTCCCGCACTCTATTTATACTTGACTTGACTTGCCTAATAACCTTAACTAGGTCGGCCTTAACTTAACCACATAACATAATGTTGATAGGGCTAACCCCCAATAGGGTGGTCTAATAACCCTTTAACCCACATGACTTATACAGGGACGACCCCAACAAGGTGGTCTAATAACCCATCAAGTATAAGTTACGACACTTACAATATAAATGACGACACTTCCGTATAGAGAAATAATAACATCTCTATAGGAATACAAACACTTCTTTATAGAGGAATAATAGCATCTCTATAGGAATACAATATACATATATGAAATACATTCCGAAGTTACAAATACATCAACATATATAGTGTTCATATGTACTGAGGACAATGCAAAATTTAAAAGGGAGAGGAATGCAATTTTTTACCCTGGAATGTAAATATGTATCTAATGATAAAGTAGATAGAAGTCAAGCATATATGGTCTAGGAAACCAATAGCCAAAGACATTGCAACTATGTGCATTGAATGTAATACAAAAACCTTAAAAGTTGCAAGCTAGGAAGGACTAAAAATATATGAGGGGACATAATTCTACAAGTGGAGAAGTGAAAGGGGGGATAAAGGGAGAGGACCATAATGATTTATTTATCATAAAATATTTATACCCATGATTATGAGACATGACTTAATTAACCTTATTTTATATTAATCTATTTTTTTTATTAAAGGTGAAATGTGGGTTCCTTCTGAGGACTATGTGGTGAGTTACTATAATGAAAATATAATGTTTGGAATAGAACATGGATAATTATTCTTAGTTGTACAAATTATGGTAAGGGAAGGAAAGAAAAGAGGTCAATTATTCTATGTACTAAACATTGTACTTTCAAGTGGGATATGTTACTTCCAATGGAAATTATGATAACAATTAGTGTGTTCTTGAGAGAGGAAAAATTGGCGTATAACTAAGAACCTCTAGATTCCTATTATAGAGATTCCTTTTCCAACCTGGAAAAGAATTAGGATAACTGGAGGGACGGTTTCCTATGGAGAGATTACTAATGTTTTGTAGGATGATGGGAAATAGCGATACTTGATTGGGATAGTTGTAGAGGGTGTTTCTTACACATGAGATTTTTCCAGGTTGTGGGATAAGCAAGAGGTCATAGAACTAGACATTAATATATTCACCCTTTTGGATTCATGGCATAAGGTCAAGGGTGTCATTTATCATAGAAATATTAAGTGTAATAGAGAACCTAAACATGGTAGGAATGTCCTTCCTTTGCATCCAGTTGGAGGATTATTTCTGAAAAATATAACTATTC
The DNA here is from genome assembly GCA_027924585.1 of Larix kaempferi. NCBI lineage: Eukaryota > Viridiplantae > Streptophyta > Pinopsida > Pinales > Pinaceae > Larix > Larix kaempferi. The sequence continues at coordinate 10,546,676 of BSBM01000547.1, read as the reverse complement.
TAAATATGTCACGAACTGCCATGATTTATGTTTATGTTTTGAATTTATTTGTTTTACAGTTTTTCTGTTCTAAATGCCTAGGTTTGATTTTCATAATTATGGATGGAATCCATTATAGAACTGCATTCAGGTTATATGATTAAAATTTAAAATTTAGGATTGTTGTAGGTTGCTTCTGGTAAGGAATTCTACAACTAACTACAAATTTATTTTGGTATCATTTGAATTTTTTTATGGTCATTTAGAAGTACCTTGTAGCCTTTATAGGGTACAAAAGTTATTTGGCACATGACAGTTAGACACTTACGAGTTATCTATGTTCAACTTTGTCTAATGTGTCCTTATCTAAAGCGTGTTTCTTTAGTGTGCTTCTCTAACTAACTAATATGATGGTTATGATTATGTTCTACACCTAAATGGATCCAATGGTTCATCTTCAACTTGGTACTAACAAAACTTGATTCATGGATTGGCACTCAATTGGTCCCTGAAATTTATTTAAAGAGTATGGGGGGTCATTTTTTGATGATCAATTATGAGATATGCATATATAAACTATTTTATTTTTTCACTAATATTTTTCCTCAAGTGGTTGTGTTGGCTAAAGTCTTGGATTATTTCTTTATTTTATGGTTTTAACCTTGTAATACATTGGTGTAATGATATTTGATCTATTTGTGTGAGTGGTTGACATAAAGTGTTCAAACTATGTGTTAGTTTTTCATCATTTAATTCAATATGATCTAGGATGTTAACTGAGAGAACAACATATATAGCATATCAAACACAAGAGACAAGAGACATAAAGCATTTCACCGGGGAAAACCAAGAAGGTGAAAAACCCCGCAACTTCCTCAAAGATAGAATGAGAACCAATACAAAGATCACAAAGATGAATCCCCAAAACAAGAGATAGTCTCTTAGCCGCTTCTCCTCCTCCACTTGTGTGCATTCCTCCTATCCCTCACTAATGCGAAGTGAGTGAGTGTGTGAATGAATAAATAGAGAGGTGCTCCTCTCTATTTATAATTTACCTTTACTTGCCTTTTATTCTCACTGGGTCGACCCCACTAGGGTGGTCTAATAACCCTTTAACCCACACTGGGCCGACCCCTCTAAGGTGGTCTAATAACCCATCAAATATAAGTTACAACACTTACAATATAACTTGCGACACTTTCAAGTACAAATGACGACACTTCCAACCGGAAGAATAATACATCTCCATTGGGGATACGATAAATTACAAATGTAATACATACAATATACAAGTGAATATCTTTCAAAGTTACAAATACATAAACACTCCCTCTTAACTAGGAAGGTATTCTCTTGACACAGGCATCAATACATATGTTAAGTTTAAACCAAATAGACTAGCAAGATCACTGAAAGAAACATAATCACAAGATAGACACAGAATTTACCCTGGGAAGCCCTCATGGGGTAGAAAACCCAGCAAAGATTTCCTCAATAAGATGATCAACCAAAATACAAGATGTGCTCCCTCCTTCTTTACCTCCTTAGCAGACCTCCCAGACTAGTGCGCTACTTTTCTGAGTTGTGCAAGTGTGTCTAATGAGGGAGGAGCTCACCTCCTCTATTTATATTAGTCCCCGACTGACCAAAATCCCTAATGGGGCCGACCTCTCCTGGAGAAGTCTAATAACCCCTAAAATATAATATCATGGCCGACCCCTACATGGTGGGTCTAATAACCCTAGTTACCACAAACCATCGGAGGAATAATCATCTCCAGATACATAATAGGGTTACCTCGGAGGGATGAAACATCTCCAAAATAATAAAGTACAATTATAATATTCTTCGAAGTTACAATAATCAACACTCCCCCTTAACGAGAAGGATATTATAACAACGTCTGCAGGAGCAAGGAGTCATTGACTACATCATACATGATACATCTATATATCGTCAGAAGCTTTCTTCAATTTATCATCATCATCACACGATCGTTAGCATCGTCATCACACGATCATCAGTATCATCATCACACGATCATCAACATCGTCAGCACACGATCGTCAACATCGTCATCTCACGATCATCAGCATCGTCATCTCACGATCATCAGCATCGTCATCTCACGATCATCAGCATCGTCATCTCACGATCATCAGCATCGTCATCGCACAATCATCAGCATCGTCATCTCACGATCATCAGCATCGTCATCAATACAAGTATCCATACCAATATAAGTATACATATCATCAATACAAGTATCCATACCAATACAAGTATCCACATCATTAATACAAGTATCCATACCAATACAAGTATCCATACTGATACAAGTAACCACATCATCAATACAAGTATCCATACCGATACAAGTAACCAAAAAATCTAAGAATCACTTTCTCGGAGACATATGTCTACGGATCAATTCAGGGACCAAAGTCCGGGGATGATACAATTCCCTCTCGTCCACTAGGGACCACTTCTCAGAGACATCTGTCTACGGATAAATTCAGGGACCAAAGTCCCGGGATGATACAATCCCCATCACGTACATTTTGAACTAGTGGTTCTGGGATGATGCAATCCCCATCACGTACATTTTGAACTAGTGGTTCCGGGATGATGCAATCCCCATCACATACATTTTGAACTAGTGGTTCCGAGATGATGCAATCCCCATCACTTCATTCTTGAAGACCATACATCTACGGATCAATTCAGGGACCAATGTCTGGGGATGATACAATCCCCATCTGTCCACTTTGGACCTCATTCTCGGAGACCATGTGTCTACAGATCAATTCAGGGAACGAAGTCTAGGGATGATACAATCCCCATCTGTCCACTTTGGACCTCATTCTCGGACACCATACGTCTATGGATCAATTCAGGGAACCAAAGTCCAGGGATGATACAATCCCCATCTATCCACTAAGGACTTCATTTTCGGAGACCATTCATCTACGGATCAGTTCAAGAAACCGAAGTCCAGGGATGATACAATCCCTATCTGTCCACTAAGGAATTCATTTTCGGAGACCATACATCTATGGATCAGTTCAAGGAACCAAAGTCCAGGGATCATACAATCCCTATCTGTCCACTAAGGACTTCATTTTCGGAGACCATACGTCTACGGATCAATTCAGGGAACCAAAGTCCAGGGATAATACAATCCCCATCTGTCCACTAAGGACTTCATTTTCGGAGACCATACGTCTACGGATCAGTTCAAGGAACCAAAGTCCAGGGATGATACAATACCCATCTGTCCACTAAGGACTTCATTTTCGGAGACCATACGTCTACGGATCAGTTCAAGGAACCAAAGTCCAGGGATGATACAATCCCTATCTGTCCACTAAGGACTTCATTTTCGGAGACCATATGTCTACATATCAGTTCAAGGAACCAAAGTCCAGGGATGATACAATCCCTATTTGTCCATTAAGGACTTCATTTTCGGAGACCATACGTCTACGGATCAATTCAAGGAACCAAAGTCTAGGGATGATACAATCCCCATCTGTATCCTTATCAATACAGATGTCATCAAAACATGTATTCTCATCAATACATTAATAAAACATGTATCCTCATCAATACATTAGTAAGACATGTATCCTCACTGATACATCAATAAACCATCAATAAACCATGTATCCTCATCAATACATCAGTAAGACATGTATCCTCATCAATACATCAGTAAGACATCAATAAAACATCAATAAGCCATGTATCCTCATCAATACATTAGTAAAGTAAAAGTAAGTGAGAGAAAATAAGTATTCTAAGTATAAGAGTCCTAAGTCTAAGTATCTAAAACAGGTATCCACATCATCGACCTTGCTGTCGATGAGGCAATCTCATCATTAGAGACCACACTACTCCCCCTTTCGAGGAGGGTCCTTTTGAACCACACCAAGTTTGTCTCGGAAGTATTCAAATTTTACTTGAGACAAAGGTTTGGTCAAAATATTAGCAATTTGATCTTCAGTGCTCACATACTCGAGCTTAATAGCTCCTCTCTACACCATATCTCGTATATAAAAGTATCGGATCTCTATGTGTTTTGATTTATCGTGAAATACCGGATTTTCTGTCATCTTGATACAACTTTGATTGTCACACATAATCACAGTAGGATCCAATTCTAAGTCAAATACTCCAGATAGTAGTTTCCAAAGCCATACTGCTTCATAGCTAGCTTAGCAGGCAACTATATATTCTGCTTCAGCAGTACTGAGAGCCACACTGGATTGTTTCTTACTGAACCAACAAATCATGGCAGATCCAAGTCCATAACATCCACCTGATGTACTCTTCCTGTCTAAAACACTTCCTGCCCAATCAGAATCTGAATAACCATGTAATCTAAGTTCATGATTTCTGAGGTAGGAAAGACCAAAATCTAATGTACCTTTTAGATACCTCATTACATGCTTTGCAGCTATTAGGTGAACCTTCCTTGGTTCTACTAGATATTGACTCAGAGTATTTACAGCAAAGCATATATCTGGTCTAATATTTGTCAAATACATCAATGACCCAATGATTTGTCTATATAGAGTTACATCCACTAATTTTGATGAGTCATCAACTAATAATTTCAAGTTGGAGTCCATGGGAGTAGCCATGGTCTTACATTCCAACATGTCAAATCTTTTCAAGATCTCCACAGCATACTTACCTTGATTTAGGAAGATTCCTTTTGGTTCTTGCCATACTTCTAGACCTAAGAAGTAGTGCATTAATCCTAGATCCTTCATTTCAAATTCGGAAGAAAGATTCTTCTTACATTCGATTAGTTGGTTCTCTTTTCCTGTTAGAAATAGATCATCCACATACAATAGTAATATAACAGGTTCATCATCCATAATTTTGAGATAGAGATTTGGATCAGCTTTACTCTTGGTAAAGCCCATACCTATTAAGAAACTGCCAATCCTTCCGTACCAAGCTCTGGGAGCTTGCTTCAATCCATACAAAGCCTTTTTCAGCTTGCATACATGAGTTCTTCTATCTTTAACCTCAAATCCTTGTGGTTGTTCTATGTACACTTCTTCTTCAATGACACCATTCAGGAAGGCTGTTTTAACATCCATTTGATGTAATTTCCACTTCATCATAGACGCAAGTGCCATGATAGTTCTAATTGAAGTGTACCTAGCAACTGGTGCAAATGTTTCTTCATAGTCTATTCCCTCCTTTTGAGAGAAACCTCTGGCTACAAATCTTTCTTTATATTTTTCAATGGTACCATCTGTAGCATGTTTTATCTTGAAAATCCATTTGGAAGAAACCACACTTTTATTCTTTGGTTTGGGAACTATATCCCAAACATCATTTTTCATTATTGACTGGTACTCTTCTGTCATAGCTTCTACCCACTCCTTTTCTTGAGCTGCTTCCTCATAGCTGGTGGGTTGATGATCCACAAGATCACACATTAAGGCCACATAGTTGGATACAAACTTGGGTTTCTTCCTTTCTCTAGTGGAACCTTCAGGAGCTCCATATTTTTCAACTCCTTGAATAATGTCTCTAGCCCATGCTAGTCTTCTTTTTCTAGATAGATTTGAAAGGGGGGGTTCTTGAGGTTCTATCATATCATGGTCTTCTGGTGTAACATCTTCAGGGATGGGTACAGCTTTTGTAACTCTAGGAGGTGAATATTCTTCATAGATTTCTTCAAGTTGGCACTTCCTAGATTTATTGATAGCTGCTTCTTCATCGAATGTTACATCTCTACTTATCTCCATATGATGAAAACCAGGTATGTAAATTCTAAAAGCTTTGGATGTTTCACAATATCCAACAAATATTCCTTTCTTACCAGAGGGATCCAACTTGGTTCTCTTTTCTTTTGGAATGTGAATATACACAGGACATCCAAATATTTTGAGATGACTTACCTCAGGATTCTTTCCTGTGAATACTTCTTCTAGAGTCTTAAATTCAAGAGCACTATGAGAAAGTCTATTTTGTACATAGACAGCTGTTCTGGATGCTTCAGCCCATAGATACATGGGAAGATCTTGATCATGTATCATAGTCTTTACACCTTCCATGATAGTTTTATTCTTCCTTTCAGCAACCCAATTTTGTTGGGGATTGTAGGGAGTGGTTAGTTCCCTCTTGATTCCAGCTCCCTTACAAAAATCTTCAAATTCCTTTGAAGTATATTCTCCGCCATTATCTGTTCTGAGAATCTTGATTTTCTTGTCTGAGAGATTTTCTATTAAGGCCTTAAACTCTTTGAATTTTCCAAAGACTTCATTCTTTCCTTTTAGAAAGAATATCCAAGTTTTCCTTGAGTAGTCATCAATGAATGTGACATAGTATTCATATCCACTCAAAGATGTGGAGGGCATTGGTCCATATACATCAGAGTGTATTAACTCCAGGGTACTTTTAGTCTTTGTTTCACTCTTGGGAAATGGGTTCTTGACATTCTTCCCTTTTGCACATCCTTTGCATGTGCCATCATGATTAGTCTTTAAGTCTGGCAAACCTATAACTGCCTTGCTTACATAGGGTAGTGCCTTGTAGCTAATGTGAGCAAGTCTCCTATGCCATAGTTCATTTGGGCTAATGGTTTCATGAACAAGAGCTGCTTCTAGAAAGCCCTTAAGTTTGTATAAGCCTCCTTCTTCTTCACCAATGATAATTGCATCCTTGATAGACTTTCCTTTGGACCACATTAAGACTTGTCCATCAATAAATGCAATCCTGTAGCCTTTCTTATCCAATGCTGAGATGGATAATAAGTTCTTCTTCAATCCTGGTACATACAATATTTCTTTCATTTTCATGGAGGTACCAGAATCAAGCTTGTAGCTTGCCTCACCAATTCCCTTGATGGGATATTGAAAGTCATCTCCTAGAGATACCTTTTGAGGAGAAGTCTTTTCTTCAAGACTTGAGAGAGTCTTTTTCTGACCTGTCATGTGCTTTGAAGCACCACTGTCAATAAGCCATGTATCTTCTCCAGGAGTTATAGATCCAGAGAGTACGGAGAAAAGAACATATTCTTCTGCATCTTCTTCTTCATTTCTCCTAGATCTTCATTTGAAGGTCTTTTCTTCTTCTTCTTCTTCACTTCTAGGTCTTTTATTGTGAGGCCTTTCTTCCTCTTCTACTTCTTCTTCACTATCATCTTCTGCAAGATGTGCTTGATGTCTTTTGTAATGAGAACCCTTTTTCTTCTGCAGAGGGAAATCTCTAGCAAGGTGTCCTATTTTGTGACAAGAAAAACATTGGAAAGAGGAGTAATCTCTTCTTTGAATAGTTCCTCTTTTCTTTTGAAATCTATGTGGAGGATGAGACTCCTTGTGACTAATGTTTTTGGAGTAGGATTGATTCCTTCTTCTCTTGGTGTGGGTGGCCAAGGCTTGGTCATCTTCTTTGAGCAAGGCTTCTCGGTTTGCAACCCTAGCCTCCTCTTGTACACAATCCTCCCAAACTACATCAAACTTCATACTTTCTTTTCTGGCACACATAGTTTGAATGAATGATTCCCAAGGTCTAGTGAGACCATTTAGAGCTGTCATCACAAGTTCATCTTCATCAAGAGTATCACCAATGGCATTTAATTTCTCCTTGATTTGGGAGACCCTTGAGAAGTAGTCTTGAATGGATTCTTCTGTGTGCATCTTGGTGCTCTTCAACTGAGTCCTTAGGTTCATCTTCCTATCGATGTTCTTTCCTTCATACATTCTTCCTAGGGCATCATACATTTCCTTTGGAGTCTTCTTGGAGGCCACTTGGGGAATCAAGTGGTCTTTAATAGAATCAGCTATGATTCTCTTTGCCCTAATCAAATCCTTCCTATGCTTCTCTTTGGCTTCATCTCCTTCCGGTTCTGCAACTTCATCCTTGATATAATGAGCAAGGTCATTTTCTTCAAGAATGAGACCAATTCTGTATTTCCATGCTCGGAAATTTTCTATACCTTCTATCTTGTCTTCAAGCTTAGTGTTTGGAGCCATCTTCTCTTGGGGGAGTCCAAGAGATAAGAGGTAGAGTAGTACTTACCCGGAAAACTTTAACTTTTCACTTTTCCGGATCTGCGACAGAAATTTCTGGTTTTATCGCGCTTTTGGTAAAACTAGGGTTTGACTTTCCTGGAGTTCTACCCAACCAAAAATTTGGATATAGGGCTCAAAAGATTGGTCTTTAGAAGGGCTATCCATCCATGTAATCAGAATTCAATAATACCAACTTTTTGTAGAAGTCAATTTCTGGTTTATTGCACGTTTGGTAAAACTAGGGTTTGACTTTCCCGGAGTTCTACCCAACCAAAAAGTTTGATCTAGGGCTCAAAAGGTTGGTCTTGACAAGGGCTATCTAGCCATGTAATCAGAATTCAATAATACCAACTTTTTGCAGAAACCCTAACCTTCACTAGAGAGAGAGAGAGAGAGAGAGAGAGATTCTTACCCTGTGAAAGATGTTCTATTCAAACTAGCTCTGATACCATGTTAAGTTTAAACCAAATAGACTAGCAAGATCACTGAAAGAAACATAATCACAAGATAGACACAAAATTTACCCTGGGAAACCCTCATGGGGTAGAAAACCTAGTAAAGATTTCCTCAATAAGATGATCAACCAAAATACAAGATGTGCTCCCTCCTTCTTTACCTCCTTAGCAGACCTCCCAGACTAGTGCGCTACTTTTCTGAGTTGTGCAAGTGTGTCTAATGAGGAGCTCACCTCCTCTATTTATATTAGTCCTCGACTGACCAAAATCCCTAATGGGGCCGACCTCTCCTAGAGAAGTCTAATAACCCCTAAAATATAATATCAGGGCCGACCCCCACATGGTGGGTCTAATAACCCTAGTTACCACAAACCATCGGAGGAATAATCATCTCCGGATACATAATAGGGTTACCTCGGAGGGATGAAACATCTCTGGAATTATAAAGTACAATTATAATATTCTTAGAAGTTACAATAATCAACAACATATAGGCACAAGTCTTCAATACTGGAACCGGATCATCATCATTGGATCACTAGAGTATCATCATCACTGCTGATGTACTCGTCATTTCAATCACTGGGATATCTCTCAATTCTTCTCGTCATAGGAAGTTCTACAAAGACAACCCTTTTTCATGCTGGATGTAGGCCTAGCCTCCTATAGGTATTCATCATCTCTGTGAGCTGGACATTATGTGGAATCCTCAAGGATGATTACGTGCATCAACAAAACCTCGAAAGAGAATCCCAAGGCTGATTATGAGCTTACTACTCAACCTATCGAATATCCCAAGGAAATATTACATGTGACCACCACAAAAACCTTAAAAGAGCATCCCAGGAATGTTTATGTGCATAGCATGACCAGCAAGATCTCTAAAGAGCATCCTAGGACTTTTATGTGCCTAGCACAACCTATCGGATCTCCAGGACTAATTACATGTGGTTTGGAAAAATGTCGAAAGAGCATCCCAGGACTGATTACGAGCTTACTGCTCAACCTATCAGATCTCCCAGGGAAATATTACATGCCACGGACAAAACCTCGAAAGAGCATTTGCTAGATATCCCAAGAAACTATTATATGCCATAGGAAAAACCTCACAAGAGTATCTGCAAATCTTCTAGGGAAATATTATATGCCCCCCCAAGAAAAACCTCGAAAGAGCATTTTTCAGATCTCCCAAGGAGCTATTATATGGCATAGGAAAAACCTTGCAAGAGTATCTGCAAATCTCCCAGGGCAATATTATATGCTTATCGCACAACCTGTCCACGGCCACGGAGTATCATTCTGATACTCATGATCAACCTAATCATCCTCGCATGGAGCATCGTCTTGATGCTCATGATCATACTGATCATCACCATACAGTGCATCATCTTGATGCATATTATCATCACATGATCATACTGATAATCATCATAGCATCATCCTGATGCATATCATGTGGAGCATCGTCCTGATGCTCATCACACATGATCAACCTGATCATCATAGAAACATCTGAAGCATCATCCTGATGCTCATCACACAGCTCTTACATCCACAGCCATGGGAAGGATCCTCCTACCACCATGCTTGGAATGGCTACAGCATTTGTGTCACGTCACTTCCTCCTGGAAGTATCCTAAATCTGCAGGACACCAAGCCTCTCTCTAAAGTAATCGAACTTCACTCTGGCTAGTGGTTTGTTCAATGCATCTGCTATCTTCTCGTCCATCACAACATACAGGAGCTTCACTGCTCCTCTCTGCACCATATCCCTGATATAGTGATATTTGATCTCGATGTGTTTCGACCTGTCATGGAACACTGGGCTCTCAGACAACTTCACACAACTCTAGTTGTCACTGAAGATACAAGTAGCATCCAACTGGAGATCAAATAAATCAGACAGTAGCTTCCTTAGCCATACTGCCTCACAACTAGCCGAACAAGGTGCGACATACTCTGCTTCAGCTGTACTCAGTGCTACCCAGGATTGATTTGTACTAAACCAAGAGATTACACCTGATCCCATATTGAAGCAACACCCCAAAGTGATCTTCCTATCTGCAGCACTTCCTGCCCAATATGAATCAACATAACCCTCCAGGTTAAACTTTTGATCCACATCATATTTGAGCCTATAATCAATCATACCCTTAAGGTGCCTCATAATATGCTTTAAAACAATCAGGTGAACATGTCTAGGATCCGTCAGGAACTTTCTCAAGGTGTTCACCGCAAAGCAAATATCTGGTCTCGTGTTCGTCAGGTACATCAAGAGTCCAATCATTTGATGATACATCGTGGCATCAACCGACTCTAATGAAGCATCACTCAATAGCTTCAGTTTCGATGCCATAGATGTGGCCATGTCCTTGCAGTCCATCATCCTGAACCGCTTCAAGATCTCTACTACATACTTCCCTTGTCCAAGGAAGATTCCATCTGCACTCTGCCACACCTCCATACCGAGAAAGTAATGCATCATACCCAAGTCCTTCATCTCAAACTCGGAAGCAAGCTTCCTCTTCGTGTTGGCAGTCAAACTATCCTCACTTGTCATAAACAAGTCATCCTCATATAGTAGGAGTATCACTGGATTTCCTTTCTTAACCTTGTATTAAAGGTTGGAATCCGCTTTACTCTTGGTAAAGCCCAAACTAGATAAGAAGTTGTCTATCCTGCTGTACCATGTCTTGGGTGCCTTTTTCAAACCGTACAAGGCTTTCTTCAATTTGCACACATGTGACTCCCTGTCATATGTCTCAAATCCGAGTGGCTGCTCCACATACACTTCCTCTTCAACTACACCATTCAAGAAAGTTGTCTTGACATCCATTTGGTGTATCTTCCACTTCATTATTCCAGCTAGAGAAAGTACTGTTTTGATGGAAGTGTATCTGGCTATAGGTGCAAAAGTTTCTTCATAGTTTATCCCTTCTTTCTGGGAGAAGCCACAAGCCACAAACCTTGCCTTGTATTTCTCTATGCTTCCATCTGCAGCATGCTTGATCTTGTATATCCACTTGGAAATCACAACAAACTTCCCTTCTGGTCTTGCGACCACATCCCAAACATCATTCTTCATGATCGACTGGTGTTCCTCGATCATGGCATCCTTCCATTACTGTATCCTGGATCCTGCGAACTTCAAATTCTTCAATATCTTCAATAGGTAGTTTTCTGGATTTGTTGAGTCTTCGTTGCTTGTTCTTCGAAGCAAGTCTCTTTTGTAGGTGATGGTACATGGTCTTTCCTACAAGACAAGTTCAATTGCATGATTAGAAATATCTCATAGATTTCAGAACAAATTCTTAAACATAATGACATATGTCATACAGTCATGCAATTATCTTAGCCAATGCTTCAATACAACATTTATCCATATCCCGTAACTTTCTAGATGCCTTCCATCTCTTCTAGGACATTGTTAAGAGTGTGCACTACTCCAACATGTCAGCAAATAGGTTTCATTCTAGATAAGTAGCAATGGAATGTTGTACATTACCATAGGCCACTTATCCATTACTTGCATATTAGTAGTATCTTGTTCATTAATACAACTTTTCTAAAATGCACAACATACATCCTAAACCTAGGAACATAAGTATGTACATGACTGAACAACATCATTTAAGTAATCATATATATAGGAAATAACAATTCAAATACTTATCTTTTTTTGGTTGTTGGGTGGACTCCCTCTCAATCTTTACTTCCTTACAGGAACTACTAGAGTGTGCTCCCTCTTGATCTTTGCTTCCTTGCAAGAACTACTGGAGTGTGCTCCCTTTTGATCTTTGCTTCTTGGATTATCTGTCTTTGAACTTATATCCATCATGGACCACTATGCATGCTTAAGTGTGCACTAGTGTCATCATTATGTCATCCTCAAGATCTCATACATAATCATGCATGCATTAGTATAATCTCAATACTATCAAAACATTATGATTCTAAATATGTATGGTCATGATCATTTCATACCTAGGTAATTTATCACAAGCATTAGTATTCAAGGTTTCAAGAAGTACTTCTTTTACTCATTCATATTCTTATTTAACCATTGGACTCTTCTAGTTTGTCATATCATTAATCAAACTAAGAAGCATAATATACATAAACCCATGATTATTCAAACCTATAACTTCATGAATAATCATTATCAATCATACAAAAGTATACTTATATGAGACCCTTAACACAAGGTAGGATTCTAACTTGATATAAAAAAAAAATACCTGGATTATCATGTTTGCGAGTTATATCTAACATACCCAACAATGTCTTCTTTGTTCTCTTCAATGATTTAAAGACCTTGTGCTAGTAACTTGCATATCTCATAAGTTAAGCATTGTAGAACCAAATTATACATACCTCGTAAGTAGCGCTTCTATGTGATAAATGGCTATGGATGAGTCTTTGTATTCATGTCACCATGGTCATATGTTCTCGATCTAGAACTTGATTTGTCTTTCTTGATGTACCTTTCATGTTAGTGGACAACATCATCCTCATACAACACCATAGGGCATTAGTACAATCATAAGTGTCATAGCCCGAATCAATGAATGTATTCTATTATTCACATGCATTCATACTTTTACTAATGTTATAAGACAAGTCTAAAATTAATCAAGATTGTACTAACATCAATAATATGAAGACAAGCTTAATCATGAATAGATTTCAAAACATACCTATATCTCCTCAAGTCATACCTGTCGAGATTGCTTGTAGCCTTATTTTGTAAGGCCTTAGCCTCATATCCCTCTAGAACTGGAACTTATTCACTTATGTAGGTGTCCAAATCATTCTCTTCTAGGATTAACCCAATCCACTTTGATTTGTTGAAACTGGATTTGGAGCTGGCTAGGGTTTGACAAAGAAACCCTAAAAATCCAAACTTGGAATTTCAAACTTCTATCAGGACAGGGAGATGCGGATGACTGAGACGAGCAAGCTGGTGTGCTCAAATTTTGAAAACTCCAAAAATTGACTCCTCAAAATTGACCTACAAGTTTCGGTTCTGCAACTTCTGTCAAATTCTAGTTTTCTGGTTTTTCTGGTCAAAATCCCAAACTAGGGTTTGATAGAGCCCGGGGTTCTACCCAACCAAAAACTTCGATCTTGGTCTCTAAATTTCAATTTTTATGAGGAGCATCCAGCCGTGGTCTCATATTCCAAAAATTCCAATTTTTGCAGAAACCCTAATTTCCCACAGCAGTGACAAACCAAAAATGAAAGTGCTCAGAATCCAATTCTGTTTAGACAGAAATATATGCCATATTGTTTCTGATGTATCTCTGAAATTTTGGATCCTTAGGGTTTAAAACTTCGTCCTATGGTAGAATGACCTATCATCTTTCCAACCCCACATATCTGAGCTTTAATGAATTCTTTAAGACAGAGATATGCCAAGTGTTGCAACATGACCTGTTAATGGGATGAAATAGTATAGAGAACTTGTATGGAGTTCCATGTGTCACTGTTTCAACTTCGGCCTTTGAAACCCAGACCTGTGAAACTACAATCCGTGCCCTGACTGCCACTTTTTACAGAATTCCATTTGGAGCTTCCCAGCCCAAGATATGACCTTTGTGCCTAGGTCACCTGTTTAGGGATGCATTCTCGAAGAGGCAGAAACCCTAACTTGTATGAATCATATCTCACAAAGTACAACGAATCTGAGGTTGATATTTGGACACAAGGTACCTGAACATTACATCTTCTGCCTGTAAAATTTTCAGATCCTCAACCTTCGCCAAAACTGATTTATAGCGAAACTGCCACGATGACTAGTTTTTACTATATCAAGCCCTAGCTTCCAATTTGTCACAAGTGCAACAAGTGTCGTAAATGCCATACAATGCCTTCCTTCAGGCTAGCTTTGATACCATGTTATTTTTTCATCATTTAATTCAATATGATCTAGGATCTTAACTAAAAGAACATGTACATCATATCAAACACAAGAGACAAGAGACACAAAGCATTTCACCAGGGAAAACCAAGAAGGTGAAAAACCCCACAACTTCCTTAGAAATAGAATGAGCACCAATACAAAGATCACAAAGATGAATCCAAAAAACAAGAGATATTCTCCTAGCAGCTTTTCCTCCTCCACTTGTGCGCATTCCTCCTCTCTCTCACTAATACAAAGTGAATGAATAAATAGAGAGGTTCTCCTCTCTATTTATACTTTACCTTTACTTGCCTTTTATTCTCACTGGGCCGACCTCCCTTAGGAGAGTCTAATAACCCATTACCACTTGTCACTAGGCCGACCCCACTAGGGTGGTCTAATCCTTTAACCCATACTGGGCCGACCCCTCTAAGGTGGTCTAATAACCCATCAAATATAAGTTACGACACTTACAATATAAATTGTGACACTTGGAAGTACAAATGATGATACTTCCAACCAGAGGAATAATAAGCCTCCATTGGGGATACAATAGTACAAATTTAATACATACAATATACAAGTGAATATCTTCCAAAATTACAAATACATCAACACTATATGGATATACCTTGTTGATCAAACAACTGAAATCATGGTTCTTGGCTTCTTAGAGATGAGAAATCACCCTATTGGACATATTATTTCTTCATATCATTTATAAATTAGTATTAGGAAAATACATAGCAAATAATGCCACACAATCTAAATATATATATATCATATGTTAATCTCAAGAAAGAAATTATTGACCCAAACATTCATTAATATCCTTAGATAGAATCTATGATGTCATCCACATTGTTAAATAATGTAGAATGCATCAACCAAAAATGAACAACATAATGATTTCTTTACTATTTGCAAAATTTTAGGATACTTTTAGTTTTCCCCTTTTCCTCTTAAGTTCATCACTTTTATAGTGAAAGGGAAATTAATAATTATAAACTTCTAAATTACCTTTATTTATATATATATATATATATATATATAATGTTTGATCACTTTGAAAATGAAATATGTCTAAAGATAATATTTACTTAAAAACAACTCAAGAGTGTGAATCCCACTTTATAAAACCTCCCAATACACCATTATCATCAACCAATCATCATCTCTAGGATCTTTTGTCATCTTATGACTCTCTTAAATAAATCTAAAATCAGTATCCCTCCTTTCCCCGTATACATACATGTTCATTTAATATTCAAATCTAATAATTTATAAACTGAACATAAATTTATCACCATATAAACCAAAAAAAAATCATAATAAAAATTTCCATCCAATATATCTTATGAAGTAAACAAGTAATGTTGCAATAAAACCCTGATCATTTATTAATATATACTAAAATATTAAAATGGCCGATACTAAATCAATCATATCTACATACATATATATATTCAAATTATCCATCATATATATATTCAAACTATCCATCATATTATATATATACAACTTTTATTCCAAAAAATGTACATCATTTTCTCAAGGTTTACTTTCTATATACAATCAACTCTATCATAACGATATATATAAAAATGAAGATCACATGTATGGCTTAGGTGAAACGAGACATAAATATGAAGATGAGAATGGTAACTGCTCTACAAAAAGGGTTGCATGTGGGCAAACACCTTAAGATGTATGTAGTTAATTGGGTGGAAGAGGTGCATTACAGCCCAGTAAGGGGAACATGTGTAGCTCCTTCCGTGTTCATTTTATAGCTGACATGTGTCATTTATAAAAAATAATAAAATATTATTAAAAATAACATGTTGGCTCAAATTAGATTTAAAATATTTAGAACGGTATATATATCAAACTCAATGTTATCATAACCGGATTGGTGATTCAACAGGCAAAGCCCAAAAATGTGAACTGGACCGGAACTGGACCCGGAAAAAAACCCGGAAAAAAAAAAAAAAACAGTCAACCAAAAATACATAAACTATTCATATTTTGTAAAAAAACATATATATTCATGTGCATACATATGAATCCAAACCATTAATACAAAAATATGCAAAGTGTCTCATATATATAGCAAGTGTGCCTACAAATAACCAAAATAGCACCGAGTGCAATATATCTATGAAGTTTTGAAACAAAATACATCAATAAAGAGGCTTTAGGTGGCCCCCAGAGATCAAAAAATAACCAGAGTATGGGCAGGTCGGTTCCGTATGGAACCGGTCCATACAAAACCAGTCGATTCACAGTCGGTTCACAACCGGTTTGAATAATTTTTGTAGGTTTTCTGGTTCAAGTACCGAACCGGACCGGTTGAACGTCTAAACCGGTCGGACCGACCGGTTTTACCAGTTGATAAATTAAAACCATAAACATTGCATTACACATTTCCTCACATTTTTAGTTTAAAAGGGGGTTTGCACCTTTGATAGATTTGATCCCCTTTTAAAATGGATCTATGCTGGTGGATATCTCAATCCTCATCATGTAGTAAAGTAGGGTTGTATAAGATACCAGGAGAGAATTAGAAAAGTCATATACATGACTGCTTTTTAGTGAATCTCTAGGTAAATCAACATTTATAGGGTTTACAACAAGGCCCGTAGCGCCCTTGACTCCTTTTTGGTGAATCTCTAGGTAAATCAACATTTATTGGGTTTACAACGAGGCCCGTAAGGCCCTTGGGGAGGCATGGGTGGATTGGTTACATTCTAGGAAGAATTAATTCAAACATGCCAGGTGGATTTACATCTTATTAGGGTCTACCCACCCATCATTAAAAAAAAGAGGTGTTTGGAATGAAAACTATTTCCATTTGACTGGCCAAGGTTATGTTTATTATAGATATTGGTGAGATAAAACAGTTGCAATGTTAAAGATATTCTAAATATTGTAAAGCAAGCCAAACGAGAGTGAAAGGTAAAGAAAATATAACTGCTTTTTTGTGTTTTTTTTTTAATCTTGTATTTTCGATGATAGAAAATATGAATCACGTCAAGAATATGCCATAGGAATAACTGAAGAAGAAGTTGGAGGACTTTCTAAAAATTGAAAGGTTTTGGGCAAACAAAACAGTGTTGAGAGAAAGTTAACAGCACTCAAGCAAACACGTGAAACCCAGGAATCGAAATATCATTTCAAGATCATTTCTCATAGTAAAACGATCTCCTAGGAATCGAAATATCTTCTCAGTTGGGAGTTCAAGATCATTTCTCATGGAAAAACGACCTCCCACCACTTGATTTTGTGTACAATCTAATGATTATAATATGGATCTACAATTTTAGTACCCACATTTTGGAATGGAATTTGTTTCCATGCATTTATTATTGGTAGTGGATCGGTAAGATTACAATTCTGCACTATATTTATAACGGGTAGTAGACCAGTAAAATTACAATTCTACACTATATTTATAACGGGTAGTAGACAAATAAAATTACAATTCTTAACAGATTTCAGTTTCATATACTTATCTGAAAATCTGAATTGAAAGTATTAAGTAATTACTAATAATTTATCTTGATTGGACTAACTACTTAGAATCAGCAAATCAGAATCAGTATAATCTGTTCATTGTGCTCAATACAAACGTCAAAAATAGCCTGATTGCTCCCATTCCTGCCCTCTGATTGCTGTTTCCAATTGCAGATGAAAAGCTCAAAGTCTTGGACATTGTAATTATAAAGATTCTAGAGAACAGGCTTAGATGGGTTCCAATTATCAGCCTGGCGTTTCTTGTCAGCGTGCCATTCTGTAGGTTCCCATTGTCGCCTGGCCAGTGTAAACTTGTAAGAGCTGGATGACCATTACTAGAAAACTTAAGGCAGCTAACATATGGAAGATGCCTTAACTCTTCTAGGAATGATCATCCAGCTCTGTCGATGACGGCCAGGCGCACAGCAACAAGCAACGCAAGGCTGACAATTGTATCAACCCATCTCAGCTGGTTCGCCATATCTAATGTTGTATTCAAAATCTCTTGTGTGGCCGGGGGAGAAACAATTCAGATCAGCGCTCAATCACAATGGCACCAATTTTCCAAACTCTAAATCATAGCAAACAGAGAAAGCCTGGCTGTTTAAATAGCAAAATATTAGAACATGATGTAACATAGTGCCAGGTTTGCGTTCATTGAACGCTATTCAAATCTACAGGGTGATGAGACGGAAAGACAAAAGACGCACTCAGAAGATATGGTGACCCATGAAAGCTGCTGTAAAAGCTGGCCCATGAAGATATCGTGGCCCAGAAGATTACAGTGGCTCTTGAAAAGTCTTATAAAAAATCAAATTTAGGAAGCTGCCACGCCATAATAATCCTGTAATGCGCCTGCTTTGATTAAGACTAAACCTTGTACGATCGAATATATGCATTGCCACTCGGAAGTGGGCATCAACCTGCATCAGCTTACCACTCGGAAGTGGGCAGCTTACCACCAATGAATGTCCTCCACGCCTAGGATCGACACTGAGTAATATTGTTATAATATTTTTTTAAATTAATTTTAATGCGTTAAGCTTCATCTTTTAAGTTCTAGCGACCCTTCACATTAAAAATAAAATACATTCATCTCGTATATGTTAGCTTTTCGAACCATTCAAAGGCCAGGTCTCCAAGAATCGATCTTTTCATTAACCTATTTTTTTTTCAATTCATCATAATCTTAAAGCAGTGGGTATTAATGCATTTCAGACCATTGAAGAATATAATACCGGGGCAGAAGAATAAGTCTATATCAAAGCTTGCTATAACCATTCTCCTTGGTCTCATGACATAGCCCATCTGCTTACCACATTTGTCCCCAAGGGCTGGACAAATATCAAAGAAGGTCCTTGAAGCTCAAGGCTGCCATATCTTGTGTTGTGGGGACAGAACTACACTGGAAAATATGAGGGGCTACTACTAAAAACCAGGTTGGAGGATGAAGCTGAATATTTGGTCTAAGACATGCATCAGGGGATCTCTGGGTCACTTTGCAGCAAGAGCTACATCTCCATCAAATTTTAAGGTTTGGGTACTATGGGCCTGCCATATTTTCTGATGTTCATCAATGTGTTAGGGCTTGCCAGACCTTTGCTGGAAGGCAAAAAAATGAGGAGAATTAATATAATATTTTTTTATTTTTATTTCTAGAAAGTGATATTGGGAGAATTAATATAATATTCTTTCAATTTCACACTTAATGAAGTTGGAGTAAAATTGGGAGAATTAAGATGGTTCGGTAGATTTCAAGGTGGAAATTGAGAAAAATAATATAATATTATTTTAATTTTAAGATGAGGATGAAGTTGGGAAATGACATTCGGGTTATTTTAAATCTAATATTCTCTTCATTTTACTTTTAAAACATGTAGAGTATAATTGGAATCATTAAAACATGTAGAATATAATTGGAAAAATTCAAAAAAGTAAAGATACGAGTTGGGATTGGAATTAGGAGAATTTTATATAATTCTCCCCCATTCCACCCCACACCTATGCTCATCATGAAATGAGGAGCATTGACTTAATAAATTTTCACAATATCACCTCAAACCACAGTCTTATCACCAACCTTACCATGAAGATAGGGGTAAAATTAGAAGAATATATACTTATTTTTCCTATTTTCAGAAATTAGGAGAACATTATTTTAAATGTCCCAATCACACCCTCCACCTTCATGATGAGAGTAGTGTGGAGGATGAATTGGGAAACTAATATAATATTATTGTAATTTCTTGGTGAGCGTGGAAAAATTTGGTGGAAAAAAATTGGGGAAACTAATAAAAAATGATTTTATTTTTAAGATGGGAAAAGGTGGAGAGAGATAGTGGTAGAATTTTAAATATGTTATTCTCTCCATTTCATGGGAGTAAAATTGGGAGAATTTTATATTAATCAATTTCACCCTACCACTAGGCTCATCATGAAATTAGGAGAAGTAACATAATATTCTCACAATTTCACCCTAAGTCACACCCTTATCTCTAGCCCTTGTATGAAGGTTGGGGTAAGTGAAATTGGAAGAATATTATATTACTATCCCTATTTTGATTGTCACCCACACCCTCATCATATGGGTGGTACTGAGGATTGATTCACCCACCACCCTCACCCTCATCATGAGGGTTGGCCAAGATTGGGAGAACCACCCTCATCATGATTGTGGGGGTGAGGGATGAACCACCTAGAAACCCTACCATCATCATAAGGTTGGGATGAAATTAAGAAAATATTATATTAATTATCTCAATTACACCCCCACACTTTCACAATGAGGGTGGGGTGAAATTGGAAGAATACTATTTTGGTTGTTGCAATCACACTCTCCACTTGAGGGTGGGTAAAAAATGGAGCACCCTCATCATGATGGTGGGGAAGTGAGATGAATCACCTAGAACCCTTATCCTCATCATATTGGTGGGGTAAAATTGAGAGAGTATTATAATAATTCTCTCAACTACACCCCACACACTTTCATGATGGGGCCATGGTGAAATGGGGAGAATATTATTTTATGTGTCCCAATCACACCCTCCACCTTCATGATGAGGGTAGGGTGGAGGGTGAAAATGGAAGAAGTAATATAATATTATTGCAAGTTCATGATGAGGGTGGGGGTGCCCAAGTTAAATTGGGAATATTAATGCAATACTATTCCAATTTCACTACCAAATCTCTTATCTTTTATGAAGAGGTATAGTCTCTTTTTTTGTGATAAATGGGCTTTGACACTTGAATATTGTAATTTTAATTCTTTCACCAAATATATTTTTTTCGTGGTAAAAAATCCTCCCAATTTCAACCCATACTACCCCCCTCACCTCCAAACATGTATGAATGTGGTGGTGGGTCTCCCAATTTCAACACCCCCCACACATGAGAGTGCAGGTGGATGGTGAAATGGAAGAAGGGTGAACCAATGAAGATGAGAAATAATTTTTGGCAAGGGAGGAAAAGGTGGATGGTATTTTACAAAATTTGAAGGAACCATTTTAAGCTGTTGATTGAGAGCTTGAATATGCCCTCAATTGAGCTAATTTGGTGGGAAATTCAAACCCTCGATGGATCCCTAGAGCTCAAATGAGACTGTAATTTTTAATAGTATTTTCTTACCCACAACCTCCCCTAGTGTAGTGGGCATACCACTTGAACTAACCCTTGGGACCATATCCCATGTGTGTGTGTGTGTGTAATGCAAAAAAAACATGGGTAGGAAAGTAAAACCAAATGTTGGAAGGAAAAACCATGTGCAAATACCATAAACTAATTTTTTAAGCCATCAAAATTTCTCACATGTTTGTAATGAACCTTCCAAATGGAAGGTAGAACTAGTGGATTATACTGAAGACCCAACAAGGGCACTAATTGTTTTCCATACAAGCCTTCATTTCATCAGAAGGGAGGGGGATTAAACAATCATAGGGTTCATGACATCGAACGCCTTGGGATTTATAGTGACCAATTCTAGTTTGCTTTTGAGTAGTTTTGATAACTAGTTTTAACCTGTGCTAGTTTATGTTTTAAAATTTTGAATTTGATATAATATTCCTTGATATAAGATCAGGGATATTAGAGTGGTATCAGATCACTTTCCTCTAATCCTATGGAAATTAAGCTCTAAGGTTGAAGAAATTTCAACCATGAGACTAGCACTAGCTAGTGATACTTTTGAATGGGATGATGAGGAAGTATTCTATGTTGATGGAGGCTTAACAAAAAATGAGGATGATGTTTCTTTGTGTTAAATTGTGTGCATAGAGAACAAAAGACCAAATCCATCATAGTTTAGTGTTGAAGATGGAAGAGTGTGATATCGGAGAAAAATTCTAGGAGTTAATCCCTCGGAGTACATCATAGAATACCAAACATTGAGGATGAAGATCCATGAGGTTTTTCCTTTTCAAGAATTCTGTACTTTCAAAGTTGAAAGGCTGTTTTCAAATGAGGATCCTTATGGCAACAAATATAAAAGAAGATTAAGTCATATTTTCAACAGTGTGTGCAAAGAAGTGGAGCATATGTTACAGTAGAGTGAATCATCACCATGCTCTACACCCAATGAGCTAATGACTAAAGGAGAATCCAGAGATTCTTTTGATTCGGAAAGAGAGATGCCCTCTATCAAAAGGAAGCCATCAAATGATCATGATGGAATTAGCATTGCGGAAGCTTCCAAAGAGAAAGACGAACCATGTGCAGCACAAGACCAAGCAAAAAGTGTTGAAGTTGTTAACAATGTGGAAAGAGATTCAAATTCAGGATCTTAGAGCTTCTTTTTTGGTGATTTCAAGATGAATGCAAAGGAGATTATTTCTATTGATGGCAGTGATACACACTACAAAATCTAAACCCAAAATACGACGAGAAAATCCGGCGAAAAGGACTGTCTCGTCGGATTTCACCTTCAAAATTATGAAATTTGATGAAAAAAAAATTAATTAATTGATAGAGGGATCGGTTGGATATCTGACAGAAGTTGGACATCTGACAAAGGGTGTCGGATATTCGACAACAGGTGTCGGATATTCGACAACAGGTGTTGGATATCCGACAGAAGTTGGATATCCGACACCTCTGACGATGCTCAAGTTGTCGGATATCCGACATCTATTTTATAAAAGTAACTATGCTAAAGTGGTTGGATATCCGACATGTATTTCATAACGGTAACTATGTTGAAGTTGTCGAATATCCGACGAACGTCTATATTTTAAAATCTATAAATTTTGAAACATTCCGACATGTTTTCTATACAATCGATGCTTTGTAGAAATTATTTTATTCTTCGACGGACTGTTTTCCGTAAAAGAATACATAATTATTTCTATTGTTTTTGTGATTAAAATTAGCGAAGTGTGGAGCTTCATTATGTAAGATCGATAATCTTCATTCAAGCTCTTTATGAGAAAATGTCAAATAGCAATATTCCTGATCCAGACGAACAAAATCGACAATTGCTTGCTAGATTGTGGGATGGACTGAAAAGAAAGGGTGATGGGAAATGTTATTGTCCATGCAGTCAATGCAGGGGCTTTAAGAGGAGAAGAATAAAGATCACAACAGCCAAAAAACATTGTAGGGAACATGGACACGCTGAGGGGGGACATGAATATCATCCATTTGTAAGTTTTGCATTATATATGTTTTTATATTGATTGCTTTTGTAAATGTATGTATTTTTTTTCCCAGGAAAAAAAAGAGTAATTTCATTTCATCCTTAAGAGTACGAAATTACATTGATTGACACACTCATTTAGAGTGGTATATAGAACTGCTGAATCAAGCATCCTGTTTAGATCTGAAATAAATACCGATGTTCTCACTATGTGAGCATTAACATCTTTTACATTGACGTGCATAATAACTTCATTTGAAACTGAATGGTCTTTTTATACAAAAAGAAGGCCTTTGATCAAAATCTGTACTGTCTATTTACAAAATAACTACTTAAAAAATGAAAAATGTCAAAACAGGGTTATATATTCGTAAAATCTGTATCTGCATAAAACAGTCTTTCACCATATTGTTCGAAAGAGATAGCTGTAGTGTCGCCAAAAGAGAAAAAACTGAGTTGAATCGATCATTCTATGAATGGTCTATGATAAAATGCTCATCCAATTCCATCTAAAAATTCAGTAATTTTCCAAATTCCAACCCCCAAGAGCAGCCCTTCCTTAGAGGCCTTGTCCGCCTCAACATTGTTTTCATGGTAAATGTGCCTGCAATTAAAAGATTCAAATGTGTGAGTGGCATTCTAAATTTGTTCCAAAACTGCAGCAATCCTCTGGTTGTTGCAATGATAAGAGCCAATAACCCAATTGATCACATTCAATGAGTCTCCAAAAACAGAAATTTTACGGATAGATTGTTCCACAGCATAAGAAATTAGAAGTTTGAGACTGAGAATCTCAGCCCAGTTGTTGGTCCCCCTCCCAAATCCAAATGACATCACATAGTAGTGCACAAGTGACAAGTAAAGGATAGCCCCTCCCCCACATTGATCATTCTGACAAGCCCCATCAAAAAAACCCCACGGTTGAGAGCGATCAATATCCACAGGTTGAATATTTCTAGGCCTTGAAGCTTGACAAATCTGCTTAAGGGATAAGAAGATCCCACAGCTGTTAATAGCCACTAAAGATGAGAGTCCCATTTTATCAGTGAACAAACATTTGTTCCGAGAGAGCCAAATTCCCCAAATTACAACCGGGGGTAGAGCTTTAAAGGCATTAAAAGCAGAATTGTTTGTCCACCTTCTCCATGCCTCTTCAAGAGTGTTCCCAGCCCACAGCAATAGTACTTTTAAAACTCTAGAAACAATATTCCATACCTCCCTTGAGAAACTACACTTAAGAAACAAATGTAGAGTGTTTTCCTCATACTAATTGCTCATGTAACATCTGCTAGGACCATGAAGACTTCTTTTCTGCAGAAAATCCCACATCGAGATCCTATTGGCCAAAACACACCACATGAATAATCTAGCTTTGGGTAGGCACTGAAGTTTCCATACAAATTTCCACCACCAAACCAGTTATTTGTCCACATAGTTCTCACTAATCCACTGATACCCGAATTTTGGTGTGTAATTTCTGGAAGGATCCTCATCCCAAATAAGATTGTCATCTTCTTCATTCAGGAAAATATGGTCCCTACTAAGTGCTCTCAAATACTGTCTCAGTTCTTCCTCCAACACCACATCTAATCCAAATGAATCTGCCCTCCTCCAAGTTGGGCTTCCCATCCAAACATTCTCAACATCCACCAACTGATTAAGAAAGAACAAATCTCGCTGCCTCAACTCCTCAATCAAGCCCACTGACAAAATGTGTTGAGCTTCACATCCCACCCAGGGATCATGGCCAATCCTCACTCTATGTTCGTTACCAACATCCCAGACAGGATTCTTTTCGATAACATCAAAGGAAGACACCAATTCTTTCTAAATGACAGAGCCTCCTGCATGAGACTTGTGAGGGGACCTGGTCCATTCTTCCACAGTATCAAGCTCAACATATTTCTGTACCATAACCCTAGCCCAGAAGCCTCCTGACTTAATTAACCGCCATCCACACTTAACAGCCAGTGCCTTGGAAAAATGAAAAAATTCTTTAGTCCCCACCCACCCAATGATTTTGGGGTTGCAATTCTGTCCCACTTCACCCATGGAGTAACGTGTGCATCCTCCCTACCATTCCACAGAAAACTAAAGCAAATTTTCCTTGCAGCTTCTAAAATACCTTTAGGAATCCAAGCAAGTGACATCCAGTATATAGGGATAGCTTCCAACACAGACTTAACCAGGACAAGCCTTCCCGCTCGAGAAAGCCACCTAAAACTCCAACTTTTTAACCTCTTTTCCCGCTTTTCCAGAAGCCATACCTAGTCCCGTTTTAAATAGTCATTAGGCTTCAAATTGAACCCCAAATATTTTAACCCTTCCGAAAGAGTAAGAAGTCTGAATGGAAATAAATTAGTATATATAATGAAATCCTCCTCCATTAATTGAGAAACAGCAAGAGAGGATTTCCCATCATTTATCTCCATTCCAGTTGCAATAGAAAAAAGGTCCAGAATCTCTTTGAGTTTGTCAGCATTATTTCTTGAACCAGAACAAAAAGTAGGATGTCATCCACAAAGAGCAAGTGTGTAAGAGAGATGCCCGGAGCCACCAGAATCCCTTCAAAATCTCCTACCCGTTTTGCTTCCTTAATAGCCCTACTCAAGCTCTCAGCCACCAACAAAAATAACAATGGGGAAAGGGGATAGCCCTGATGTAAACCATGTCCAGAATGAAAGAAGGGAGTCACCGCTCCATTCATTAAAATAGAGAAGGAAACAGTAGAAATGCAGCTCATAATCCATCATATGAAACCAATCTCAAAACCTAAATGAGTAAGCATAAGACGAATATAAAGCCAACTCATCTTATCATATGCTTTTGACAAATCAATTTTAAGAACAACTCCTTTCAGCTTTCTAGTTTTAATGGTATGTAAACCTTCCTAAGCAATTCCAATTGCCTCATGAATCTGACGCCCTTCCAGAAACCCAAACTATTCCTCTAAAATATGTGTAGATAAGATAGGTTTGAGCCTTCTAGCAATCACTTTAGTAACAATCTTATACGCACAGTTGCATAATGAAATAGGCCGAAAATCATTAAGAGTGGAAGGAGTATCCACTTTAGGAATAATGGCAATGAAGGTGGAGTTGATGCTGGCTGGGACCCTGCCTTCCTTCCTAGAATCCTCAACAAGTTGTAAAAGATCATTGCCTAAAATATCATAAAGAGCTATAAATAATTCTATTGTCCACCCATCAGGCCCAGGGCTCTTATCCTTCTGAAAACTACCCAAAACTGCCTTCAATTCATCCCCTGAAATAGGAGCCATCAGTTTTCTGTTATCATCCACTTCAACAAACTGAGGGAATAGCTGTGCTACCCTGATGACCTCTTCAATATTCACTCTCTCACTGGCTTTGAAAAGATCCCAGAAATGAGTAACCCCAATGTCAACCAACCCTTCAAAAGTAGACATAGAATTACCTTCTAAGTCCTCAAGGCTCCAAATAGTATTGGCAGATCTTCTTCCTTTTACATGAGCATAAAATAATTTGGAGTTATCGTCCCCACTTTCCAACCAAATGGCCCTGCTCTTCAATCGCCATGCCTCCTCATTCTACATAAGTATCATGTTCATGATTCTCCAAATGAACCAGATGGTCCTTAGTTGTCTGAGAACTGTATCGACCTCCTGACTCATCAGAGATAGAGGATATTTCTCCTTCAATAGTCTTAAGAGCCCTATCGTCCCTAATCCTCTTCTATGCAGCCCATATTTTAATAGGTTCCTTGAGTGTTCTAATATTCTCCGCAAAGTGGAAAGCTGCAGAATGGACTGACCCCGGATGATAAGGAATCCAATGCTGTTGAATAACCTCAATGAAAGTAGGATCTTCCAGCCATACCTTATTAAATTTAATAGGCATGGGAGGTTTTATAGGGCCGGTCTTCAACTCCAGAAAAATTGGATCGTGATCTGAGTTCCCCCCCGATCCAATCCATTGTCGAACAAAGAATGTTGACTCCACAATCTGCTGAGAAAGAAGGAACCGATCCAACCGCTTTGCCACTCTATCTAAACCAATTCTCTTATTTCTCCAAGATGGCTTTAATTGTATAGGCTCCACATCAATCCAATTGCCTTCAGATAATTTCCTAATAAAGAAATTTGTAAGGTGATCCACATGAGCATGCGGCCCCCAAACCTTAGCATGACCCAGAGAAAAGTTAAGATCCCCCCCCAATATCACAGAATCCCCTCTGAGCAACTCTCTATCCAACATAGAGGTCCAAAACGGTTCCCTTTTGCAATAAGGTTCATAAATGTTTACAATAGTGAAAATTCTGTCAAAATCCAGAGATTTGCAAGAAATTCCCAATACCGAATGCATCCCCCATAGAGAGGAAATGCAGACCTTAGCTTCGTTCCAACCAATCGCCAAACCTCTGGAGTGACCCCTAGCATCTGAAGCTTCAAATCCCCACCTCGGGAACCAAGCTTTAAACCTGCCAATAGCTTCATCACCACCACACATAGTTTCTTGTAAAATCAAAACATCGGGATGCTCAAGGTGCAACATCCATCGCAGCGCTGGTATTTTGGAGGGACCAGCAAGACCTCGACAATTAAAGGACATGACCTTCATCTCAACCCATCCTTATGGGCATCCACTGCTCTAAGTGCCCTTTCAATTGAGAGTTGTTTGCCATTCCTAAGATCCAAGCGAGCTCGGGACTTAGCATGAGAGATGAAAGGCTTCCTTCCTCTGGTTTTAGGTAGTTTAGGTTTTTCCTTACCTAACCCTCCCGCTGTGGATTTGTTCATGGAGTGCAAAAAATAACCGGACTCTGAGGATCCAGTGGGTGAAGAAGGCTCAGGTGAGACTTGCACAAGGATAGGGGTATCAACAAGAGTTACGACGGGGGGACATTCTATTCAGAGAGTTTCCAAAACAAGGGATAAAGAAGAAAGATGCTAGGGAAGCGAAAAGGATGCCATCGACTGTGAAGAAATATGTAAATTCCTAAACCCATCCACCCAATCAAAAACAGGAAAAGTTAAGTTCTTAAAAAAAAACTGAAGGAGGGGTTTGAAAAGGGAACAGAAGAAGTACCAGCTGTAATGTCTGATGATCGAGTAATAGAAGGCAGAGATACCTCCGGAGTAGTGATCAATGGCTGAAGGAGTTTGGTCTCTGCAATGCCCACGATAGCACCCACCTCCGGTATAGTGCCGTCCTCCACCAGAGTGCTATCATTCTCCAGTACCCCCATAGGTACCTCCACAGAGGTAGGTTCAATTCCATGCTAACCCAACAAATCATCTTCCAATACCACCCCTGCCTCCTTCTCCACAAACCGACGTTTCAGAGAATTGAAAAACTTCATACGGACTGGCAAGGAGCAATCAATGGCCGGATGCCCATATTCATGGCACCGTCTACAGCGAAACGACACATTTTCATAATCCAGGGTTTGTGCAAAGCTGTAAGGCCCCCATTTTAAATCCATAGTATCAAATAATCCTTCCTTGACATTAATACTTACCAAAATCCTTGCCACCTTCTGAATCGCTATTGCCTCGAAGGAAAAGTCTGCTTCCAGATAATTGCCCAAGAGGTTGCCAATCCTCTAAAAATGTTCCTTAGCCCAATAATGTAAAGGTAGACCTCGTAACCTAACCCATAGCGGTATTGTGTCCATTCTTTCTCGACTGGCATCGAACAACGAATTCCACGGCTTAAGTAGAAGCGGAACCTTGAAAATCGACCAATTCATGCTCAATGCCCACTGTGCATGGGCGTCTGATGTAAAATGAAAGGCAAACCAACCTCTAGAAAGACCCACAAACCAAGGGACATAACCACAATGGCCCAGCCAGGCCCCGGTAGCCCACTGTATCACCGATTTGTGGTGCACCACCTTACCGTACAACCTACCCACCAGAACCGATTTAACCATCCCAACAATCTGTTGAAAGCCAATGTCTTCGCCAAGAGTGTAATTCAGAGCTTTACCCGTGTTTTTGATCCACTTACTACGAGTCTTCACCCGAAGGTCTTTAATCTGTAACCCCTCATGACCTTCCTCGCAACTGTAAACCTTCTGTACTGAATCCCCGGACGAGCTTGAAAATCCACGATGTTCCACCTAGTCCAAATGCATTGCAATGTTACCACCCTGGGAGGCACCGTGACCATACCCAACCTGTAAATATGCCCTAGTTACCGACGCAACACTGTTATCCCTCGCTGGTGATTCATTAAGAGAGCAGCCTGAAGAATTAAGAAAATCAGGTAAATCTCCTAACCCTGAACTTAATGGATCTGGTGAGAAGGAGCAAAAATCCTTGATGCCCCAAATATTATCACCGCTAACCTTTGGCACTAAACCGACTCCAGTCCTATCCCATAACGGTGAGAATAGCTGAGAAGGCACGGTTATAGACTCCAGAATAGCACTAGTGCCAGGAAGAGGAAAACCATCGGTCGTTTGGCATTCAACAAAACCACCACCCCCGAAACCACCTTCACTGTTCAAATCCTGGATGGCACCAGGTGGCGAGCTCCATATGTCATGATGCCGCAATGTGTCGCTTCCATAGTCCACCTCATCGAGCTGGTCCATACCTGGAGAACCGTGAAAACTTCCGATGGAGAGAATAGGGTAGAACTCAGGTCAAAGTAAAAAAAAAACTTACAATAGTCACGAAGATTAAGCTGTCAACAAAACCGCCATCTAAGAAGTCTTGGAAATCATGCAACACCACTAACACTGCTGACGGCCTGCTGCCGCCTGCAGTGGGCTGCACAGTCACCTACGAACGTCATTCAAGCCCTAAACTCCATTGCCGCCATTCCTTAGGGTTTTTCCTAGCAAGATATGCTCCTTGTAAATGTATGTATTATTTTAATATTTCTTATATAAACTGTTATCTATTGATGGTTTCATGTAATTATGAAGGAAAGACATCCTATGGCATATCATCCAGAGGAAGTGATTTCAGAACAAGTACTAGAGGAACATGGAGCAATGAATAATGGAGAACAAGTTAATGATCATATTGAAGAAGATGATCATACTGATAACATAGTTGAAGATGATGGTACAAATACTTTGATCCATGATTCATTTAATGTTAGAATGGATGATGATGATGATGATCATTTTGATGATATTTATGATTTACCTCTTCTTGAGAAGGCATACGAACCCCTTTATGAGGGCTTCAACACAAATATTCTCTCTACTATATCGTTGATAATGAGCTTGAAGGTTATGAATGGCCTTTCAAACATATCAGTCACACGGATGTTAAGGTATGTAATATATTCCATCACATAATATATTTGATCACGCTAAAGGTTATCACCATTCGCCTAATAATTTTATTGTTAATTCACAAGTCAAATTAATATGGATGAAATGTGTTTCGTTAATATTATTTATATATATATATTTTTTTGTAAGTTGCAGAGCAGAAATTTAATTAACAGAAACTGAATATACATCTAGAGCCGAGAGGAGTTTTGCATATTGGGGAGGCCTCATGTGCTGAAGCCACCATCCCAATTGCTCAAAAATACTGTAGTGACTGATGTAATGACTGACATAATACAAAATTAAGACCTTTGGAGAGTGGTCTGCCCTTAAAAAAATAGGGACTTTGTTGAAAAATTAAAAATCTATTGAGTCTAACCGTATTGAAAAAATGACTCTGCAGGAAATAGAAACAAAAAAGATGGTAGTCACAGAGGTAACCCAGAGCAGTGGCCTCCCAGGATTCATTCTGCTACTGGCTTCGCTGGGTCTTCCTCGATGATTGGGAAAGCCACATAGAAGTCTTCTAAAATCTCCGGTGGGGGTAAAGAGGGAGAACCTAGAGTGTGAGTTCCATCCTGGTTGATGCTGGGTCCTGAAGCCAAGCCTTTGTTCTTCTTTCCTGGCGATTTCTTGTTTTCTAACCTTGTAGCAGCCTCATCTGTATTTTTGCCTTCCTATTTTTCAGGTTCTGAGTGTTGCCAATGGAGAAGACCTCCCAAGTCATGCTAGCCTCTAGGGTGTTGGAATGTTTTGCAGCTTCCTTCAAGCTTTCTTTGACGTTGCGAACGATGTTGGAATTGGCTTTCAAGTTGGCCTCTATTTCTTCTACGAGTGTGCTCATCATGTTTTTGAGCAACCAGTAATGGTTAATGGCACCGCCATTACTACCTGCAGCAAGGAGTGCCACCACTCTGCGAGCTTCCCACCCATTGATGAGATTACGTGTTCTCGCTGATATACGGTCGGCATATCCATCCATCACAGACCAATCCATGGCCACCTTCGGCTGACGATTGATGGTCTTATGGCCACTCCCACTCCCACTCCCACGACGAGAGATGCCCCTTGTGCAGTTTGTCATGACAGAAAAATGAAGAGAAATGACAGAGGGGATGTTTGTAATTACCTTGTAGTTCGTTGAAGCCCAGGGAGGAAATGAAGCGAAGAGCCAAAGAACTATCATCGTAGCCGCGTCCATATCAGCCAGGGGATTTAAGGAGCTGAGGTGATCATTGCCACAGGATGTCGTATTCATTGCACCTATGAAAATTGAATGCCAGTCTCGAAGGCCAAGGGGAGACATCAAACCAAGCGCGAGCGAGGTAGAGCAACAACAACTCCCTCGTCCTCCAGGTTTAAATTCAAGCCGTCATCCCGATTGCCGCGTTGACATGGCTCCATGTGACTGCATCGTTCACCATGGATGTGAGCCAGGTCCTGCATGCTTGAGGTGTTGTCATGTATGTGGGGGTGCGGTGGTGGCCTCTCCCTGCGCACAACAGCCGAGCGATGTGCGGTGATGTCACCCGCATCCAGGGAATATTATTTATATATTATATTAACTAGATTTTTATTTTTATTTGTTGTAGCTTGATAGCTGAATTTTTGTTACTACCATCAAATATTTTACCTCGCACATATCGAGATTTATCTGCGATCATGAAAGAAATTGGAATGCAGTATGAATCAATTCATGCATGCCCCAATGACCATGTTATGTATTATAATCAGCATAAATTTGCAACAGAATGTCCAGAATTTCATCTTAGTAGATATCAAACAGATCAAGTAACAAAAAAGGTGCCTCGCATGGTTCTTCGTTATATTCCCATTATTCCATGTTTGCAACGACTCTTCAGGTGCAAAAACATAGCGCAATTTATCGATTACCATGCAAAGAACATAATTCAAGATGACTTAATTCGAATGCCTGCATATGGGTCTGCATTTAGAGATATGGAGGAAAAATGGCCTCAATTTAAAGAAGAACCTCGTAATCTTAGTATTTCTTTGGAAACAGATGGTGTCAATCCATTTGCAGAGATGAGATCTGTTTGCTCGATGTGGCATATTTTTGTTATCAACAATAACATTCCTCCATGGTTGTCAATAAAGAGGGAGCACATAATGTTGTCGATAATTGTTCCAGGTATATTGTGTCTACAGCTTTTTTTAAATGTAGTGGCATCTCATTTGTCATATTATATTTTTTATTTTTCTCTTGTGCATGGTTTATGTATCTAAATGGTACTCATAATTTTATATTTTATATGTTCAAATCAATTAGGTAAGTACCAAGTTAAAGACATGAATGTATATATCAAACCTCTTATTGACGAGCTACTAAAGTTACGGAATGGAATCACTATATATGACAAATCTAGACCAATACGACAAAGGCAATTTTAATTCCATGCAATGCTTGTATGGACAATACATGATGCCCCAGGGTTAACCCATTTTCGCAGTTTGTAATTATAAGTTCCACTTTAATTGCATTTAATTTTGTCATGAACTAGTTAATATACTGCACATGCATGTTTTTTTAAATAATCCATTCATTTTGTATATAATTTGTTGATGTATATGTAACTTTGGAATGTATTTCATCTATGTATTTCATATATATTTATTGTGGCCATATAAGAGATGTGTTATTCCTCTATAAGGAAGTGTCATCATGTGGATTGACAAGTGTCACAAGTGTGTGTACTTCCCGATGGGTTATTAGACCACCATGTGTGGGGTCGGCCCTAAAATATATATTATATTGTGGATGTATCTAGATAGACAAGTCGGCCCCATAAGGTCACTGGGAAAACAAGTTAAGTATAAATAGAGATCGGGAGATCTCTATTTGGATCATTCAGAAAGACACACTTCTCTCACTCAGAAAGTGGCACACTAGAGAGGAGGAGGATCATCTGCTCTAGGAGACTATCTCAAGTGTATTTTGGTTGTACTTTGGTTGAGCCATTGCTCTCTCTATCTCTGAGAAAGTTGTGGGGTTTTTCACCTTAGGCTTTTCCACACGGAAACTCTGTCTCTTGTCTCTCATGCTTTTGATTCTTGTGATGCTTGTCATGCTTATTGTGATTGTTATGCATTGATATACTGTATATGTTATTCTCTCAGTAAAGATCCATGAGTATTGTGAATTAATGCTCAAATTTTAACATGGTATCAGAGCTAACCTGAGAAGAAGACATTTTGCAGTGACGGAAACTTGAGCTTCTTGTTTATTGGGTTTCTCTCCACAGTTTTTGGAAAAGCAGTAAAGTAGAGTGACTCTACTAATCAAGGAGAATCTATCTGTCCAATTAGAATTCAATTCTGAGCATTTTCAGATTTGGCCCTAAATTTTAGGTTTTCCACAAAAATAGGAATTTCTGAAATCTGAAGCCATAGCTAGAATCTCCTTGCAAAAATCGAACTTTAGAGCTTTGGATCGATATTTTTGGCTTGGTAGATCTCTAGGAATCTAAAACCCTAATTCAGGGCTCTCCCTAGTGAACCCGAGAGGACAAAAAGGAAAATCTGAAGGGTAAAGCTTTGCTGATCTCAAATTCTGAATACACTAGGCTGATGAGCTCATCAAGGCGCATCTTTCTATACTTTCAGAAAGTTGAAATTCACATTTTGAATTTTTAGGGTTTTTTCGACAAACCCTAATCCGGGACCAGATCCATTTTTTTAACATTTCAAGTGGTAAGACCTAAATCTTTTCTATTTCATTTGAAGTACTCTTTAAGATGTCTAACCACACCAAGCTTGAGGATAAGCTTGAAGGGGCTGATAACTTTCGAGCTTGGAAGTATAGGATTGGGTTAATCCTGGAAGAGAATGAGTTGGACTCATATATAAAAGAAGACATCCCTATCCCAAAGGATGAAGAGGCTAAGGTATTGCATAAGAAGAACTTGGTCAAGGCAAAGAGAATCATTGCTGATTCTATCAAAGACCATCTCATACCCCATGTGTCTTCTCTAAAGACACCCAAGGCTATGTTTGACTCTTTGACCAAGCTATTTGAAGGAAAGAACATAAATCGGAAGATGACACTGCAGAATCAATTGAAAGGAGTCAAGATGTCGAATTGAGAAACCATTCAATCCTATTTCTCCAAGGTCTCTCAGATCAAGGAACAACTTGAAGCTGTAGATGAAATGGTGGAGAATGGTGAATTGTTATGACTACTTTGAATGGCCTACCTAGGTCATGGGACTCTTTTATCCAGGGGATCTGTGACAAAAATAAGTTAATCTCCTTCAGCAGATTATGGGAGGAATGTTCTCAAGAAGAAGCAAGGCTTGTGGCAAGAGAAGAGAAGATGGGAAATGAAGATCAAGCTCTCACAGCTCACACTAAGAAGGGCAAGTTCAAGAGGGAGCCATCCCATCACAAGAAGAAATATTCTCATCATTTTCACAAAGACAAGAAAGATCTAAGGTGTTTCACTTGTAATGAGAAGGGCCACTTTGCTTCAGAATGTCCCAAGAACAAAAGGCACAAACACAACAACAAAAACTCCAGCAAGAAGAAGAAGGGTAACAAAAGAAGGTACCATGCTCATGCTGCCGAAGATGAGGAACCTCCAAAGAAGAAGGCTAGGGAAGAAAGTGATGATAGTAATGATGACTCATCAAGTGAAGAAGAGTATGTTCTAATCTCTGCTCTCATAGGTACTATCTCCCATGGTTGTAATGATTGGTTAATTGATAGTGGGGCTTCCAAACACATGACTGGGTTTAAAGAATCCTTTGTAAATATGTTTGAACATGAATCACCCCATAAAGTGAAACTTGGGGATGATTATCAATATCCCATCAAAGGAAGTGGTAAAGCCTCCTACAACCTAGATTCTGAAAAATCTTTGAAGATGAAAGAAGTCCTTTATGTACCTGGGCTCAAGAAGAACTTACTCTCCATATTTGCATTGGATACAAAACGTATGAGGGTTGCATTTGTGGATGGCCAAGTCCTAATGTGGCCAAAGGGAAAGACCATAAATGATGCAGTTGTGATTGGAGAGCAAGAGGGAGGTTTGTATAAATTAAAAGGACAACATGAACATGCCATGGTGCATGAATCCATGGAGCCAAGTGAACTTTGGCATATAAGACTTGCTCATATGCACTATAGGGCACTTCCAATTGCAAGCAAGGCTGTAGAGGGTCTTCCTGAAATCAAGACCAAACATGAAGGTGTTTGCAAAGGATGTGCAAAAGGTAAGAATATTAAGAAGGCTTTCCCAAGCAGTGAAAGCAAGGCAAAAGATATCCTGGAAATCATCCACTCAGATGTATGTGGTCCAATGTCATCTAGTTCTCTAAGTGGGTATGTTTACTATGTCTCATTTATTGATGACTTCTTTAGGAAGACTTGGGTATACTTCTTGAAAAACAAAGATGAGGTGTTTGATAAGTTCAAGGAATTCAAAACCTTGATGGAGAATTAAACTGACAAAAAGATCAAAACATTCAGATCTGACAATGGTGGAGAATTCACCTCAGGTGACTTCAAGAAGCTTTGCAGTGATTCAGGGATTAAGAGAGAGTTGACTGCTCCTTATAATCCTCAACAGAATGGAGTTGCAGAAAGGAAGAACAGAACAATCATGGAAGCAGCAAGGGTAATGTTGCATGACCAGGATCTACCTATGCATCTATGGGCAGAAGCAGCTAGAACAGCTGTATATGTGCAGAACAGAACACCCCACAAGATATTGGACAACAAGACACCAGAAGAGGTCTTTTCTGGTAAGAAACCTGATGTCATCCATCTCAGAATATTTGGTTGTCCAGTATACACTCATGTACCAAAGGAAAAGAGGACCAAACTAGATCCTTCAGGAAAGAAGGGTATCTTTGTGGGTTACAGTGAAAGCTCGAAGGCTTACAGAATATACTTTCCAGGGTTCAAGAAGATTGATGTCAGCAGGGATGTAACATTTGATGAAAACTCAGCATTCATCAAATCAAGGAAGGCACCTATCAAAGTTTATGAAGAACCTAAGGAAACTAGATTTCAAGACACTACCATGACTGAAGCAATTCCAGAAGTTGTTCGTGAGTTTGAAGATCCGCAAGAACATGTAGATCCACCCTGTGAGGATAACTCTCACAAGAGGAAACCTGCATGGGCTAGAGAGCTCATTCAAGATGCAGAAAGATTTGGCATTCCAGAAGAAGTTCACAGAGCAAAGAAAAGAACCAGATCACATACCAGCTATGTTGCTTTACTCTGTGACATTATGAACAAATAACCTTCCAGTTATGAAGAAGCAGCGGAAAAGAAAGAATGGAAGGATGTTATGGTTGAGGAATACCAATCAATAATGAAAAATGATGTTTGGGATGTTGTCCCAAGACCTAAAGAGAAGTCTGTTGTGACTTCCAAATGGATCTACAAAATCAAGCATGCTGCAGATGGCAGTGTAGAGAAATACAAAGTAAGATTCATAGCTTGTGGCTTCTCTCAGAAAGAGAGAATAGATTATGAAGAAACTTTTGCACCTGTAGCCAGGTATACTTCCATCAGAACAGTACTTGCCCTGGTTGCAGCAATGAAATGGAAAATACACCAAATGGATGTCAAAAATACTTTCTTGAGGAAGTATATGTGGAGCATCCACTCGGCTTTGAAATACATGACAGGGAGTCATATGTGTGCAAATTGAAGAAAGCCTTGTATGGCTTGAAGCAAGCCCCCAAAACTTGGTATGGTAGGATGGACAGTTTCCTATCTAGCTTGGGCTTTACCAAGAGTAAAGCGGATTCCAACCTCTACTACAAGGTTGAGGAAGGGAATCCTATGATTCTACTCTTGTATGTGGATGACTTATTTGTAACAGGAGATGACAGATTGATTACAGATACTAAGAGGAAGCTTGCTACTAAGTTCGATATGAAAGATTTGGGAATGATGCATTATTTTCTAGGTATGGAGGTGTGGAAGAATTCAAGTGGGATCTTCCTTGGTCAAGGGAAGTACACAGTAGATATTCTGAAGAGATTTGGGATGATGGATTGCAAGGCCATGGCCACACCCATGGCATTGAATCTAAAGCTTCTATGTGATGCTTCATCTGAGTCGGTTGATGTCTCTATGTATCGTCAGATGATTGGGTCCTTGATGTACCTGATGAACACGAGACCAGATATTTTCTTTGTAGTGAAAACATTGAGCCAGTTCCTGACAGATCCAAGGAGTGTTCATCTGGTTGCTGTAAAGCATGTTCTGAGGTACTTGAAGGGTACAGTGGATTATGGGCTCAAGTATGAAGTGAATCAAAAGTTTAACCTGCAGGGTTATGTTGATTCAGATTGGGCTGGCAGTGCTGTAGATAGGAAGAGCACATCTAGGTGCCGCTTCAGTATGGGATCAGGTGTGATCTCTTGGTTCAACAGAAAGCAGTCCCGCGTAGCACTGAGTACAGCTGAGGCAGAGTA
The DNA here is from genome assembly GCA_027924585.1 of Larix kaempferi. NCBI lineage: Eukaryota > Viridiplantae > Streptophyta > Pinopsida > Pinales > Pinaceae > Larix > Larix kaempferi. Next base: position 10,508,436 of record BSBM01000547.1, on the reverse strand, counting down.
TGTTGTAGCCTTTTCAGCTAGTTGTGAGGCAGTATGGCTGTGGAAGCTATTGTCTGAGTTATTTGATCTCCCATTGGATGCTACTGGTATATTCTACGATAACCAGAGTTGTGTGAAGCTGTCTGAGAACCCAGTGTTTCATGACAGGTCGAAACACATAGAGATCAAATATCACTATATCAAGGATATGGTGTAGAGAGGAGCCGTGAAGCTCCTATATGTTGCGACGGACGAGCAGATTGCAGATGTGCTGACGAAGCCACTAGCCAGGGTGAATTTCGAGTACTTCAGGGAGAGGCTTGGTGTTCTTCAGATCGATGACACTTCGAGGAAGAAGTGATGGACACATTTATTGAAGCCATCCCAAGCATGTTGGAAGGAGGATCCTTCACATGGCTATGGATGTAAGCGCTGGATGATGAGTATTAGGATAATGCTCCAGTTACTACTCTGTATATGCATCATGTTGGATGATGGATATGATCAGTTGGATCATTTATATTTGTATGTATGTATGCATCATGTTGATGCTGGATATGATCAGTTGGATCATTTATATTTGTATGTATGTACGCATCGTGTTGATGCTGGATATGATCAGTTGGATCACTTATATTTGTATGTATGTACGCATCATGTTGATGCTGGATATGATTAGTTGGATCATTTATATGTATGTACGCATCATGTTGGATGCTGGATATGATCGGTTGGATCATTTGTATGTATTTGTATATGCATCATGTTGGATGCTTGGACCATGTATCTGTATCAGGTGGATACATTGTATGATCAGGTAGATCATGTATGTTGATATGTATCATGTATTTGTATTTGTATCAGGTGGATACATTGTATGATCAGGTGGATCATGTATGATGATATGTATCAGGTAGATACTTGGTGTGCATTAGGTGGATGCATTGTATGATCAGGTTGATCATGATGATGAGCTTTAGGATGTTGCTCCAAATGATATGTACCAGGATGGTACAAGTGATGATGATCAATATGATCATGGGCATTAGGATGATGCCTCGTGCGATGATGATCCATTGGATCATGAGTATCAGTTTGAAACTTGGAGGTCAGAGATGATATGTGGCAGGTTGTGCAAATAGCATGTAATCAGTCCTGGGATATCTTGCCAGTCGTGTTGCGGCACATAAATGTTCCTGGGGTACTCTTTCCGGTATTGCTATGTAGTATGTAATCAGTCCTCAAATATCCGATAGGTTGAGCTGTGTGCTTGTAATTAGTCCTGGGATGAGGTATTACTACGGAGACATGTAATCAGTCCTGGAGATCCGAGAGGTTGAGCTATGTGCTCGTAATTAGTCCTAGGATGCTCTTTAGAGATCTTTCCGGTCATGCTGCGGCACATAAATGTTCCTGGGATGCTCTTTAAAGGTTTTTTCTATCCACATGTAATCAGTCCTGGAGATCAGAGAGGTTGAGCTGTATGCTCGTAATAAGTCCTGGGATGCTCTTTAGAGATCTTGTCGGTCGTACTGCAGCACATAAATGTTCCTGGGATGCTCTTTAAAGGTATTGTGGAGTAAATGCATGTAATCAGTCCTGGGAGATCTTTCTGGTCATGTTTAGGCACATAAATGTTCCTGGGATACTCTTTCCGGTATTGCATCCGCACATAAAATTAGTCCTGAGAGGCCACCTCTATCAGACTGTTCGCACATATGATGAATACCTGTAGGTGGTGGGCCTACATCCAGTATGAAAAAGGAATGGCTCTGTAGAACTTCCTATGATGATTAGAGTCAGAGATTGGTTGAGATAACGGTAGCAGTGACGATGATGATGACGATGATCCCGAGAAGAAGACTTGTCTAGCAGAACTGTGTCAAGAAATACCTTCCTATTTAAGAGGGAGTGTTGATGTATATGTAACTTCGAAATGTATTTCATATATATTTATTGTACCCTTATAAGAGATGTGTTATTCCTCTATAAGGAAGTGTCGTCATGTGGATTGACAAGTGTCGCAAGCGTGTGTACTTGCCGATGGGTTATTAGACCACCATGTGTGGGGTCAGCCCTAAAATATATATTATATTGTGGATGTATCTAGATAGACAATTCGGCCCCATAAGGTCACTGGGAAAACAAGTTAAGTAAAAATAGAGATCGGGAGATCTCTATTTGGATCATTCGGAAAGACACACTTCTCTCACTCAGAAAGTGGCGCACTAGTGAGTAGGAGGATCATCTGCTCTAGGAGACTATCTCAAGTGTATTTTGGTTGTACTTTGGTTGAGCCATTGCTCTCTCTATCTCTGAGGAAGTTGTGGGGTTTTTCACCTTAGGGTTTTTCCCATGGAAACTCTGTGTCTCTTGTCTCTCATGCTTTTGATTCTTGTGATGCTTGTCATGCTTATTGTGATTGTTGTGCATTGATATACTATATATGTTATTCTCTCAGTAAAGATCCAAGAGTATTGTGAATTAATGCTCAAATTGTAACAGAATTATAATTGACATAGATATTCAATCTCTTTATGTAGGTCTTTAGACAAAGGGAAAATTTGCATGTCCAGTTTGTGGTCCTAAGATCAAATCTTGTCATTCAAAAAGCTTAGGAAAGGAGGTGTTTGATGAGTATAGGAACTTCCACTCTAAGAATCACAGGTATCAAACTACCAAAAAACATATGTTCAATGGGAAGCAAGAGACTGCATTAAAACCGTAGAGAATGACACCTCACCTATGGAAGTTGCAATATAATAGAAACCGTCAAGGTACATATGAATCATCGTATATGAAATGTTGTGTATTTTTTTTATTGTGTGTTGTTTACTATAATTGAGATTGATTTCTATAATTTCTTTATAAACTACAATTCATTATGGCCGTCGTGATCATGAAGGAATTAATGGGATTCCACGAGGAATGAAAAGTTATCCTAAACAATTCAGTAGGTTTCCCTACTATGAGAACCTACAAATTGCTCATATGTTTGATACAATGCATATCAAAAAGAATGTGACTAAAACATTATGGCGAATATTGGATGGAAGGAGTGAGAAAGAAAAAATTGTCAAAATTTGCAAAGACATTCAAGAAGGAAACCATGCAATGAAAGACGTCATTCAATTGCATAGCAACGAAGACCAAATTAATATAAACCCACTTCCATGGATGTTAACGGAGTAGCAAATTAATGTTGTAAAAGAAGTCATGCGAAAAATTAAATTTCCCACCAGATTTTATGCGAACATGAAGAATTCATAACAAAGAAAGGTGATTTTACGGGGGTGAAAACGCATGATTGGCATGTCTTCATGAAGGTAATTATTATGATATGCATATAATTATTGATTTTTTTTTTATTCCAGTGAATATTGTTGGTATTTTTTTTGTCTACTCTTTGTTTAAAAAACGAAACGATTTGTATATTGTTACAGTATGTTCTACCTTTCTCTCTCTCTCGAACAACTTCGACAACAATGTCAAAGAAGTTATATATTATCTGGGGAAATACATGAGGTAAGTAACGATTTTTTGCATGTGCTAATTAGTTTTTGTTTAATTCATCGTAGAACTTATATTTGATTTTTGTGTAGTACTAATTCATGTTATGTAATATAATCTTTTTTTTAAATATCATGATTGGGTTGTGTCACTTGTCGATGGTTGTCATCTAAAGAAATCCATAAAGAATATATAAAGTATTGGAGGAGAGAAATTCATCATCTCATGTGTGAAATGAAAAAGCATCTACCTTCGGCATTTTTCAATGCACAGGAACACTACCTCATACACCAAGTTGAGGAGATTGAATTGTGTGGGCCTATGCACTCAAGGTCCATGTGGATGGTTGAGAGGCACTTGAAATTTATGAAGGGTTTGGTTAGACAACGAGCATGTGCTGAGGGTTCTATGATGGAGGGATATATGGTATACCAAAACATGTTGTATATTAGTGAATATCTTCATAAATTAGCATCAAAGCTCAATTTACGTCACATTTGTGATCCAAACTCCAATAACAATTTCGAAGGGGAGTACCTGAAGGGGAAAGGTAGATTGAGGAAGGTGAAAGGTAATATAACACATTTCACTATTGATTTTTATGTGTATATATCATACATATTCTATTTTTATATTCAATATATTGCATCAATTAAGAGCCTATACTTTGTTAAGTGAATATACATTTGTATTGAATTTTAATTTCATTTTCATCAAACAGTTGGTCGAGAGTGGGATGCACTTCATTTATACATCGCAAAAAATCTTGACTGGATGAAGGTATGGATTGAATGATGTGAACAATATGGTCATGGAATATCATGGGAAGGTGTGGCTTCATTGGTTAAAGCAACACATTGCAATGGATCAGATACCAATCTTACACAAAGGGAAATCGATTTAGCATATGATTTAAAAGATAAGAAGGCAAGCATATTAATCAAAACACTATTTAGTTTTATTGCAAACATATTGATGTACACGTTGATTTTTTTCCCTTTATGGAATAAATACATACATGCACTTAATCATAAATATTGGATCATTATGTAATTTTTTTTATGTATGCCTTGTTGTAGGTAAAACACCATAAGGCTTTGTGGTGCAATGGTTGTAGATATCGCATCAAAAGGTTGGATGAAACAAAGAAAAACATCAGATTGTGGGATATCTGCAGTCTTTGAGGTGACCAATGTTTCCTCTAGAAGTGACAGACATCCATAACTCACAGAAAATCGATACTATGGGTATTTGGAAGATATTCTTCAATGTGACTTTAACTCCTTCAAGGTAGTTCTGTTCGTTGTCAAATGGTACAGGTTACGATTGAATCAACGTGATCCCAATAAAACTATTATTGAACATGATAATGGATTTACCATGGTTAATACAAGGTTGTTTGAGCCAGGAACGGAGCCCTATGTTCTTCCAAGCCAATGTGAACAAGTATTTTACTCTGAGGTTCCAGGTAGAGAGGTTTTGTCATTTGTTGTGAGACACGATCCAAGGGGAAGGCTGGTAAAGTATAACGTAGAGGAAGGTAATGAAAAGGTTCTCGAAGAAGAAGACAATGTTGAAGATGATCAACATGAGTTAGATGATCATGTTCCAGAAGAAGATGTCAAAGAATTAGTTGAATGTGATTAGTAAAATGCATGCCATGGTATGTACATTGGTCAATAATGAAAATTAAAACCAGAGTCCTAAAGGTAGTTACATTTTTCATAAGAACCTTTTTTAGATTCCTAAATTAATATATAATTTGCTAGAAATCAATCTTCCAAGATGGCAAGTTTTCATTTTTGGACCCATTTTTACCCACTTGGATAAAATGCACGCATAACCCTCATTATGGGGTATTTTTCAATGATTCTAATTGCAAGTGGTGTGGATTACTATTTTACACCTTCCTTTGCATCTATATATATTTTTGTTTTGTTTCACAAACTTTGCACATTGTGTCAAAAAGACAAAGCAAAATTAAAATAGATTTATACAGTGTTGTCTAAAAAATAAATTATAAATTTGCTAAAATGGGCTTAGTAAAATGCACGCCACAGTATGTACATTGATCAATAATTGGAAGTAAAACCACATTCCTGGAGATAGTTCCATTGTTCACAAGAACCTTTTTTAAATTCTTAAAATGTTGTTTCATTTGCTCGAAATCAATATGCCAAGATGACAATTTGACATTTTTGGACCCATCTTTACCCACTTGGATAAAATGCATGCCAAACCCTCCTTATCGAGTCTTTCTGAGTGATTAATATTTTCCACCTTCTTGTACATCTATCTAAATTGTTGTTGGGCTTCACTAACTTTTCACATTGTATAAAAAAGAGAAATCAAAATTAAAATAGATTTACATAGTGTTGTGTAAAAAACAAAGTGTAAATTTGCTAAAATGAGATTAGTAAAATGCATGCCATGGTATGTACATTGGTCAATAATGAAAAGTAAAACCAGAGTCCTGAAGACAGTTGGATTGTTCACAAGAGCCCCTTTCATATTCCTAAATTAATGTATAATTTGCTAGAAATCAATCTGCGAAGATGGCAAGTTTTCATTTTTGGACCCATTTTCACCCACTTGGATAAAATGCATGCCTAACCCTCATTATTGGGTCATTTTTAGTGATTTAAATTGAAAATGGTGTGGATTTATATTTTACACCTTCTTGTACATCTATATATTTTTTTTGGGCTTCACAACCTTTGCACATTGTGTTAAAAAGACAATAAAATTAAATTATAGTTATAGAGTGTTGTGTAAAACACAAAGTGTAGATTTGGAAAAATGGGCTTAATAAAATGCACACCACAATATGTACATTGATCAATAATTGAAAGTAAAACCTCAGTCCTGGAGATAGTTCCATTTTTCACAATAGACTCTTTCATATTACTAAAGTGTTGTTTCATTTGCTAGAAATCAATATGGAAAGATGGCAATGTTTCATTTGTGGACCCATCTTTACCCACATGGATAAAATGCACGCTCAGTCCTCGTTATGGGGTCTTTTTGAGTGATTTTAATTGAAAGTGGAGTGGATTAATATTTTCCATCTTCTTGTACATAAATCTAATTTTTGGGGGGCTTCACAAACTTTGCACATTGTGTAAAAAGGAGAAATCAAAATTAAAATAGATTTACAAAGTGTTGTGTAAAAAACAAAGTGTAAATTTGCTAAAATGGATTAGTGAAATGCATGCCACGGTATGTACATTGGTAAATAATTGTAAGTAAAACTAGAGCCACAGTATGTACATTGGTAAATAATTGTAAGTAAAACTAGAGCCACAGTATGTACATTGGTCAATAATTCGAAGTAAAACCTTAGTCTGGAAGATAGTTTCATTGTTTAAAGGAACCTCCATATTTCTAATTTTTTTTTCATTTGCTCGAATTCAATCTGCCAAGATGGAATTTTTTTCATTTTTGGACCCATCTTTAACCACTTGTATAAAATGCACGCCCAACCCTCATTATTGGAACTTTTTCAGTGATTTGAATTGGAAATGGTGTGGATTAATGTTGTCCACAGTATTGTAGATCTATCTATTCTTTTTGCGCTTCACAACCTTTTTACATTGTGTCAAAAAGAGAAATCAAGATTAAAATAGATTTACACAGTGTTGAGTAAAAAGCCAAGTCTAAATTTGCTAAAATAGCTTACTGAAATGCATTCCATAGTATGAACATTGGTCAATAATCAGAAGTAAAACCAAATTCATGAAAATAGTTGCATTTTTCACAAGAAACTCTTTCAGATTCCTAAAATGTTGTTTCAATTGCTCGAAATCAATCTACCAAGATTGCAATTTTTCATTTTTGGGCCCATTTTTACCCAATTGGATAAAATGCATGCCAAACCCTCATTATTGGGTCTTTTTCAGTGATTTAAAATGGAAATGGTGTGGATTAATATTTTCCACCTTAATATAGATCTATCTATTTTTTTTGGGCATCACAACCTTTGAACATTGTGTCAAAAAGAGAAAGCAAAAATAAAATAGATTTACACAGTCTTGTGTAAAAAGATAAGTGTAAATTTGCTAAAATGACATTAGTCAAATACACGCCATAGTATGTACATTGGTCAATAATTGGAAGTAAAACCAAAGTTCTGGAGATAGTTGCATTGTCCACAAGAACCTCTTTCATATTCCTAAAATGTTGTTTCAATTGTTAGAAATCAATCTACCAAGATGCCATTTTTTATTTTTGGACCCATCTTTACCAACTTGGATAAAATGCATGCCCAACCCTTATTATTTTGTGTTTTTAAGTTATTTAAGTTCTGCAAATGAATTTGTTGAGCAATAAATACATTAGGAAGTCCTCCAGGAGGGGAATGAAGCAGGGCTCTTATCCTTTTTGTTTTTTGGTTAAAATCTATGCAATAATGTTGACAGACATGCTCGAGTGTTGGGTGAAAACGCGAAGTTGGGTAACACTTTTGGCTTGTTTTTTACAAACAAAACTGCTAAATTTTATGTTTTTCAACTTCAACCTCTTCAAACCCATATCTCCCTTAGGAATTTCAACTTGAAGTAAACACAAATGTTTTAGAGAATTGAATTAGCTTTCTACTTGTTTAAAAAAAAAAAAAAAATTATGGACATATCGTGGGACAAATTTGGTTGTCACCAGTGGCATATACTCGAACATTTTAGGTATGGATAATGAGTGACTTGTGTGGCCGCCGGTTTTTTTATAGATGGTTATTCGTTTTAAGGAAAAAAATTGTATGCTCATAATCTACACACACTACACTTGTGCATGGATTATATTTTGAGTTTTTTTAAACTTGGAAATTATTTTTTATTATTTATCGAAACAACCTATGTTCAGAAAATGGTGCATTATCGACACACATTGGTGAGCTTCAATTTTATTTTTAATGTGACTCTTATTGGAAAAACTAGAAGTAACCTTTTGAAGAGGACATGCCAATTATGACCTCTCTAAATATTTCAAATTTTTTGGTGTTGTCTTTGTTATGATATTGAATTTTCATTTCGGGTGATTTTCAGAGTAATAAAATTCTTAAGGGATAAGGTTTATAAAAAAATTATTAATAAATAGAAATTCAAATCGAAATGAAACAATTATTATATCATTGGAAACTAGATACAGAGATGAATCCATTGCTACCAAGTCCGACAAATAATATTTAAAATTTGTAGGGGTTTGGGCTTGCTGAAGTTGCAGGTTCCAGAAAGATTCGAGATATTTTCGCAGGTTTTGTTGACCATAAACTCTCGGCCAAAAAAATATCTTCCAAACTCTTGGGGGCGAGATTTTAGTTCAAACTCTCATTCGAGAGTTTTTTTTTAAATACAACGCGTTGATTGGTTCAAACTCTCAGCCTAGATTTTTATTAAACTCTCAGCTGAGAGTTTGAACTCTCACAAACTCTCGGGATAGAGTTTTTTAAACTCTTGGCCTAGATTTTTTTAAACTCTCAGCCTATAGTTTGAAGTTGACTTTTTTTCGCATGTTCATCTATGTTTTTTCACTCCATTGTCATAAAATTGTTTCCCAACTTCGCGTTTTCACCCTGTTGCAATCCAGACAGTTTTTGTTCCATCATTTTCATGGAGAACAGTGGGTATCAATTATCAAATTTTGAATATTTTAAAGACAAAGACTATCATAAAGATGTTTTAGGATGATTTTGGAACATACCTTTATGGTTGGGAAAAGAATATCAATTTTTGTAAATGCATTACAATTGTATATTGTTGTTAGGTAACCTATGTAATATCTATGCTAGTAATAATGATTGTAATTCCAATAGCAGACATGTAGTGATAAAATACAAATATCTTGTATATTTTTTTATATCCCCATAAGCAATATATTGTCATGAAACTATGTGAACTGTGGATGTAATAGAAAGATGAACAATTAGGCCACATCGTACACTTTTTTTGACAAATAAAAAGCAATTGTTTCTGTTAAAAGAAAAAACACAACTACTTTTAAATTTATATGGTGTGTCCTACAAAGATGAAGAAAGTAATAGTGTTGTAAGGTTTTTGTTTTTGGAAATTTCTACTCTATGTTTTCTGTAATTGCATATCTTAACAAGGCATGTTATGTTGATTCTGGAAGACTATAAAAAAAAATTAGGACATACTAAAGACAGTACAGAAGCACATTCTCAATATCCCACAAGCAAGGAAACATATGTTATCATTTCAAACTGTCATAGTTTATATATAAAGAATTTTTTCTTAGAAATTACGTACCATTTTTAGCATAACATTAAAATATACCATGACAGAAATAACGGAATGTTACAAATAAATAACAATATATATTAAATTATAGAGTTCACCATATAGATTTCATAAAAAGGTATAAAAATATATTAGTGAAAGGTATAGCGTTTACAACTCCAGATGGGGTACACCAGACCTCATCCCTAATCCATAACAATGATGGATAGGATCCCATTGGTGTGAATCCCATCAAAAATGTACTTGCACACGAGGCTGCAGGCTATTATACAAATGTCGAAATCTAAATGTTGGTCCCACTCTCCATTTACTAGGAGGTTGAGTTTGATCACTTGAGCATGAAGTTGGCTGATATCCATCAGGGAAGGTTTCCCACGTATAGAAACCAACTTCCTTAAGATTCCCATAGCCTTCTATGATGAACTCTAATGAATTATTGTTCTTTACAATCCCGGGTGGTACAACATGCATTGCAATTAGTTCGAAAGTAACCATAAAACTTTCATTTGAGCAAGGAATTTCCACATAAGATTCACTGCATATAATGTTCTGATACCTTATGTGATTGAAAAATTTGTAGGAAAGAAGATGAATATTGTGATGATGTATTCGATTAGGCTACAATGCTCCAAGATATGATGGCAATGCATTGTGTGTCCCATATTCTGTAGAGGCAGCTAGTCTAGCAGTCACAACTTCATCATCACCTTTTGTTGAAAGAATTTGGAAAGAGGTGTGCGTAGCATCATTCATAGCAATTAAACAAAAAAAAAGATTCTCCCTTTCAAGTGATTGTGCCCCACCTTTTAATAGATCTCATAGTAAATAAAACATCAACAATACCTACAACAAATCATAATATGACATTAGATACTATAAATCCTAAAAAATTTCACATATGAGTTGAAAAAGAAATATTAAAATATACATGTATAGTCACCATTGATGATTTCAGTTGGTATCAACAATCCTTGTTTAGTATAAAACACCTCATGTGGATGCAAATTCACACATTTGGGAAGATGGTGGCCTCTACCAATGACATCTACATGAATTTCAAATGATCTTACCCAACAAAATGTTCCACCAGTAGAACCATCTACTAAACAATCCAACACTTCTACAGGATATGGAATTTCAAATGACTCTTCTTCAGACATTCTTGGCAAATTTTCATAATAAATATGAACATACATTCCTTCCTTTATGGTAAAATCAAATGGATTTGTGTTGCGTACCAAAAGCCCATCCATTTGAATGAATTTCTTGCTACCAATATTCACAAAATGACCATTTCGAGTCAGTAAGGGAGTAACATCTGAACAAGATCCCATATAATACCCTCGCTTGATGACTACAATGGAATGGTTTTTATGATTTTCATCTAACCCACTTGAAGATAACTCCCTTTTTATTTGAGATAGTGAAGTATTATGCAGCACAAGCTTGCCACTGTCATCTTCATACACTATTTGAACATGTAGAGCACCATCCATGATATGTGTCTATGTCTCATTGTTAAAAATAGTGTAAAGAACTAGATCATTTCCACAAGGATCCAAACATGTCAACTCTAGGTTTCCTGTGTGGGACTCATCTATAACTTTGCAAATAACAATGTCTTCTGAACCTTTTTCTCCTTTGAAAACAACATTTGTATCAAATTTTGGAGCATTGCCCCTAACAATGGCATAGTTGAATGACATCAGATTTTATAAGGTATTTCCTTATCATTAGCTTGGATCTCGACATCTTTACTGATGGATACATCATCGTCACTCCAACAATCAGAATTTGAAATTCTAGATAATTGTCATGACTTCCATCGTTGTATAGATAATTATTGCCTCATTCACAGTCTCTTTTCTCATTTAGCGTCCTCTTCAGCAAGTATTTGAAAAGATTCTTCTACAAATTCCAGAGCAAATGACTTCAGTTCTTTATGTGGCAATGGATTATGGTATGTATCGAAGATAATTAAATTTATTAAAAGTAAAAATCTGCAATCATGACATGATGCCCAAAAGGCCTACACATGTTACACATTAGATCTCTTAATTGGGAAACAAAGAGAAAATAAAAAATAGAGTATTTCTATAGGGATAATATAAATAACTACATCGTAGCTAACCTTTGGTAAGAACTTTTGATTTTTTTCTCCTTCCATCCATGTTTTAGAATTGCAGACATATGGTCTCAACAGATACATCCGTTAAACTTCGAGAAAGGGACCGAGCATGGAATCATTTTTAAGATCGGAATGGTTTTCCACAATAGCTCAAATCTATGTATACAGATGGACCAAACATATTTCTGGATCAAATAAGAAAGGGTAAAATTTATTCAAACCCTATCACTCCTATCCCTTCTATCAGTTGAATCCCTGGAAAGTTCCTTCGATCCACTAGTAAATGTAGTAGGCAAGTTCCTTGACTAGAACATAAAACATGCCAAATGTGAATGCATACCCTTGATTGAATCCAGAAACCGTAACACAAAATCAAACAATAGTTTCCTATCAAATCATTACACTAACCTTGCCTCTCACGAATTAATCATTACCTTGATCCTGATCCTCAACTAGTTGTTGATCTTGATCGGTAAATGTAATATGCAAGTGACCTAAATGGAACATAAAACATGCCAAACATGAATGCATACCCTTCGTTCACAACAGAAACCATAACAAAAAATCAAACAACATTTTCTTATCAAATCATTACACTCACCTTGTCACTCGCGAATTAGTCATTACCCTGATCTCGATCCTCACCCAGTTGTTGATCTTGATTGCTAAAGTAGGGGATTGGAATTCATTTTTTCACAAGGTTTTCTTCTTACTAGGTTCATTCAAGCAGGGGATCGCACCTAGTGTGTTGATAAGTGCTCTTGAAGAGTTCGCTCAAGCAGGAAAGCAACCTGGTTTGGTAACAGATAGAGTTCGTTGAAGTCAGAAAACGACCCGGTTTGGTAACTGATTTTGGGGAAAACAAAAAAGAAGAGGGATTTTTCCAAATTGAAAATTTTTAATTAACCTGACATTGTGTCCCGTGAAAAATAATTTAACCCAATAAGTTAACCCTACATGTGCAAAATAAGTTAACCCAATAAGTTAATCCCACATTGTTTGTTGTGGAACTGGAAAAGTTTTTCGAGGAAAATAGGGGTTTGACTTTTTATGTGATTAGCAATGCTAATTAACTCTTAATTGATTTTTTAATGACTTCTTATTTATGATAATTTTTGGGGTTGTTAATTTCTTATGCTAGGACTACATGTGTTGTATTTGAATTCTATAGGAAGAATTCCAGGTTGCACATGAAGTGTTTAATAAAATACATTAGGGAAAGAATTTGGGGGAAATAGCTTTAAATTCATCCATTGTTCAATTCAAAGATGTAATTAAATCATCAAATGGGTGTTTGAATGGTTGGGACAAATTTAGAGAGCTACAGTGGAAACATTTGTGAGTTTTAGCAAAATTTGGGCAAAGTTACAATTTACAGGAAACCTGTTTGGCAACTTCCTTGTAGAAATTATTAGTTTGAAGTGCTTTGATTCAGTTTTTAGAATTAGCATGGAAGTTGGTAATAAGAAAAATCATGAATGGAAGACTCCAGTCTTCAAATTTTGGGTAGAATTGGCATCAGTGTAAAAAAAACATAGTTCTGTCAATTGACGGAAATTTATCAAGAGGAAAAAGTTAGGAGTGCATAGTTTTGTTGGTTAACAAACTAATTGCTAGCCTTATGAATGGCTAGGTGTAAATTTGGGGTGGTCATCTCTTTATGAATAAATTTCCAAGCGTATATTTCATATGGCTACTTCGTCAAAAATGCAAAATTTAAACTATTTATGGGAAATTGGAAAATTTTGAAAAGAACATTTTTGTGTTCCCATACGCACCTCATGGATTGTGTGACATGGAGGTGCCACGTGGGTTTAGGGTTTTTTGGATATGCCACTTGGATGAAGGATGTATCGTGGGCCAGCCACATAAACTGAGTGCTAGCTTACGGTCTAAGCATTGAAAACATTAGCACTCAAGCGCTAGAATCCAATATAAGGGATTATAAGAGCTTAACACCTTAATGCTAGATCCAATGTACCATGCGATCAAAGGCTGAGAACCAAGGGCTAAGTAAAAGGGGCCAAGTCTCATCGGTCAATGTGATTGGTTGGAGGTGCCATGATCGATGGTTCTAGTTCACAATGCACCCACAACTTGCACACTGGATAACAGAGGGAGAGCAAGCTATTTGGCAGATACCACCTTCCCATGTGTTGGAATGTAATTGGTAATTACTCCAACAAAATCCTTTCTAAACCCGCTTCTTAGCGAGTCATTACCATTTATGGTAAGGGAATATCATTGGCACATTTCTACCCAAGGATAGGTGATATGGTGACCTGGTAGATGGTGAGGGTGACCTAGACATGTTATGGGATGACATGTAGGATTTGTATGACACCTCAGCAGGCATGTGTCATGACACGTCAACACAAAATAATAAAGGTTTAAAACAAATTCTAGAGCCCAAAACTTGTTTTGGCCATAACACGAGCATTTTAACTCAAAAATCAATGAGGCTTTCACTATTTCAATGTCATTTATGGAGAATACAATATTTCTAGTGAGGGGCATGGATCCAATCTACTTCAATTTTACATAAATTTAGGTTTAATGATTTTTGAAGATGCATGGCCGGAGGAGGGACAGGGGCCTTATTGAGGCCCAAATTATTATGGTGCAATCGTGATCCAGGAACATAAACAACTCCAGATACTTGTTGCCAAATTCCAAAATGTGTGGAGATGGTATTCAAAAGAAGGTCAAAATTGACTATTTGGGCATACGAAAGGTCAATTTTTGAAAACTTGGAGGCAAAAGTGACCCAAGAACTCGTAACAATATATATATATATATATATATATATATATATATATATATATATATATATATATATATATATATATATATCAACATTTTTCCTACTCGGTGAGATGACCAAATTTTATTAGAGGATATTTTTACATAACTGCTTAGTTTACAAGATAGCAGTTTTTAGTTAAAATTCTATGTCTAGAAGAATTGCAAAAATTAAAAATTGATGATTCCATAATTTTATAAAATTTGATGGGAACATCATATCTGAATGATGAAAGTGTCTGAGTACTCACAATCGTATGTTCTATTAGTGTCCAATATAAAAAAAAAGTATATTTCCTTACAAATTTTTTTCTACATGTCTCAGAAGTTGGTCTTTCAAAATAAACGCAGTTACAGGAACAAGGTAAAATTGGGCAAAATTTGTGATTTTTTAGAGATATAACTTTCATATATGACATCGTAAATAAATATGGATACATTCATTGGTATCAATAATTGATTAAGTAAAATGAATCCGATTATGAAACAACACTTCTTAATTTTCTAGAAATCTAACAGAAAAGGGGCCTACAGCGTAATTTGACAAAAACTGTCAAATGGGTATTTTCTAAAAAACATTTGTATGCATGAAATTTTTTTATATGAAATTTTGGAAAAGGGTTTATCTAATAGATTTGATTTAGGAACAAACTGAAGATTTCAGGTATAGGTCTTAGGAGTGGGTATTTTGAGATTCAAATAAGTTGTAGGAATGGAGTAGTACCGAGCAAAAGTACTAACTTTGGGAAATTGTAATTTTTAACTCACAACCCAGAGTTAAGAGTATCTATAGTCATTGGAAAGGTACTATAAAGGAGAATATTTGTTAATATCCTAATGGACAGCCTTCACTAACACCTCGGGGTTTTGGTGTAACAGTTTGTATCATTTGGTATCAGAGCCTCCACCCAGGTTCAAGTCACAGAGCGGGCGGCAATGTCGGCATTGCGGTGTTCTCCCGAGGCTCGTACGGCGCAAAGGGGACACCACCGTACGGGCACACATCCATCCCAGATTCTATACTACGGAGCGTGGTGGGATGTTAAGATCCTAATGGACAGCGTTCACTAACACCTCGGGGTTTTGGTGTAACGGTTTGTATCAATATTACAGATAGATGAACTAATTTTTGAAATAATTTTCTAGTTATTTGAGAAAGTGCACAAAACATAGCATCTCATCTTAATTAGATAGGGAATAATGAAAATTGGGCAAATTTACAAATTTTGGAGGAATGCAATTTTTCATTGGAAGATTAGAATGGGGTGTGGCTACAACCATTATAAAGCCGATTCAGAGGAAAAACTGATAGAATGTTTTGATTTTTGAAATATATATTTTAGTTTGTTATAGAGTGAGTAGAGAAGAACCTTAGAGTTTGAGTGGACAAGGAAAATCTCATTGTTGATGAACTCCAAAATATCTACAATTGGGGACAATATTTATGGTGATAAAGATACATATAACAAAAATGAAATAGGGTAGGTATGACTATCAGATACTCTAAGATGGTGCAGAAGAACAAATGTGTCTACAAAGCAGCAAGTAAAATATGACATAAATATCATGCATAAAATGAGGATTCAATTCCTTAACCTTCTAAGGTAAGGACATAAAAAAAATAAAAATTAATCAATAAATTTAAGCCATGATTACAACGAAAGTTACCACAGAATATGCTAATGGATTAATTAAACACCCCATTGAATGGAACTATCGTGGCCGACATAGCAAAGCTTGTAGGAAGTAATTTAAAGAGGCCCAAAAAAAATCCAAAATTAAATAAATCTTGCACACAATCATTGCATCGAAGAGGCGCATTCTACATGCCAGTAGGGGGATGTGTAACTCCTTTAGTGCTCATCATGGAGCTCGCATGTGTCCTCTAAATTATATATATATATATATATATATATATTATAAAAAGTAACATATCGGCTCAAATTAAATTTAAAACGTTTAAAATGGCATATCATTTGATTTGAAGAGTGCAAATATTGAAGAAGGCTTTGCACCTCAAGAAATGTGATTCTTCTCAATGCTTGGTAGATCCCCTTCTCAGATGGATCTATGCTAGTAGATAAGAGCATGGGATGTCATATGGTGGATGTCGAAGTCATTGGAATATATTAAATAATGAAGAAGATGATTTCATCAATAAAGGAGAATGGTCAAATGTGGAAATATACAGAATAACATAGTATATTATAGAACGGGAACTATATACAAAGAATGAGAACTATAGCCATAAAAAAATATATTTTTGAGTAAAAAACACCAAAAGACAACCCCAAAATGAAAAGTGGTGATATCAATATCACCCCTTTTTTGGGGGGATGGGGGAATAAAATTACAACTTTTTGGTAACCTTGGGTGGTGTTATTGCAATCAAAACCCTAAATCAACCACAAAATTGAAAAGTGGACCTCTTGGAATCACCATTGTTTTTATTTGAGGTTAAAATTTAAAAACAAACACTTTAAAAAATATTAAATGTGAAACAACAAACTAAAAAATTCAAAATTTATTTTAAAAAGTTTAAAAAAATTCCAAAAAAAATTACAACATGATAATATATATATAATTTATAAATAAAAGATTCAATTTTTTTTAAATGTAAAAAAAACTACAATTTTTTTTAATTTAAAATTTATAAAAAAAAAAAAAAAAAAAAAAAAAAAAAAAAATTTAAATTTTAAAAAAATATTAAAAAAAAAATGAAAAAAAAATGAAATATTAAATCAAATATAATTAAAAAAAAAAAAACCCCCCCACCTTTCCCCCTTCCCCCTCTCTGAGAATTGCACCTCCGCTTGGGAAGCCCTTTGGGCGCATGAGTGAGTGCTGTTGTCACCCCTCGTGCACCCAAAGGGCTTCCAAGGGCCAGGAGGAGGGGGAGGGTGGGGGTAGAGGGGGGTGGGGACATGTAGGGGGGGGAGGAGGAAAGGGAGGGGGGGGGGAGGGGAGGTGAAGGGACAGGGGGAGGGGGGCAGCGGGGAGGGGGAGAGTGGGAGGGGGACAGGGATGGGGGGGAAAAGGGGAGGGTTTTTTTTTTTAAATTATATTTTTTTCTATAATTGAATTTTTTTTATATTTTGTTTTAAATTTTAGAAATTTATTATTTTTTCAAAAAAAAAAAAAAAAATCGTATTTTGTTTCATTTTGATTTAGTTTTACATTTTTTTAAATTTGGTCTTCTTTCGAATTGTTTTAATGCGTTTTTTTTTCATTTTTTGTGTTTTTATTTTTATAAAAAAAAATTAAGTTTTTCCAGGCAAATGTAACCTATCAAAGGAAAGGGATTTTACTGGTAGCACCTATATTCGAGTCACAGGTTGATTGTGGCCCTTTCATTGCAATGATCGTTGCAACAATGTCAATTGTTAAGACAATGAAGTCAACAAGGTTGTAACTTTATCCCTCGATTAGGGGTTGATTGTTATCAGTTCAATTTGAGTTTCAATTTAGGGTTTTGATTGGAGGAGCACCCAACTAGATTTCAATAAAGTTGTAAATTGAGCCTAGAAAAAAGGGTGCTATCAATAGCACCACTTTTCAAAACAGAGGTAAAAACAACTACTAAATGTGACCTCCAAAAAAAATAAGAACGCATGCAGGATTTTGTTTTATAGTATAACAGGTTGATTGATAACAACATTTTAAATAAACAAATGACTAGAAAATTTAGTAGAACATAACTAGTGTGGACACTCCTAGATGGAAGTAGAGGCATACAGAGATCACATAATACCAATTCTTTATATAGAATGCAAGAAGAATGGACCATGGTAAATAGTCCATATGAAGTTGGTATGATATAAGTTGCATTTATATGAGTGCTGAAGAATAATGGTAGGTAAATTTAAACTAAGAGTTTGAATGGCAAGGAAAAGAATCACTGAATGAAAGTTGAAGTGCTTGGAAATTAAGAAAAAGGGCCATGTTGGGCTCGGTTAGAAAATTTCTTAGGGAAATTGAACAATAGTAGAAGGTAAATCATATACAAAGGCAACTCAGTGAGGTAACACAATTGTGGTGAAAATAGATGGGTTCATCTCAAAACAACAATGGAAGCTACCATAATGTTAGTACAAACTATAGGATACTAATAAGCATATAAGAGCAATAGATGATGAACACTCTAGAAAGGCTAGTGTGATGGTGATAGGCTTGTGGATAAGATCACCTATGTGGTGAAGTTATAGGATATGCAAGTGAATTGAAAGTCAACTAAAGAACAACAATAGACATAATAAATTGATCCAAAGTTTGATGAAAGGATGATGTAGTTTTCCATAAGACCAATTGACCATGTAAGATTATAGATGTCAATGGAAACTATTCACGAATGAATTATTTATGTTGCTTGCATAAGTGCTAAAAAAGAAATTGGGTAATAATTCCTTCAGTCATACTTTTAAAATCATGTTTTGGTATGCATGTGAGATTGAATGCATTGAAATTAAATGATACCTCACCTAATATCCTGTGGTATGGGGTGGTAATAACATGCCATATGTGAGAAATGGATAGAATGCATTCATTTGAATAGCATTCCATTTGTGTGTTGGTTATGGGTAAATAATCAAGGAAAATTAGAGTTGTGAACCTGATATGGTAATCATGAATCAATGAAAGGATGCATTGAATGTGTATGCATTAGTTTATTATGTAAATCGCGTGGTTACCCATACATGTATGTGGGCAGCGGGGAGGGGGGAGAGTGGGAGGGGGACAGGGATGGGGGGAAAAGGGGAGGTTTTTTTTTTAAAAATTATATTTTTTTCTATAATTGAATTTTTTTTATATTTTGTTTTAAATTTTAGAAATTTATTATTTTTTCAAAAAAAAAAAAAAATTCGTATTTTGTTTCATTTTGATTTTTTTTTACATTTTTTTAAATTTGGTCTTCTTTCGAATTGTTTTAATGCGTTTTTTTTTCATTTTTTGTGTTTTTATTTTTATAAAAAAAAATTAAGTTTTTCTAGGCAAATGTAACCTATCAAAGGAAAGGGATTTTACTGGTAGCACCTATATTCGAGTCACAGGTTGATTGTGGCCCTTTCATTGCAATGATCGTTGCAACAATGTCAATTGTTAAGACAATGAAGTCAATAAGGTTGTAACTTTATCCCTCGATTAGGGGTTGATTGTTATCAGTTCAATTTGAGTTTCAATTTAGGGTTTTTATTGGAGGAGCACCCAACTAGATTTCAATAAAGTTGTAAATTGAGCCTAGAAAAAAGGGTGCTATCAATAGCACCACTTTTCAAAACAGAGGTAGAAACAACTACTAAATGTGACCTCCAAAAAAAATACGAACGCATGCGGGATTTTGTTTTATAGTATAACAGGTTGATTGATAACAACATTTTAAATAAACAAATGACTAGAAAATTTAGTAGAACATAACTAGTGTGGACACTACTAGATGGAAGTAGAGGCATACAGAGATCACATAATACCAATTCTTTATATAGAATGCAAGAAGAATGGACCATGGTAAATAGGCCATATGAAGTTGGTATGATATAAGTTGCATTTATATGAGTGCTGAAGAATAATGGTAGGTAAATTTAAACTAAGAGTTTGAATGGCAAGGAAAAGAATCACTGAATGAAAGTTGAAGTGCTTGGAAATTAAGAAAAAGGGCCATGTTGGGCTCGGTTAGAAAATTTCTCAGGGAAATTGAACAATAGTAGAAGGTAAATCATATACAAGGGAAACTCAGTGAAGTAACACAATTGTGGTGAAAATAGATGGGTTCATACCAAAACAACAATGGAAGCTACCATAATGTTAGTACAAACTATAGGATACTAATAAGCATATAAGAGCAATAGATGATGAACACTCTAGAAAGGCTAGTGTGATGGTGATAGGCTTGTGGATAAGATCACCTATGTGGTGAAGTTATAGGATATGCAAGTGAATTGAAAGTCAACTAAAGAACAACAATAGACATAATAAATTGATCCAAAGTTTGATGAAAGGATGATGTAGTTTTCCATAAGACCAATTGACCATGTAAGATTATAGATGTCAATGGAAACTATTCACGAATGAATTATTTATGTTGCTTGCATAAGTGCTAAAAAAGAAATTGGGTAATAATTCCTTCAGTCATACTTTTAAAATCATGTTTTGGTATGCATGTGAGATTGAATGCATTGACATTAAATGATACCTCACCTAATATCCTGTGGTATGGGGTGGTAATAACATGCCATATGTGAGAAATGGATAGAATGCATTCATTTGAATAGCATTCCATTTGTGTGTTGGTTATGGGTAAATAATCAAGGAAAATTAGAGTTGTGAACCTGATATGGTAATCATGAATCAATGAAAGGATGCATTGAATGTGTATGCATTAGTTTATTATGTAAATCGCGTGGTTGCCCATACATGTATGTGGGCATACATGTTGAATGTATTATGTGAATGCAAGTTATGCCATATTTTATTGCATAATATGTTAATAGCTGAAATGGAGGACTTATTGGTAATGGATAATTATGAGATCATTTCATGAGCTATTGTGAATGAAGTGAAAGAAATGCATGGAAAAAATTAGTCACATTGGATAGACTACATGGATGCTCTGTTGAGAGAATAGGGTTGTATAAAAGAAAGAGATGTCTTGAGTATGGTAGTAAAAGATAGACATAATGAATACATGGACAATTGATCATGATATTGAAAGCTAAGTATTATGTATGGAACTCAAGTTAATGTTAGGAATTTAATTGTCATGATAGTGATTTCAAATATTAATTGATAGATACAAGTATGATTCCTATTACATGTATGTTTATGATTATTACATAAGTGTATGGTGAATCTATTTACTATGAGCCCCTGATGGCAATTGTAAGTTGGAAAACTCAGGAACAAGGCCATTGCAAGGACACGAGAACTCTATAAGTTGTTGTCTTATTGTGCAATAAATCCTTGGTGAATGATGGATCACCCGATGAACTATTAACTCAAAGAAGGGGTTTCTTGATCCTAGAGAGTGAGTGACTACAAAGAAGAGGCACCTTTAATGAATTTTCTATGAGAAATTCATGAGATATCTAAAGTCATAGAACAAATATTTCATGGTCGTCCTATGTTGGAGCACTAAAAGGAATTGGGACAATCAAGAAACTACATGTAGAGAAGGGATCATATTCCTCGTGTTGTGTAGACTGACAGGGGAGGAGTTCTATGGATTGGGTCAACTATATAGGGTGTGTCAAGAGGAGTAGTGAGCTGAACTATTTTCCATGGAAACCTTATGAAATAAAAGAAATATGCATCCATATAAGTATTGAATAGAGATTTCATAACTATTTGATGGAATGAATATATGTTCTTACCTTTTGGTATTGTAAAATTGCTATGGACATTAAGACTATTTCATCATAATGATTATAACATTCATACTTCTTATTAATGATTGATATAGGTACATGTGGATGTGCCAAGCTTGGAAAGGCCACTAGGGCAGTGGACAATCAATGTTGGTGTTTTGTGGACAAGATGGCCAACAATTATTCCAGATTGCAAGGACCAAGAATATTGTGGCAAATGGGGCTAAGGAAGCAACTTGAGAACTAAATGATGTAGTGTAGTGACATATTGTGCATGTCTAAAGACATGATAAATTATGTCATTGTATATATAGTGTTGATGATGTATCAAGGATGGTGCATAAATTGAGGAGGGGGGGAATGTAATACCCCATTTTTTACTCCATAATGTAATCATGTAAATATTAATGAAATGACTAAAATTTGGGCATGAATGATCTCGTGTGACCTTATGATGTAATTAAATACATTTTATATAAATACAAAAGTCACAACTATTGTAGAATAAGAAGGACACAGAAGTGATGGGGGTCTATGATTCCACAAGGAGAGTGAGAAGGGGGATTAAGGGGAATATGACCATAGTGACTTATAATTTAAGGCATTATCCTTATTACACCTTTTTATCCTAGGTTTTATAAAGTCCTATTTAATTAAAGTTCATTAGCCTAAACTTGGGTTAATTATCCTAAAATTAGGGATTAATGGGAAAAAGGTGAACTTCCTATGAGTTCCATGTGTCTATTTCTCATCATCCTTGCATGTCACTTGGCTAGTTCTCAACATGCATACAAATTATGGAGAGCTAGTTCATTATGCCATCATTTTGCTATCATTGAGATATCATCATTATGCTTTCCATTACTAAATCATCATTGGTACCTTAGCATAGAGACATAATATGTACTATAGTCTAGAGTCATACCCAAGAACAATGGAGTTCCTTGGATTCCTAGAATGGAGAGCACCTGATTGTCTTATGCTAGAGCTCTACAAGGGAATTGGGGAAAAATATCCCAATGGACTGTTAACTCAATGAAGGGAACCCAAGGGACTGTTAACTCAGAGAAGGGAACCCAATTCCTTGGGTTGTGCAAGATGATGGGGAGGAGTTCTAACAGACTGGGATAACTATAGAGGGGTATTTTGGCATTGTCTTATAGATTGATATCCCCAAATCGGGGTTGGCCTCTATTATAGAGAGAACTGGTATAATAGAGTTCCTATGGATGGGTGGAACGTCCTTGGTCTACATATAGTTGGTGGATATTTTCAGCGAATTTTGTATCTGTGTATGAAATGCCATGTATTAAATTCTATTATGCATAATGTTTAACTCACTATTATAAAATGATTGATTGCATGGAATTATTGGCATTTTGAATGCATTCATGTAGAAATAACCTATAATGTTTTTATATATGTTTATGTTAATTCTGGGTGATTATATACATATTTAATTATGTTGTTAACATTTGGTTAATTATATAAATGGAAAAACATTGAGTATTAGAGGTGAATTTAGTCAATAGTTTGAGTACCACGTGGCCCCAAAGGCATCTTGAGGTCACCAGGTACGTGACCAACTAAGAGGAAAAAAAGATTCTTAAAATAGATTTGAGATTGTGTTACCATCAAGTCAGAATAAAATATGAATACATTAGTAAGACAACTTTTAGAACCGGTTATGGACATTATAAAGTTGTAGTGGTTTCATTTTGTTGAACAAATACATAAGCTATTTCATGTGTTTAACTAATGGAATCTTGATTTGGATTTGTGTGGGAACGAAACAAAAGATAGCATATACAGAATCATATACATAGATATATATTCACATACACATATATATGGCAAGAAACACAGTGATACAGTAAACACATATTCTATTAAATATCGGAAATAGAACAGACTATAAATACAATAGCTAGAATGGTAGTAGCTATCTCTGAGAAGAGATGTGGCCTTGTGCTCATTCGTGCCTAGATGAATACAAAGAGAGGCCAAAAGGCCTATTTATCATAAGCATGAGGGAAAGAATTTCAAACATCCAAAAACCTAACCCTAGAAGATGAACTGTCATAAATTTTGTGGCCCCAAGGTGGTTAGTTGAACAGTCCACTTCCCAGGGTCATAACATTTGCATACGATCTCTGTTTGGGGCACTCGGTAGCCCGTTGGAAAGATCTATCCGAGGAATACGTCGACGACCCTAAAATAGAAGGGCTTCATTGGACCTATATTTCCCAAAAAACGTCGTTTAGGGCCTCAAAATGGCCCCGAATGTTTGGGACTCGAAAAACTGTAGAAAAATTACTAGAAAATTGGCAAAATGGGAAACTGTTTTGAGCCAGTGGAATAAGTGGGTGGCCACCGATAACCATCTGGATCAAATCTTCAAACAATATTTAGATAATTTTTTCATCGTGTTCCTTAATGGAATTCTTATTTACTCAATATTAGAGGAGGAGCATGAAGAGGACTTGAGATTTGTACAAGTGCTAAGAGGGAATCAAATTTATACTAAGTTAAGTAACTTCTCCTTTTATCAGAGGAAAATTCATTATCTAGTATATCATTTCTGATAAAGGAATATAAGTATATCTAGATAATATTGAAACTATCATGGGATGGACTATACCCAAGATTGTTTCGGTAATGAGGTCATTCATGGGACTTGTTGGAGAATATGGAAGCTTCATAAGAGGATTTTCCGAAATTGCACATATAAATAAGTTATTACAAAAGAATGGACATCATACTATGAATAAAGTTTCCAATAGTTAAAAGACTACTCACTAGTGCACTCATTCTCCAGATTGTTGATCAAAATGAAAATTTTGTGGTATATATATATATATGCTTGCAAGAAAGGAATTGGTGGAATTATTACTCATAATGGGTATGTGGTTTGTCCATGTATTCAATATGTGGAGACACTTAATTTGTTGGGGAGAAAATTTGAGTTAAGAATATATCATAGCGGGTTGAAGTATTTATTTGAACATCAAATTTTAAAATGCTAAGAAGACAATATGGTTAGCATTTCTTTGTAAATTTGTCTCTAATATCAAATATGTCATAAATAAAGAGAATCATGTTGTTTATGCACTCAGTAGAAGAATAAATTTGATGCATGCTACAACCATTAGCACATGTAAGTCAAATTTGAGAAACAAAATTTTTGAAGCTATTATCTCAAATGAGCATTATCTTCAAGTCAAGGATGGATTTTAGGAGCAAAATGTATGACATAAATATGCATATTATAAGCTGAAATATTATGGAACTATTATGCATAAGCATAGATTTTATGTTCCTAGTTTTGGTGAATTATGAAAACTTGTAATAAATGAGATGCATAATACTCCTTATACTGGATATGTAAAGACAAATGTAGCAATAAAAAGTCAATATTTTTGGCCAAGAATGAATAAATGAATTTCTAAGTATATAGCTAGATGTATAGAATTTCAAATAGTGAAAGGTTGAGAAAAAGCATCGAGTAGGATTGTTGCAACCATTACCAATACTAGAGTGGGAATGGGAGGTGGTAACAATTGATTGTATCACTAAGTTTCCTAAGATAAAAAAGCAACACAATCATGCTAGTGTTGCACAAGTTGACAAAAGTTGCCCACTTTATTCCAATCAAGTCAACTCATAGGGAAGACAATACAATAGAGAATTACATGAAAGAGATTTCCAAGTTGCATGGGATATCGAAGGTAATGTTGTCAGAAAATGATCCAAAGTTTACTTCATTTTTTTGGAAATGGTCATTCAAAGGATTTGGAACAAGTTTGAACTCAAGTATAACATACCATCCATATATAAATGGATATTCATAGAGATTTAATCAAGTTATCAGGGATATGTTAAGAATGTGTGTGATAGATAAGCAATCCAAGTGAGAGGATTACTTGTTTTTAGTAGATTTTTCATATAATAATGGATATCATGCTTCTATGAAGATGAGTCCATTTGAATATTTGTATCGTGTAAAGTGTAATATTAGTTAGTTTGGATATCAAACAAATAAAGTAGTAATTGGGTTAGAATTGATCAAATAAATGGAAGAGAATATGGTTAAGATTAGGAAAATATTAAAAACAACACATGATAGGAAATATAGTTATGTAGAAAAAGGAAAAATATCAAGAAAGTTTAGGTTTGGGGAACACGTGTACTTGAAAGTTAGATTAAAGAAGATCTCCCTAAATTTAGGAAGTTTTCATAAGTTGGTAGCTAGATATTGCAGGCATTTCGAGATCCTAGCTAGGATAGGGCCTATTGAATACAAACTTGCATTGCCTACTATCATAAAATTCCATAATGTGTTTCATGTATCACTACTAAAAAAGTATATACCTTATCCTAACCATGTTATTGATTGGGATTTGACTAAGGTGGAACTAGAATGTGATATATAGGTACAACTAGTATGGATCTTGGACAAAAGTTCATATTACTTTGTAACAAAGAAATTGGGTAGTTAAAGGTCCAATGGACTCACTTAAATCTTGAATAAGCAATGTGGGAGCTAGCATACTCATACATATTCTAAAAAAGTATGTAAAGTTTGTTTATTGTATATAGTGTTGATATGTACTAAGGGCGATGCAAAATTTAAAAGGGAGAGGAATGCCATTTTTTACCCTGGAATGTAAATATGTATCTAATGATAAAGTAGATAGAATTCAAGCATATATGGTCTAGGAAACCAATAACCAAAGACATTGCAACTATGTACATTGAATGTAATACAAAAACCCTAAAAGTTGCAAGCTAGGAAGGACTAAAAATATATGAGGGGACATAATTCTACAAGTGGAGAAGTGAAAGGGGGGATAAAGGGAGAGGACCATAATGATTTATCTATCATAAAATATTTATACCCATGATTATGAGACATGACTTAATTAACCTTATTTTATATTAATCTATTTTTTTTTATTAAAGGTGAAATGTGGGTTCCTTCTGAGGACTATGTGGTGAGTTACTATAATGAAAATATAATGTTTGGAAAAGAACATGGATAATTATTCTTAGTTGTACAAATTATGGTGGGGGAAGGAAAGAAAAGAGGTCAATTATTCTATGTACTAAACATTGTACTTTCAAGTGGGATATGTTACTTCCAATGGAAATTATGATAACAATTAGTGTGTTCTTGAGAGAGGAAAACTTGGCGTATAACTAAGAATCTCTAGATTCCTATTATAGAGATTTGTTTTCCAACCTAGAAAAGAATTAGGATAACTGGAGGGACTGTTTCCTATGGAGAGATTACTAATGTTTTGTAGGATGATGGGAAATAGCGATACTTGATTGGGATAGTTGTAGAGGGTGTTTCTTGCACATGAGATTTTTCCAGGTTGTGGGATAAGCAAGAGGTCATACAACCAGACATTAATATATTCACCCTTCTGGATTCATGGCATAAGGTCAAGGGTGTCATTTATCATAGAAATATTAAGTGCAATAGAGAACCTAAACATGGTAGGAATGTCCTTCCTTTGCATCCAGTTGGAGGATTATTTCTAAAAAATATAAGTATTCTAAATATGTCACGAACTACCATGATTTATGTTTATGTTTTGAATTTATTTGTTTTACAGTTTTTCTATTCTAAATGTATATATTTGATTTTCATAATTATGGATGGAATCCATTATAGAACTGCATTCGGGTTATATGATTAAAATTTAAAAGTTAGGATTGTTGTAGGTTGCTTCTAGTAAGGAATTCTACAACTGACTACAAATTTATTTTGGTATCATTTGAATTTTTTTATGGTCATTTAGAAGTACCTTGTAGCCTTTATGGGGTACAAAAGTTATTTGGCACTTGAAAGTTAGACACTTAGGAGTTATTTAAGTTCAACTTTGTCTAATGTGTCCTTATCTAAAGCGTGTTTCTTTAGTGTGCTTCTCTAACTAACTAATATGATGGTTATGATTATGTTCTACACCTAAATGGATCCAGTGGTTCATCTTCACCTTGCTACTAACGAAACTTGATTCATGGATTGGCACTCGATCGGTCCATGAAATTTATTTAAAGAGTATGGGGGGTCATTTGTTGATGATCAATTATAAGATTTGCATATATAAACTATTTTATTTTTTCACTAATATATTTCCTCAAGTCATTGTGTTGGCTAAAGTCTTAGATTATTTCTTTCATTGATGGTTTTAACCTTGTAATACATTGGTGTAATGATATTTGATCTATTTGTGTGAGTGGTTGACATAAAGTGTTCAACCTATGTGTTAGTTTTTCATCATTTAATTCAATATGATATAGGATCTTAACTGAGAGAACAACATGTACAGCATGTCAAACACAAGAGACAAGAGACACAAAGCAGTTCACCGGGGAAAACCATGAAGGTGAAAAACCCCGCAACTTCCTCAGAGATAGAATGAGAACCAATACAAATATCACAAAGATGAATCCCCAAAACAAGAGATAGTCTCTTAGCAGCTTCTCCTCCTCCACTTATGCGCATTCCTCCTCTCCCTCACTAATGCGAAGTGAGTGAGTGTGTGAATGAATAAATAGAGAGGTGCTCCTCTCTATTTATAATTTACCTTTACTTGCCTTTTATTCTCACTGGGTCGACCTCCCTTAGGAGAGTCTAATAACCCATTGCCACTTGTCACTGGGTCGACCCCACTAGGGTGGTCTAATAACCCTTTAACCCACACTGGGCCAACCCCTCTAAGGTTGTCTAATAACCCATCAAATATAAGTTACGCCACTTACAATATAACTTGCGACACTTGCAAGTACAAATGACGACACTTCCAACCAAAGGAATAATACATCTCCATTAGGGATACGATAAAGTACAAATGTAATACATACAATATACAAGTGAATATCTTCCGAAGTTACAAATACATCAACACTCCCTCTTAACTAGGAAGGTATTCTCTTGACACGGGCATCAATACATAAAGGCACAAGTCTTCAATATTGGAACTGGATCATCATCACTGGATCACTAGAGTATCATCGTCACTGCTGTTGTACTCGTCATCTCGATCACTGGGATATCCCTCAACTCTTCTCGTCATAGGAAGTTCTGTTGAATATTGTAACTTCTAAGAATATTATATTTGTATATTATTTATTCCGGAGATGTTCCATCCCTCCGAGGTGATTCTATTATGTATCCGGAGATGTTTATCCTTCCGAGAAGTCGTGGTAACTAGGGTTATTAGACCCACCATGTGGGGGTCGGCCCTGAGGTTATGTTTTAGGCGTTATTAGACTTCTCGAGGAGAGGTCGGCCCCATTAGGTATTTTTGGTGGTCAGGAATTAATATAAATAGAGGAGGTGAATTCCTCATTAGATACACTCAGTCACTTGTGAAAAGAGGTGCACTTGTCTGGGAGATTTGTTAAGGAGGAAAAGAAGGAGGGAGCACATCTTGTATTTTGGTTGATCATCTTATTGAGGAAAGCTTTGCTAGGTTTTCTACCCCATGAGGGTTTCCCAGGGTATATTCTGTGTCTATCTTGTGATTATGCTTCTTTCAGTGATCTTGCTAATTTATTTGGTTTAAAACTTAACATGGTATCAGAGCTAGACTGAATAGGACATCTTTCACAAGGTAAGAATCTCTCTCTCTCTCTTTCCGGTGAAGATTAGGGTTTTAGCAGAAAGTTGATATTATTGAAATTTGATTGCATGGATAGATAGCCCTTCTCAAGACCTTTCTTTTGAACCCTAGATCGAACTTTTTGATTGGGTAGAACTCCGGGAAAGTCAAACCCTAATTCTACCAAAAGTGCAATAAGTGAGAAATTGGTTTCAGCAGAAATTTGGTATTGTTAAAATCTGATTACATGGATGGATAGCCCTTCTCAAGATCATTCTTTTGAGCCCTAGATCGAACTTTTTGGTTTGGTAGAACTCCGGGAAAGTCAAACCCTAATTCTACCAAAAGTGCGATAAAATTATGTCTTAGGTTCCGAAAAAGTAAAAGGTAACTTTTCAGGTAAGTACTACTCTGTCTCTTGGACTCCCCCAAGAGAAGATGGCTCCAAACACTAAGCTTGAAGACAAGCTAGAAGGTATAGAGAATTTTCGGGCATGGAAATACAGAATTGGTCTCATTCTTGAAGAGAATGATCTTGCTCATTATATCAAGGATGAAGTTGCAGAACCAGAAGGAGATGAAGCCAAAGAAAAGCATAGGAAGGATTTGATTAGGGCAAAGAGAATCATAGCTGATTCTATTAAAGACCACTTGATTCCCCAAGTGGCCTCCAAGAAGACTCCATAGGAAATGTATGATGCCCTGGGAAGAATGTATGAAGGAAAGAACATCAATAGGAAGATGAACCTAAGGACTCAATTGAAGAGTACCAAGATGCACAAAGGAGAATCCATTCAAGACTACTTCTCAAGGGTCTCACAAATCAAGGAGCAACTAGATGCAATTGGTGATACTCTTGATGAAGATGATATTGTGATGACTGCTCTCAATGGTCTCACTAGGCCTTGGGAATCATTCATATAAACCATGTGTGCCAGAAAAGAGAGCATGAAGTTTGATATAGTATGGGAGGACTGTGTTCAAGAAGAAGCTAGGGTTTCCAACAGAGAAGCTCTTCTCAAAGAGGATGACCAAGCCTTGGCCACCCATACCAAAAGAAGAAGAATAGGTCATCTCAAGAAAGTTGACCACAAAGGGCCTCAACACTTCTCTAGGCCTAAAAAGAGAAGAGGACCTAATCCAGTAAGAGATCTTTCCAAATTTGAATGCTACAGTTGTCATAAACTAGGACACATCTCCAAATATTGTCCTTCACAAAAGAAGAAGTTTGTCCACAAAAGACATCGTGCACATATGGCAGAAAATGATAGTGAAGAAGAAGAAGAAGAAGAAGAAGAAGAAGAAGAAGTAAAACCTAGAAAGAAAAGATATAAAGTGAAGAAAGAAGATCCAGAAGAATATGTTCTATTCTCTGCACTCTCTGGATCTGTATCTCCTGGAGAAGATACATGGCTCATTGACAGTGGTGCTTCTAAGCACATGACAGGTCAAAGAAAGACTTTCTCAAATCTTGAAGAAAAGTCTTCTACACAAAAGGTATCTCTAGGAGATGACTACCAATATCCCATCAAAGGAATTGGTGAAGCTAGCTACAAGCTAGATTCTGGAACACCCTTGAAGATCAAAGATATCTTATATGTACCAGGCTTAAAGAAGAACCTTCTCTCTATCTCAGCACTAGATAAGAAAGGTTTTAGAGTGGCTTTCATAGATGGACAAGTACTCATGTGGTCCAAAGGAAAGACAATTAAAGATGCAGTTGTCATTGGTGAAGAAGAAGGAGGTCTCTATAAGCTCAAGGGTCATCCAGAAGCTGCCCTTGCTCATGAGATCTCTAGCCCCAGTGAGCTATGGCATAGAATATTAGCTCATATCAACTATAAATCCTTACCCTATGTAAGCAAGGTAGTCATAGGACTACCAGATTTGAAAGCTGATCATGATGGATCATGATGGATCATGTAAAGGATGTAAGAAAGGGAAAAATATCAAGAACCCCTTTCCAAAGAGTGAAACAAAGACTAAGAACATTTTGGAGCTAATACACTCAGATGTATGTGGACCAATGCCCACCACTTCTCTAAGTGGGTTTGAATACTATCTTTCATTCATCGATGACCACTCAAGGAAAACTTGGATATACTTCCTGAAAGGTAAGAATGAAGTTTTTGGAAAATTCAAAGAGTTCAAGGCTCTAATAGAAAATCTATCAGAAAAGAGAATCAAAATTCTTAGAACAGATAATGGAGGAGAATTTACCTCAAAGGAATTTGAGGACTTATGTAAAGAAGCTGGAATTAAGAGGGAACTAACTACTCCATATAATCCCCAACAAAATGGGGTGGCTGAAAGGAAAAATAGAACAATCATGGAAGCTGTGAAGACTATGATACATGACCAAGATCTTCCTATGTATCTATGGGTTGAAGTAGCCAAGACAGCAGTATATGTGCAAAATAGATTATCTCATAGTGCTCTTGATTTCAAAACTCCAGAAGAAGTGTTTACAGGTAAGAAGCCTGAGGTAAGTCATCTTAAAATATTTGGGTGTCCTGTGTACATCCACATTCCAAAAGAAAAGAGAACCAAGTTGGACCCTTCTAGTAAGAAGGGAATATTTGTTGGTTATTGTGAATCATCCAAAGCCTTCAGAATTTACATTCCAGGCTTTCATCACATATAAATAAGTAGAGATGTAACATTTGATGAAGAAGCAGCTCTCAAGAAATCCAAGAAGTGCCAACTTGAAGAAATCTATGAAGAAGATACTTCTCCCAGGATCACAGAGGCTATGCCCATTCCTGAAGATGATTCTCTAGAGGATCATGACATGTTCGAACCACAAGAGCCTCCTATTACAGACTTATCTAAGAAAAGAAGGCCAGCATGGGCTAGAGATATTATTCAAGGGGCTGAAAGATATAGAGCTCCTGAAGGCTCCACTAGAGAAAGAAAGAAACCAAAGCTAGTGTCCAACTACATGGCCTTGATGTGTGATCTTGTGGATCAACTACCTACCAGCTATGAAGAGGCAACTCAGAAGAAAGAATGGGTAGAAGCTATGACAGAAGAATATCAGTCAATAATGAAAAATGATGTTTGGGATATAGTCCCCAAACCAAAAGATAAAAGTGTGGTTTCTTCCAAATGGATTTTCAAGATAAAACATGATGTAGATGGTAGCATTGAAAAATACAAGGCAATATTTGTATCCAGAGGATTCTCTCAGAAAGAGGGAATTGACTATGAAGAAACATTTGCAGCAGTTGTTAGGTATACTTTAATTAGAACTATCGTGGAACTTGCATCCATGATGAAATGGAAATTGCACCAAATGGATGTTAAGACAACTTTTCTGAATGGTGTAATTGAAGAAGAAGTATACATAGAACAACCACAAGGATTTGAGGTCAAAGACGGAAGGACCCATGTATGCAAACTGAAAAAGGCATTATATGGTTTAAAGCAAGCTCCCAGGGCTTGGTACGGAATGATTGATAATTTCTTAACAAGCATGGGCTTTACCAAAAGTAAAGCTGATCCCAATCTCTATCTCAAAGTGATGTAGGATGAACCAGTTATACTATTGTTATATGTAGATGATTTATTTCTAACTAGAAATGAGAAACAAATTATTGAAAGAAAGAAGAAGCTTTCTTCAGAATTCGAGATGAAAGATCTCGGATTAATGCACTACTTCTTAGGCTTAGAAGTATGGCAAGAACCAAAAGGAATCTTTCTAAATCAAGGTAAGTATACTGTGGAAATTCTCAGAATATTTGATATGATGGAGTGTAAAGCCATGGCCACTCCCATGGACTCCAACTTGAAGTTATTGGTCAATGATTCATCAGAATTAGTGGACATAAATCTATATAGACAAATCATTGGATCATTGATGTATTTAACAAATACTAGGCTTGATATATGCTTTGCTGTAAATACCCTAAGTCAGTATTTAGTAGAACTTAGAAAGGTTCACCTAATAGCTGCAAAGCATGCAATGAGGTACCTAAAAGATACTTTAGATTTTGGCCTATATTATCTCAGAGGTCATGAACTCAGGTTACATGGTTACTCAGACTCTGACTGGGCAGGTAGTGTCTCAGACAGAAAAAGTACTTCAGGAGGATGTTATGGTCTTGGATCTGCTATGGTCTCATGGTTCAGCAAGAAACAATCTAGTGTGGCCCTTAGTATTGTCGAAGCAGAA
Source organism: Larix kaempferi (assembly GCA_027924585.1). NCBI lineage: Eukaryota > Viridiplantae > Streptophyta > Pinopsida > Pinales > Pinaceae > Larix > Larix kaempferi. The sequence continues at coordinate 10,474,621 of BSBM01000547.1, read as the reverse complement.
TATATAGCTACCTGCTCTGCCAGCTGTGAAGCAGTATGGCTTCGAAAACTATTATTTGGAGTGTTTGACTTAGAAATGGATCCCATTGTGATTATGTGTGACAATCAAAGCTGCATTAAGATGACTGAAAATCCTGTGTTCCACGATAAGTCAAAACACATAGAGATCCGATACTTCTATATATGAGATATGGTGCAGAGAGGAGCTATCAAGCTCGAATATATAAGCACTGAGGATCAGATTGCTGATATCTTGACTAAAACTCTATCTCGAGTGAAGTTTGAATACTTTCGAAACAAGCTTGGTATAGTTCAAAAGGACTCTCCTCGAAAGGGGGAGTAGCATAGTACCTGATAACAAATCAGGCTACCTATTTACTGCACTTAGTTACTTAGAATTATTTTTAGGACTCTTATACTTTTACTTTTGATGATAGATGTATTAGTGAGAATACATGCTTTTGATGATAGATGTATTAGTGAGAATACATGCTTTTGATGATAGATGTATACATGCTTTTGATGATAGATGTATTAGTGAGAATACATGCTTTTGATGATAGATGTATACATGCTTTTGATGTTAGATGTATTTTTGATATACATGTTTTGATGATGAGGATACATGTTTTGATGATGAGAATACATGATGCCTTGATGTACTTGTATAGATGAAGATACTTGTACCCATGATTGACATGTAAGGGGATTGGATCATCCCTGGACTTCAGTCCTAAAGAGAGCCGTAGACGTATGTCTTCGAGAATGACGTCCTTGATGGACTTGAGGGGATTGGATCATCCCTGGACTTCAGTCCTAAAGAGAGCCGTAGACATATGTCTTCGAGAATGAAGTCCTTGGTGGACTTGAGGGGATTGGATCATCCCTGGACTTCAGTCCTAAAGAGAGTCGTAGACGTATGTATTCGAGAATGAAGTCCTTGGTGGACTTGAGGGGATTGGATCATCCCTGGACTTCAGTCCTAAAGAGAGCCATAGACGTATGTCTTCGAGAATGAAGTCCTTGGTGGACTTGAGGGGTTTGGATCATCCCTGGACTTCAGCCCTAAAAGAGAGCCATAGACGTATGTCTTCGAGAATGAAGTCCTTGGTGGACTTGAGGGGATTGGATCATCCCTAGACTTCAGTCCTAAAGAGAGCCGTAAACGTATGTCTCCGAGAACAAAATCCTGAATGAACAGGTAAGGGGATTGGATCGTCCTCGGACTTTAGTCCTTTGAATTGAGCCGTAGACATGATGTCTCCAAGAACAAAATCATGAATGAACAGGTAAGGGGATTGGATCATCCTCGGACTTTAGTCCTTTGAATTGAGCCGTAGACATGATGTCTCCAAGAAAAAAATCCTGAATGAATAGGTAAGGGCATTGGATCGTCCTTGGACTTTAGTCCTTTGAATTGAGCCGTAGACATGATGTCTCTAAGAACAAAATCCTGAATGAACAGGTAAGGGGATTGGATCGTCCTCGGACTTTAGTCCTTTGAATTGAGTCGTAGACATGATGTCTTCGAGAAAAAATTCCTGAATGAACAGGTAAGGGGATTGGATTGTCCTCGGACTTTAGTCCTTTGAATTGAGTCGTAGACATGATGTCTCCGAAAACAAAATCCTGAATGAACAGGTAAGGGGATTGGATCGTCCTCGGACTTTGGTCCTGTGAATTGAGCCGTAGACATGAGGTCTCCGAGAATTGAATGATAGGACTGGATCGTCCCTGAGCTTCGGTTCAAAAGGTACATGATAGGACTGGATCATCCCTGAGCTTCGGTTCAAAAGGTACATCATAGGACTGGATCGTCCCTGAGCTTCGGTTCAAAAGGTACATCATAGGACTGGATCGTCCCTGAGCTTCGGTTCAAAAGGTACATGGTAGGACTGGATCGTCCCTAAGCTTTGGTTCAAAAGGTACATGATAGGACTGGATCGTCCCTGGACTTCGGTTCAAAAGGTACATGAATGGATTGCATCATCCATGGACGTATGTCCTAAAGAGAGCAGGATTGATCACCCTGGAAAATGTTGATCGTATGATGACGATGTTGATGATCGCATGATGACGATGCTGTTGATCGTATGATGATGATGCTGATGATCGCATGATGATGATGCTGTTGATCGCATGATGAGGATGCTGATGATCGCATGATGACGATGTTGTTGATCGTATGATGACGATGCTGATGATCGTATGATGACGATGCTGATGATCGCATGATGACGATGTTGTTGATTGTATGATGACGATGTTGTTGATCGTATGATGACGATGCTGATTGATCGTATGATGATGATGCTAATGACGATGCTGATGTTTGTATGATGACGATGCTGATGATCGTATGATGACGATGCTGATGATCGTATGATGACGATGCTGTTGATCATATGATGACGACGTTGATGTTGATGTTGATGTTCCAGTAACTAGTCAAGTTACTGATGATGATGAAATTGAAGAAAGCTTCCACTGATTTATAGATGTATCATGTATGATGTAGCCATTAACTCCTTGCTCCTACAGATGTTGTTATAATATCCTTCTCGTTAAGGGGGAGTGTTGAATATTGTAACTTCTAAGAATATTATATTTGTATATTATTTATTCCGGAGATGTTCCATCCCTCCGAGGTGATTATATTATGTATCCGGAGATGTTTATCCCTCCGAGAAGTCGTGGTAACTAGGGTTATTAGACCCACCATGTGGGGGTCGGCCCTGAGGTTATGTTTTAGGGGTTATTAGACTTCTCGAGGAGAGGTCGGCCCCATTAGGTATTTTTGGTGGTTAGGAATTAATATAAATAGAGGAGGTGAACTCCTCATTAGATACACTCAGTCACTTGTGAAAAGAGGCGCACTTGTCTGGGAGATTTGTTAAGGAGGAAAAGAAGGAGGGAGCACATCTTGTATTTTGGTTGATCATCTTATTGAGGAAAGCTTTGCTGGGTTTTCTACCCCATGAGGGTTTCCCAGGGTATATTCTGTGTCTGTCTTGTGATTATGCTTCTTTCAGTGATCTTGCTAATCTATTTGGTTTAAAACTTAACAAGTTCTACAGAGCCAGCCCTTTTTCATGCTAGATGTAGGCCTAGCCTCCTGTAGGTATTCATCATCTCTGTGAGCTGGACATTATGTGGAATCCTCAGGGATGATTACATGCATCAACAAAACCTCGAAGGAGAATCCAAAGACTGATTACAAGCTTACTTCTCAACCTATCGGATATCCCAGGGAAATATTACATGTGACCACCACAAAAATATTAAAAGAGCATCCCAGGAACGTTTATGTGCATAGCACGACCGGAAAGATCTCTAAAGAGAATCCCAAGACTTTTACGTGCCTAGCACAACCTATTGGATCTCCAGGACTGATTGCATGTGGTTTGGAAAAACGTCGAAAGAGTATCCGAGGACTAATTACAAGCTTATTGCTCAACCTATCAGATCTCCTAGGGAAATATTACATGCCACGGACAAAACCTCGAAATAGCATTTGCCAGATCTCCTAGGGAACTATTATATGCCATAGGAAAAATCTCGCAAGAGTATCTGCAAATATTCGAGGGAAATATTATATGTCCCCCCAAGCAAAACCTCGAAAGAGCATTTTCCAGATCTCCCAGGGAGATATTATATGCCATAGGAAAAACCTCGCAAGAGTATCTGTAAATCTCCCATGGCAATATTATATGCTTATTGCACAACCTGTCCACGGCCACGGCGTATCATTCTGATACTCATGATCAACCTAATCATCCTCGCATGGAGCATCGTCTTGATGCTCATGATCATACTAATCATCATCATATAGTGCATCATCTCGATGCATATCATCATCACATGATCATCCTGATAATCATCATAGCATCATCCTGATGCATATCATCTGGAGCATCGTCTTGATGCTCATCACACATGATCAACCTGATCATCATAGAAACATTTGAAGCATCGTCCTGATGCTCATCACACAGCTCTTACATCCACATCCATGGGAACGATCCTCCTACCACCATTCTTGGAATGGCTACAGCATCTGTGTCACGTCACTTCCTCCCGGAAGTATCCTGAATCTACAGGACACCAAGCCTCTCTCTAAAGTAATCCAACTTCACTCTGGCTAGTGGCTTGTTCAACACATCTGCTACCTTCTCGTCCGTCGCAACATATAGGAGCTTCACTGCTCCTCTCTACACCATATCCCTGATATAGTGATATTTGATCTCGATGTGCTTCGACTTGTCATGGAACACCGGGTTCTCAAACAACTTCACACAACTCTGGTTGTCACAGAAGATACAAGTAGCATCCGACTAGAGATCAAATACATCAGACAGTAGATTCCTTAGCCATACTGCCTCACAACTAGCCGAACAAGGTGCGACATACTCTGCTTCGGCTGTACTCAGTGCTACCTAGAATTGCTTCCTACTAAACCAAGAGATCACACCTGATCCCATATTGAAGCAACACCCCGAAGTGCTCTTCCTATCTGCAGCACTTCCTACCCAATTTGAATCAACATAACCCTCTAGGTTAAAATTTTGATCCGCATCATATTTGAGCCCATAATCAATCATACCCTTCAGGTGCCTCATAATATGCTTTACAGCAATCAGGCGAACATGTCTAGGATCCGCCAGGAACTTGCTCAAGGTGTTCACTGCAAAGAAAATATCTGGTCTCGTGTTCATCAGGTACATCAAGAGCCCAATCATCTGACGATACATTGTGGCATCAACCGACTCTGATGAAGCATCACTCAATAGCTTCAAGTTCGATGGCATAGGTGTGGCCATGGCCTTGCAGTTCATCATCCTGAACCACTTCAGGATCTCTACTGGATACTTCGCATGTCTAAGGAAGATTCCATCTGCACTCTGCCACACCTCCACACCTAGAAAGTAATGCATCATACCCAAGTCCTTCATCTCAAACTCGGCAGCGAGCTTCCTCTTCATGTCGGCAAGCAAACTATCCTCACTTGTCATAAATAAGTCATCCACATACAGTAGGAGTATCACTGGATTTCCTTCCTTAACCTTGTAGTAAATGTTGGAATCCACTTTACTCTTGGTAAATCCCAAACTGGATAGGAAGTTGTATATCATGCCATACCATGTCTTGGGTTCCTTTTTCAAACCGTACAAAGATTTCTTCAATTTGCACACATGTGACTCCCTATCATATGTCTCAAATCCAAGTGGCTGCTCCACATACACTTCCTCTTTGACTACACCATTCAAGAAAGTTGTCTTGACATCCATCTAGTGTATCTTCCACTTCATTACTACAGCCAGAGAAAGTACTATTATGATGGAAGTGTATCTAGCTATAGGTGCAAAATTTTCTTCATAGTCTATCCCTTTTTTCTGGGAGAATCCATGAGCCACAAACTTGGCCTTGTATTTCTCTATGCTTCCATCTGCAGCATGCTTGATCTTGTAGATCCACTTGGAAATCGCAACAAACTTCCCTTATGGCCTTGGGACCACATCCCAAACATCATTCTTCATGATCAACTGGTATTCTCGATCATGGTGTCCTTCCATTACTGTATCCCTGATCCTAGGAACTTTAGATTCTTCAATATCTTCAATAGGTAGTTTTCTGGATTTGTTGAGTTTTCATTGCTTGTTCTTCGAAGCAAGTCTCTTTTGTAGGTGATGGTACATGGTCTTTCCTACAAGACAAGTTCAATTGCATGATTAGAAACATCTCACAGATTTCAAAACAAATTCTTACACATAAAGACATATGTCATACAGTCATGCAATTATCTTAGCTGATGCTTCAATAAAACATTTATCCATATCCTATAACTTTCTAGATGCCTTCCATATCTACCAAGACATTGTTAAGAGTGTGCACTACTCCAACATGTCAGCAAAGAGGTTTCATTCTAGATAAGTAGCAATGGAATGTTGTACATTACCATAGTCCACTTACCCATTACTTGCATATTAGTAGTATCTTGTTCATTAATGCAACTTTTCTAAAATGCATAACATACATCCTAAATCTAGGAACATAAGTATGTACATGACTGAACAACATCATTTAAGTAATCATATATACAGGAAATAACAATTCAAATACTTATCTTTGTTTGGTTGTTGGGTGGACTCCCTCTCAATCTTTAGTTCCTTACAGGAACTACTGGAGTGTCCTCCCTCTTGATCTTTGCTTCCTTGCAGGAACTACTGGAGTGTGCTCCCTCTTGATCTTTGCTTCCTGGATTATCTGTCTTTGAACTTATATTCATCATGGACCACTATGCATGCTTAAGTGTGCACTAGTGTCATCATTATGTCATCCTCAAGATCTCATACATAATCATACATGCATTAGTATAATCTCAATACTATCAAAACATTATGATTCTAAATATGTATGGTCATGATCATTTCATACACATGTAATTTATCACAAGCATTAGTATTCAAGGTTTCAGGAAGTACTTCTTTTACTCATGCATATTCTTATTTGACCATTGCACTCTTCTAGTTTGTCATATAATTAATCAAACTAAGAAGCAAAATATGCATAAACCCGTGATTATTCAAACCTATAACTTCATGAATAATCATTATCAATCATACGAAAGTATACTTATATGAGACCCTTAACACAAGGTAGGATTCTAACTTGATATAAGAAAAAAATACCTGGATTATCATGTTTGCGAGTTATATCTAACATACCCAACAATGTCTTCTTTGTTTTCTTTAATGATTTAGAGACCTTGTGCTAGTAACCTATATATCTCATAAGTTAAGCATTGTAGAACCAAATTATACATACCTCATAAGTAGAGCTTCTATGTGATCAATGGCTATGGATGAGTCTTTGTATTCATGTCACCATGGTCATATGTTCTCGATCTAGAACTTGATTTGTCTTTCTTGATGTACCTTTCATGTTAGTGGACAACATCATCCTCATACAACACCATAGTGCATTAGTACAATCATAAGTGTCATAACCCGAATCAATGAATGTATTCTATTATTCACATGCACTCATACTTTTACTAAGGTGATAAGACAAGTCTAAAATTAATCAAGATTGTACTAACCTCAATAATATGAAGACAAGCTTAATCATGAACAAATTTCAAAACATACCTATATCTCCTCAAGTCACACCCGTCGGGATTGCTTGTAGCCTTCTTTTGTAAGGCCTTAGCCTCATCTCCCTCTAGAACTGGAACTTATTCACTTATGTAGGTTTCCAAATAATTCTCTTCTAGGATTAACCCAATCCACTTTGATTTGTTGAAACTGGATCTGGAGTTGGCTAGGGTTTGACAAAGAAACCCTAAAAATCCAAAGTTGGAATTTCAAACTTCTGTCTAGACAGGGAGATGCAGATGACTAAGGCGAGCAAGCTGGTGTGCTCAGATTTTGAAAACTCCTCAAAATTGACCTGTAAGTTTCGGATCTGCAGCTTCTGTCAAATTCTAGTTTTCTGGTCAAAATCCCGAACTAGGGTTTGATAGAGCTCGGGGTTCTACCCAACCAAAAACTTCGATCTTGGTCTCTAAATTTTGATTTTGATGAGGAGCATCCAGCCATGGTCTTAGATTCCAAAAATTCCAACTTTTGTAGAAACCCTAATTTCCTGCAGCAGTGACAAACCAAAAATGAAAGTGCTCAGAATCGAATTCTGTTTGGACAGAAATATATGCCATATTGTTTCTAATGTATCTCTTAAATTTTGGATCCTCAGGTTTTGAAACTTCGACCTATGGTAGACTGACCTGTCATATTTCCAACCCCACATATTTGAGCTTTAATGGATTCCTTGAGAGAGAGATATGCCAAGTGTCACAACATGACCTGTTTATGGGATGAAACAGTATAGAGAACTTGTATGGAATGCCATGTGTCACTGTTTCAACTTCGGCCTTTGAAACCTAGACCTGTGAAACTACAGTCCGTGCCCTAACTGCCACTTTTTACAGAATTCCATTTGGAGATTCCCAGCCCGAGATATGACCTTTGTGCCTAGGTCACCTATTTAGGGCTGCATTCTGGAAGAGGCAGAAACCCTAACTTGTACGAATCATATATCACAAAGTACAATGAATCTGAGGTTGATATTTGGACACAAGGTACCTGAACATTTCCTTCGGCCTATAAAAGTTTCAAATCCTAAACCTTTGCCAAAAATGATTTATAGCGGAAGTGCCACAATGACTAGTTTTTACTCTAGCTTCCAATTTGTTGCAAGTGCAACAAGTGTCGTAAATGCCATACAATGCCTTCGTTTAGGCTAGCTCTGATACCATGTTAGTTTTTCATCTTTTAATTCAATAAGATCTAGGATCTTAACTAAGAGAACAACATGTACAGCATATCAAACATAAGAGACAAGAGACACAAAGCATTTCACCGGGGAAAACCAGGAAGGTGAAAAACCCCGCAACTTCCTCAGAGATAGAATGAGCACCAATACAAAGATTGCAAATATGAATCCCCGAAACAAGAGATATTCTCCTAGCATCTTTTCCTCCTCCAATTGTGCGCATTCCTCCGCTCTCTCACTAATGCGAAGTGAGTGAGTGTGTGAATGAATAAATAGAGAAGTTCTCCTCTCTATTTATACTTTACCTTTACTTGCCTTTAATTCTCACTGGGATGACCTCCCTTAGAAGAGTCTAATAACCCATTACCACTTGTCACTAGGCCGACCCCACTAGGGTGGTCTAATAATCCTTTAACCCACACTGGGCCGACCCCTCTAAGGTGGTCTAATAACCCATCAAATATAAGTTACGACACTTACAATATAACTTGCGACACTTGCAAGTACAAATGACGATACTTCCAACTGGAGGAATAATACATCTTTGTTGGGGATATAATAGTACAAATGTAATACATACAATATACAAGTGAGTATCTTTCAAAGTTACAAATACATCAACACTGTGTGGATATACCTTGTTGATCAGACAACTGGAATCATGGTTCTTGGCTTCTTAGAGATGAGAAATCACCCTATTGGACATACTATTTCTTCATATCATTTATAAATTAGTATTAGGAAAATACATAGCAAATAATGCCACACAGTCTAAAAATATATATCATATGTTAATCTCAAGAAAGAAAATTTTGACCCACATCTATGATGTCATCCACATTGTTAAATAATGTAGAACACATCAACTGGAAATGAACAACATAATGATTTCTTTACTATTTGCAAAATTTTAGGATACTTTTAGTTTTCCCCTTTTCCTCTCAAATTCATCACTTTTATAGTGAAAGGAAAATTAATAGTTATAAACTTCTAAATTAATAGTTATAAACTTCTAAATTACCTTTATTTATATTTATATTTATATAATGTTTGATCACTTTGAAAATGAAATATGTCTAAAGATAATATTGACTTAGAAACAACTCAAGAGTGTGAATCCCACTTTATAAAACCTTCAAATACACCGTTATCATCAACCAAAGATCTTATGTCATCTTATAACTCTCTTAAATAAATCTAAAATCATTATCCCTCCTTTCCCCGTATACATACACATTCATTTAACATTCAATCATAATAATTTATAAACAGAACATGAATTTATCACCATATAAGCAAAAAAAAAATCATAATAAAAATTTCCATCCAATATATCAATATATCTTATGAAGTAAACAAGTAATGTTGCAATAAAACCCTGATCATTTATTAATATATACTAAAATATCAAAATGACCGATACTAAATCAATCATATCTACATACATATGTATATTCAAATTATCCATCATATAGATATTCAAACTATCCATCATATTATATATATACAACTTTTATTTCAAAAAATGTACAACATCTGCTCAAAGTTTACTTTGTATATACAATCAACTCTATCATAACCATATATATAAAAATGAAGATCAGATGTATGACTTAGGTGAAACAAGACATAAATATGAAGATGAGAATGGTAAGTGCTCTACAAAAAGGGTTGCATGTGGGAAGACACTTTAAGATGCATGGAGTTAATTCGGCAGAAAAGGTGCATTACAGTCTAGTAAGGGGCACATGTGTAGCTCCTTTTGTGTTCATCTTATAGCTGACATGTGTTCTTTATAAAAATTAATAAAATATTATTAAAAGTAACATGTTGGCTCAAATTAGATTTAAAATATTTAGAACGGCATATATATATAACTCAATGTTATCATAACCGGACCGGTGATTGAACCAAAAAAGTATCCATGTTGATTTCAGGAGGTTTTGGAGAATCCATAGTATCCATGTTCTTTAGTCAACGTTTCGAATCCATAACAGAAAAAGAAGCATCAAAACATACAGAAGAACAAAGAAAACACAACCGTGAAATAAAGAGATCGTGAAAAAGTGTTATTTGTGCAAAGGGATTCTCAAAAGCATGAATGGGAGATAATTTCAGGGTTATATAGGAATCAATATAACTACCAATGAATATGACATACTTGGATACATGGAATGTGATAACAATTTACTCATACTTATTACTTACATTATTATAATCCTCATAATTCTTTCTGTGTTTTCAACTTAACCTGTTCCTTACAATGTTGAAATTTTTTATTGCATATTTTTCAGTGTAGATGTTATTCTGTGGACGCATTGATTTCAGTGTATGGACACATAGATTTCAATGTATGGACCCATTGATTTCGGTGAATGGACGCATTGATTTAAGTGAATGGGCGCATAGATTTCAGTGTATGGACGCATTGATTTTAGTGAATGGACGCATAGATTTCAGTGTAAGGGGTTTTTTATTGCATATTTTTCAGTGTAGATGTTATTCTGTGGATGCATTGATTTCAGTGTATGGACACATAGATTTCAGTGTATGGACACATAGATTTCAGTGTATGGACGGATTGATTTCAGTGTATAGACGCATTGATTTCAGTGACAACAAAAGAAAGAAAAAAGACTTGAAACAAAATGTAGAAGAACAAAAAGAATTTCGAAAAAGGAAGTTGGAGGAAATGATAGTACAGAACTAGAAGAATGAAGAAAACAAAACACAGATCGACAAAAAGAATATCGAAAAAGAAAGTTAGATGAATTGACAACAGAACAACGAGAGGAACAAAGAAAACGAAACGTTGATTGACAAAGAGTGTATCGAGAGAGAAGTTGAAGCAGTTGGAAGAACAAAGAAATCAAGTTGCAGAACAACAAATAAATCAAAATGTACAAAATGGCGAAATGTCGACAGAAGAAGGAGAAGAACGAACAAAACATAATGTAGATCAACAAAAAGAAAATCGAAAAAAAAAAGTTAGGCAAATTGGTAGCAGAAGAATGAGAAGAACAAAGAAAATGAAATGTTGATCAACAAAGAGCGTATCGAGAGAGAAAGTTGAAGCAATTGGAAGAACAAAAAAATCAGTTTGTAGAACAACAAATAAATCAAAATGTACGAAATGATGGTAGAAGAAGGAGAAGAAGAAACAAAACAAAACACAGATCAACAAAAAGAGAATCGAAAAAAAAAGTTAGGTGAATTGTCTCTATTTTCCAGTTTAACAATTTACTCAATCCTTAATACTTATTACTTACATTATGATAATCCTCGTAAATGTATCTGTGTTTTCATCTTAACCTGTTCCTTATAATGCTGATCAAACTCCAATTTTGTGTCACTGCCCATGACTGAAACCAGCTTAGATCCAAATCCTAGGCTCTATAAAGCGCTAAGAGGGATCGAATCTCCCAAGGTGCAAACCTCTTCTCAGGTATTGCACTCAATGAGCTTTTCACCTCGGGAGATTTGATCCCTCTTGGCACTTGATAGAGCCTAAGATTTGGATCTAGGCTGGTTTATAAATAGAACATGAATTTATCACCATATAAACAAAAAAAAATCATAATAAAAATTTCCATCCAATATATCTTATGAAGTAAACAAGTAATGTTGCAATAAAATCAAAACAAATAATATTGCAATAAAACCCTGATCATTTATTAATATATACTAAAATATTAAAATGACCGATACTAAATCAATCATATCTACATACATATATATATTCAAATTATCCATCATATATATATTCAAACTATCCATCATATTATATATATACAACTTTTATTTCAAAAAATGTACACCATTTTCTCAAAGCTTACTTTGTATATACAATCAACTCTATCATAACCATATATAAAAATGAAGATCACATGTATGACTTAGGTGAAACAAGACATAAATATGAAGATGAGAATGGTAAGTGCTCTACAAAAAGGGTTGCATGTGGGAAGACACTTTAAGATGCATGTAGTTAATTGGGTGGAAGAGGTGCATTAGAGTCCAGTAAGGGGGATATATGTAGCTCCTTCTGTATTCATCTTATAGCTGACATGTGTTCTTTATAAAAAATAATAAAATATTATTAAAAGTAACATGTTGGCTCAAATTAGATTTAAAATATTTAGAACGGTATATATATATAACTTAATGTTATCATAACCGGACCGGTGATTGAACCGACTAAGCCCAAAAACGGTTGACCAAAAATACATAAACTATTCATATTTTGTAAAAAAACATATATATATTCATGTGCATACATATGAATCCAAACCATTAATACACAAATATGCAAAGTTTCTCATATATATTGCAAGTGTGCTTACAAATAACCAAAATAGCACCGAGTGCAATACATCTATGAAGTTTTCAAACAAAATACATCAATAAAGAGGCTCTAAATGGCTCTTAGAGATGAATCATTTTTGTAGGTTTTCTGGTTCAGGCACCGAACTAGACCGGTTGAGTCTGTGAACCTGTCGGACCGGCCAGTTTTACCTGTTCCGATAACAGTGATAAAAGTATACAAATTAGATAAATTAAAACCATAAACATTGCATTCGACACTTCCTCAACATTTTTAGTTTAAAAGGGGGTTTGCACCTTTGAGATATTTGATCCCCTTTTAAGATGAATCTATGCTGGTAGATATCTCAATCCTCATCCTCATATAGTAAAGTAGGGTTGTATAAGATTAAAAAAGAGAATAAAAGAAATCATATACATGACTCATTTTTAGTGAATCTCTAGGTAAATCAACATTTATAGGGTTTACAACGAGGCCCGTAGGGGCCTTGGAGAGGCATGGGTGGATTTGTTTCATCCACCTATAAATTGTCTAGGAAGCATTACTTCAATCATGCGAGGTGGATTTACATCTTATTTGGGTCTACCCACCCATCATTAAAAAAAGGGTTTGGAATGAAAACTATTTCCATTTGACTGGCCAAGGTTATGTTTATTATAGATATTGGTGAGATAAAACAGTTGCAATGTTAAAGATATTCTAAATATTGTAAAGCAAGCCAAACCAGAGTGAAAGGACGTAAAGAAAATATAACTGTTTTTTTTGTGATTGTTTTTTAATCTTGTATTTTCCATGATAGAAAATATGAACCACGTCAAGAATATGCCATAGGAATAACTGAAGAAGTTGGAGGACTTTCTAAAAATTGAATCACAAAACAGTGTTGAGAGAAAGTTAACAACTTAACAGTACTCAATCAAACACGTGAAACCCAGGAATCGAAATATCATTTCAAGATCATTTCTCATAGTAAAACGATCTCCCAGGAATCGAAATATCTTCAGAGTTCGGAGTTCAAAGATTATTTTTTGTAGCAAAACGACCTCCCAGGAATCGAAATATCTTCTCAGTTGAGAGTTCAAGATCATTTCTCATAGAAAAACGACCTCCCACCACTTGATTCTGCGTACAATCTAACAGACCTAATGCTTATAATATGGATCTACACTTTTAGTACCCAAGTTTTGGAATGGAATTTGTGCTCCATCTTTCTTTGCGTAATATTCTTGATCCACTATTGCGTAATATTCTTGATCCACTATTGTGGATTTTGTTAAAAATTGTAATCTCAACTAATTAATGCATTTATTAGCCTGATTACAATTCTGCACTGTACTTATAACTGTTATAACAGAGAGATAGTAGACGGATGAGATTACCATTCTTAACAGATTTCAGTTTCATATACCTATCCTGAAAATCTACATTGAAAATATTGAATAATTACTAATAATTTATCTTGATTGGACTAACTACTTAGAATCAGAGAATCAGAATCAGTATAATCTGTTCATTGTGCTCAATACAAACCTCAAAAGTAGCCTGATTGCTACAATTCCTGCCCTCTGATTGCTGTTTCCAATTGCAGATGAAAAGCTCAAATCTTGGACATTGTAACTATAAAGATTCTAGAGAACAGGCTTAGATGGGTTCCAATTATCAGCCTGGCGTTTCTTGTCAGCGTGCCATTCTGTAGGTTCCCATTGTCGCCTGGCCAGTGTAAACTTGTAAGAGCTGGATGACCATTACTAGAAAACTTAAGGCAGCTAACATATTGAAGATGCCTTAACTCTTCCATGAATGATCATCCAGCTCCGTCGATGACGGCCAGGCGCACAGCAACAAGCAACGCAAGGCTGATTATTGTATCAACCCATCTCAGCTGGTTCGCCATATCTAATGTTGTATTCAAAATCTCTTGTGTGGCCGGGGGAGAAACGATTCAGATCAGCGCTCAATCACAAATATGGCACTAATTTTCCGAACTCTAAATCATAGCAAACAGAGAAAGCCTGGCTGTTTAAATAGCAAAAACATAGAACATAATGCAACATAGTGCCAGGTTTGCGTTCATTGAACGCTATTCAAATCTCAAGGGTGATGAGATGGAAAGACAAAAGACGCACTCAGAAGATATGGTGGCCCACAAGATTACAGTGGCTCCTGAAAACTCTTATAAAAAATCAATTTTAGGAAGCTGCCATGCCATAATAATCCTGTAATGCGCCTGCTTTGATTAAGACTAAACCTTGTACGATCGAATATCTGCATTGGTATCAGAGCCATCGATCATCTATACTCAGGTTCTCATGGATTCCCATATTTCTTATGATGAGTTAAGAAATAAATGTCTTACTGAATGTTCTACTTCCTCTATGAATGATTTATTTCCCAGTCGTGATATTCAATGGATAAATCATGGTAGTTCAGAGTTTGTTAATAATGATCCTACAAAACCTTTTGAACTACCCCGACTCTCAGCAGATCAGATATATAAGGATATGTCTATGTTTCATTTGAAGTCTAGACAACTTTTCCAAGTTCGTGAAGGTGTTTCCGAAGTAACTGTAAATAATAGTTCAGCCGGTCAGACCCTTGGTCTCCTTGACCCAGCAGAAGTAAAAAGTTATAAGAAAAAATATGGAAAGAATTTTGTTAATCTTGGTAGAGCCCTCATTGGAGTGGAACCTTTGGTCCGTCCTGGCATAAATGCCACAGCCCTTGTCTGCTGTTTGGATAATCGACACAATAAGTTCATGGATGCATTAATTGGTGGAGTCCAAATGCCACTCTCAAATGGCATTCAATATCTGGATATAATTCCTGGCTTTAACATCTCTCTGAATGATCCCTGGATTCACAAAGTATTAGAGGTCAAGATTTATACATCTGGTTTTGACATGAAGCCTGGAGCCTTAAACCTCCGGATTCATCATTCTCTTGCCCTACGATTCACTAATACTCAGAATCCCATCAATCAGTTATATCCCAGAGACCAAGACACGGCTGCAGTCTTGGTTCGAAGCGACCCCAGGAATGGTTCCCTCGTCCCTTCAAAAATTTCTTGGAACCAACTCAGCTTTCCTCCTGAGTGGGTGGTGGATGCTCCAAAACAGCCTCTTTCTCAGTCTGTCACCACCTCCGATATTCGTGAAGACTCCTCCTCTGCCGTTATCTCTTTCCCTCCTCCAACAGCCCAGCGTGGTGGGAATCTTCTACCCAGATCTACCTCTTTCCGCACAACTTCATCAACTTCCTCTGAACGCCCCATAAGCAGGACCTCCTCCGAAAAGGAACCTTTCTTAAGACGAGCCTGCTTACATAAAGAAGTTCCTGTAAATATTCCCTTTTCTGTTGTTTGTCCAAATTGTCAGGACTTAGTCCCTCCCAAACAACCAAAACCTAAAGAAAGTTCACATAAATATCCATGCCCAAATCCTGAGTGTGAACCTTCTCCTCTAAGTCAATATCCACATGAATCTGAATTCATGATGGCATCATCTCCCTCTAACTGGTGGGAAGAGAATTTCAAGAAAGCATCTACAGGTATCACTGAAATCCACAAGGATGAAATTTATGATGCTACATCCCAGTTAGATCGTATTTTGTCTGTCCAGAAACCCCACCTGGATAAATCTGGCCTAGGATTCTGCCCACTCTCTAGCCAAACCAAAAAATTGCTAGACCTGCCTGCTCGAGAAATGGAAAAAGGTGAGCAATACAGACTTCAGGCTAGAGAACATAGGATTCAACAAAGAATGGCACTCCCGCCATCCAGAATGAAACCTTGTACCAGGAAAGACATCAAAGAACCCTCCTTGGCCCAGAAAGAAATATTTGAGATAATTAAGTTTGGCCATGCTCCTTTTGATCCCAAGGATAAGATTATGAAAAATCTGTTTTATTGGGATCTCTACACTCATCCAGAAGCTGAAGAATTCTGGAAACAAACTTTGCCCCCAGGAGAAAGGAGAAGAATGTCTGAAAGATGGCACTTTGAGATGGATCTAAGAAATGAATGGATTTCCTTCTATGAATGGCGGAAGGAATTCGAACAGACACTGGCCATGATGCAGTCCTCTGCAAAACCTGAGCACAAGAAGTCTGAGTCCAAAGGAGAAAGGACTCAGAAAGGCCATTTATGGAAAAGTCTCCAGGGTGAAGAAATCTACACAGAAGCAAACTTCCCACCCTTCAGACCAATTAAGCTTGAATATGAAGATGGATCAGCTCCTGCAGCTCCCATCCTTCTGAATAATGAGAAAGCAGAACAAGCAAATTGGTCAAACTTGGCACTAAAAGGATTGGCCATCCAAAACATAGAAATACAAAATAAAATGCCAAGATCCACACAGGTTGATTCTCTGCAATATACTTGCAGAAAAATTCATGATGAAGTTCAGCATATTCGTTTAAATACTGTTGAACATATCCCATTCTCTGCTCAGGAAGTCAGAACGGCAAATGACTCTCTAAAGGATGATTTGACAGATTCCATATCTGACTTAGACAGGAATGTAGGGGAAGCCTTTTCCTACATCGCAGAGAAAGTCAATTACACTGCCAAAACAGTTGGCAGGATCCAAGCAGAAATTGCTAAGCCAAAAATTGATGCATCTAAGCTTAGCCATCCTGGTGAATTATCTCTTGCTAGTTCACTACCTATCACACTTTCTGCTCCTCTCACTCCGAAGACCTCTGGAAAAGAAGTCATTCTCATGACTGCAGAATCAAGTTGGAATTATAATAAGCCACGCAAATTTGTGCCTCCAGATCTCCACAAAGAAGATTCAGGCTTCCAGGAATCTTTTAACCCAAAGAATTTTTATTCATGGAATTTGGATGATAAGAATGAAGGTGAAATATTAGATATGGTCAATAAAATGATGATATGCTTTCAAGCTTATATGTCTACAGGAAAACATGACCATGCAGAGGCAGTCAATGTTATTGTCTCTGGATTCAATGGCAATTTGGGTGTTTGGTGGAATACCCATCTCCCAAATGTTCAGAAAATGGAAATTCAGACCAGCACTAAAAATGGTGAAGCAAATATCATTGGTGCGCTCCTGGCTGCGATCATTGCAGAATTCTGTGGCTATAGTGCTACGATTGCAGAAAAACATAAACAGATCCTGCTGCAACTCAGAATCAAGACAGTATCCCAGTATCACTGGTATCATAAGCAATGGATCAGGAGAATCTATAAGATTGAGTTTAATAGAGCAGAAGAAAGGGTTTTCAAAGAAAAATATTTTGCTGGTCTGCCCTCAGGATTCCGGGAACTCCTGCGCGATAAATTTGAAGAAGATCTGTCTCTCCACACATGGGGCCAATTCAGAGCTGCTGCAGAAAAAATCTTCTTGCAATATTGTGAAAATAAAAAGCTCGATAAAGACCTCTCCCACTCGGTCTCTTTTCGTGGCGGTAGGGAAGTCTGCCGGATGTTTGGCATTGAGCCTCCCAAAAAAGCTCACAAACATCACCTCGGCCATAAAACAAAAAAGTATAAAAGAAAGTCTGCTAGCAGATGGAAGGAAAAGTATCCTCCAGACCCAAGAAAAGAGCCAGAGAAAAGAAAAATGAAATGCTTCTATTGTGGCAAAGAAGGCCACTCTGCTTCTGAATGCTACAAACGAAATCAAGATTATCAGAGGAAGCAGAAAGGAACAAGGACTTGGTCTAACAGAGAAAAGGTATTCCCCAAGGTGGAACCTTTTGATGATAATCTCAGAGGAATACCCAGAAGAGCCCCTCCAAGAAAACACGACTTGATGCATATAGCAGCATCAGATGAAGAGAACACAGATGAGACCACTGAAACAGAAAACAGTGAACCAGAAAACACTGATCTCATGCATGTCCACCAGATGTACAATAATCCTTGCAAATGTGGTGGCAAATGTACTGATGCCGAGAAGAGCAAGTGACTTATGACTCAGATAGTTCTTTGCAATCACATGAACAGGAGTTGTTTGCCGCTTGGACTAAACAAAATACTCGAACAGAGTCTTCCTCTTCCTCAAGCGACTCGGAAGCAGTAAATTGTTTCATGGCTGGTACCGACGATGAAGATGAAGAAGATCCTAAAGAATTGATAAAGAAAGCTATTGCCAGAATGAAAGAAGGCAGTAAAAAGAATGACTTGGTAAATAGCTTCAACAAGATTTTCTTGGACGACAAGAAAGGCAAAGGAGGACAAAGCTCAAAGCATAAATTCAGGAGAAAATATGTCCAAGAAACAGAATCAGAAAAAGAAAGCTCAGGAGAAGAAAAATTCAGATGGTCCTGGAAAGCTGCTAATCTCCCGAGCATGGAAAAAAACGTATACCCTCTCTTGGCTCAAATGCAACAAGAGCCACAAAAGATTGACCTGGATACCTTACATAAGGAGCATCTAAAGCTGGTACAGGAGGTTAAAGACCTTAGGCTCTTGATTGAAGAAATGAAACAACAACCAGAATCATCACGGTCAAAGCCTGAACAGTCTGAAGAAGATATGCATTTAATGGTCGCCGTACACCAGCAAACTGTGGTCAACTTGCATATCAAAATCCATGAAGATGAAGTCAAGGTACTTGCACTAATTGACTCCGGAGCAGACCTGTGTTTCCTAAAAAGGAAATATGTTGATCCTCACTACTGGGAACCATGTCGAACTCCAGTGCGGGGATTTGGAGGAAGAAAAGCAATTGAGTATAAAACCAGCTTTGGAAAGGTATGTCTTGGCAATTTTTATATAAACTGTATCTTTCTGCTGGTTGAAGATGACTTTACTCATGAATGTATTATTGGAACTAGTTTGCTATCTACCACAATTCCCCATGGTGTCAAGTATAATAGCAGAGGCCAAATTGGTTATCATTTTACTGTTAAAAGAAAAGAAATATTTCTTCCACTAGTGTCATCTGAAGAAAAGACCCACTCTATCTGGACCCTAGAAGTAAATTCTGTGAAAGAAAAGATAAAAGAAAAGGGGATCCAGATTAGAGCAATCAAGAAAGCTGAGCACCTATACAGGCTAGAAGAGGAATTAAAGAATCCTAGTGTACAGCAAAAAATTGAAGAAATAAGAAAAGAATTTGCTGACAAGGTTTGCCATACATCTCCTAATGCATTCTGGCATAGGAAGCAGTTCTAGGTAAACCTAAAATACAGAGAAGAATTCCAAGGAAACCCTAGCAGAAGTAGAGCCATCCCAATGAATAAGGAATACAGACAACTCTGCAAAAGGGAAATTGAAGATTTGCTGCACAAAGGACTCATCCAAAGATCAAGAAGTCCATGGTCGTGTGCAGCATTTTATGTCAACAAACATTCAGAGCAGGTCCGAGGAGTTCCTAGAATGGTCA
This sequence comes from Larix kaempferi, assembly GCA_027924585.1. Taxonomy (NCBI): domain Eukaryota; kingdom Viridiplantae; phylum Streptophyta; class Pinopsida; order Pinales; family Pinaceae; genus Larix; species Larix kaempferi. The sequence goes on along the minus strand of BSBM01000547.1, from coordinate 10,454,615 downwards.
TAAACTACAAACCTCTGAATGAGGCATTGGAATGGATATGGTATCCAATTCCAAACAAATCTGATTTGATCAAACGAATAGCAGGAGCCAAAATCTTTTCAAAGTTTGATCTCAAGTCTGGCTTTTGGCAAATCGGCATAAAACCAGAAGACCAGTATAAAACAGCCTTCAATGTGCCTCATGGACAATATGAATGGAAGGTAATGCCATTTGGTCTGAAGAATGCCCCTTCAGAGTTCCAGAGGATTATGGAGTCTGTTCTGGAACCATACATGGATTGGCTGATGGTATATATTGACGATATTTTAGTATTTTCAAAATCCATTGAGGAACACATAAAACATCTTAGAACACTATTGCATGTTATACACAAGAATGGGTTTGTTCTTTCAGAAAAGAAAATGAAATTGTTCCAAACTGATATTGAATTCTTGGGACAGAGAATTAAACATGGAAAGATAGAAGTTCAGAAGCATGCCATTGAATTTGCAGAAAAATTCCCTGATGTAATCACAGATAAAAAACAATTACAGAGATTTCTAGGATGCTTGAACTATGTTGCAGCTTACTATGAAAATTGTGCTCAAGACAGAAAGCTGCTTAATAAAAGATTGGGAACAAACCCTCCTCCATGGTCAAAGCAACACACTGAAGCGGTTCGAAGGATAAAAGCAAAGGTGAGAACTCTTCCTATCCTTCATGTTATTGATGAAGATCTCATGAAGATCCTTGAGACTGATGCTTCAGAAGAAGGCTGGGGAGCAGTACTGAAGCAGTGCAGGAAAGACTGCAATGGTAAAGATGAAGAAATAGTATGGTTCACTTCAGGAACTTGGAATGATGCACAGAAAAAATACCATACTATTGATAAGGAAATAAAGGCTTGTCTAAATGCAATCCAGAAATTTGAGATTCATCTAATGAATAAGAAGTTCTTAATAAGAACAGACAGCCAAGCAATGAAGTTTGTATTGGAGAATCCAATACGAAACTCTACTGCTAAAGCAAAGTTTGCTAGATGGCAAGCATTGTTTTCTCAGTATGAGTTTGAAATTAAGCACATAAAGGGTTCTCAGAATTGTATTGCTGATTTTTTAACCAGAGAACATTTGCAGGAAAAATATGGAATCCAGACCCCAAGTTGCATGGTGATTATCACAGAATGGCATGAAGGAAGCAACACATGCAGATACTTAGATGAACAAATGAGCTGGAGTGACTACGCTATCCAATGGAATCCAACCTGGCAGCTTAGGTCTACAGAGGTATTGGATGAAAATCTGCAGCATCCCAACCTATTAATAAACCTGGTCCCAGAGCATCGACGGTATCCAACGTCAACAGTCACCGTCCCAAACATGGTTTACGGCCGACAACTCCGACAAGCCATAGATGCCTCCCATACTCTCCAGACACATTTCCAAGACTTGTGTCTTATCAGTACAGAATCTGCTTTAGGACAAGTCCTTGAACAATATTATTGTATTAAACAAATGCGTGGTCTGGCAGCTTGGCCAGGAAATGATGGTACCTTAAGATTCCCCCTCACGGATATCAACTACGGCAGCTACCAGAGGATGTGGTGGGATTTCTTAAAAAAGGACAATAGAGACCATGAATACTTTGCCAAAATCAAGTTTGGCCTCCAGCGAGCCCATGTGATCCATGAAATTCCTGACTGGATTCATTGTTGGTGGAATGATTTCGGCCTCAACAAAAGCGGAGTGGACCCTGCAATAATTCAGCACGAACATAGCCAGTACTGTATCCCGTGCTCCAAGGTGGAAGACATGTATATAAGTGATGTGTGTGATAATACTCATTTACTACATACTTTTATTTCAAATAAATTCCAGTGGCTTGTGAAGACCAAAATTCAAGTACAAAACAGAAATGGGCAACGCATCATCATCCGGAGCATCTATACAAAAATGTGGGACCCCACTTATCAGCGTCAGTATGGCCATCCATACGATGATATGATAGAATGTCCCCAGACTCGTACTGCCTACAGTTTTTTAATTGATGACAATTGCTAGTGTCCTCATCATGAAAGGGTTTTCGTGGGTTCCCTCTTTCAAAATCTCCACTGTGTAATGTCACTTCTGTCATAAAAGGTTTTCCGTGGGATTCCTTAATAAAAATCTCCACTATGTATTGTCGTCGCGATCATAAGTAGTTCCCGTGATCTCCACTTTGTAAACGCCACGTTCATGATTTGTCACATGGAGACTCAGGACACTTTCCTGACTTCTGGTGCGGTTTGACCCACATCTCCGACACAAATCTAACTGGCCATCTTTAAGGACGATTTGATTCGATTTCACGGGACCTACATTGGATCCTCCCAAAGGATCCAAGGCTCTTCCATGTTATAAATATGAGCATTCCCTCTTCATTTGGCATTCGCATCCTTAGAGAGTCTAGAATTTGAAGTCTGCAAGTGTTTCAGTAGTTGAAGCTTGCAAGGTCTAATAGGTGTCGAGGCAAGATTGTATGCTCTGCGAGTTGCCAGCACTGGTATAACATCGCACCAGAATATCTTAGCCCGTGTGTCCTAGATAGGTGTCTTTCTGATCTGTCTGCGCAGTGCTTCCAGAAGCCTTCGAGTAGGTTCGGCGCTTCGGCCCTTACCCAAAGATAAATGAGCCTGCGTGCATAAGGCAGAGGAATATTAGAAGTCTGAGAACTATTTGTAATCTGAAAGCTCTGTAATTATTCCGCTGTAATTAATATAAAGGTCTGGGTACCATTCCCAGTTTCAAATTTGTGCATTTCTGGTTTGTCTAAGCCGTATCACCCATTAGCCCGGGTCTGGAATTCCTTGCTATCTCATAAGATTCATTGTTCTGGTCGTGAATAGCAGTAAGTCACAAAGTAAGTCTCGAGGGAGCAGCAGTGCATGTTCGGCAAGTTAAGGAGCGATCGAAGAAAGATAGCAGGCGTGTGAGTTTCAGTCATTCAAGCCAGGAAAAGCAAGCCCGACGCTGGAAGTTGCTCCAGTCTACGAGGTGTAGAGGCACTCAGAAGTGGGCGTCAACCTGCATCGGCTTACCACCAATGAATGTTCTCCACGCATAGGGTCGACAATGAGTAATATTGTTATAATATTATTAAATTAATTTTAATGCGTTAAGCTTCATCTTTTAAGTTCGGGCGACCCTTCAAAATAAAAATAAAATACATTCATCTCGTATATGTTAGCTTTTCGAGCCATTCAAAGGCTAGGTCTTCAAGAATGGATCTTTTCATTAACCTATTTTGTTTTCAATTCATCATAATCTTAAAGCAGTGGGTATTAATGCATTTCAGACCGTTGAAGAATATAATACCGGGGCAGAGAATAAGTCTATATCAAAGCTTGCTATCACCATTCTCCAAGGTCCTTGAAGCTCAAGGCTGCCAGATCTTGTGTTGTGGGGACAGAACTACAATGGAGAATATGAGGGGCTACCACTAAAAACCATGTTGGAGGATGAAGCTGAATATTTGGTCCAAGACATGCATGAGGGGATCTGTGGGGTCACTTTGCAGCAAGAGCTACATGCCCATCAAATTTTAAGGTTTGGGTACTACGGGCTTGCCATATTTTCTGATGTTCATCAATTTGTTAGGGCTTGCCTAGAGTGCCAGACCTTTGATGGAAGGCAAAAAAATGAGGAGAATTAATATAATAATTTTTTTTATTTTTAGAAAGTGATATGGGAGAATTAATATAATATTCTTTCAATTTCACACTTAATGAAGTTGAGGTAAAATGGGGAGAATTAAGATGGTTCGGTAGATTTCAAGGTGGAAATGAGAAAAATAATATAATATTATTTTAATTTTAAGATGAGAATGAAGTTGGGAAATGACATTCTAATCATTTTAAATTTAATATTCTCTTCATTTTGGTTTTAAAACATTTTGGTTTTAAAACATGTAGAATATAATTGGAATCATTCAAAATATGTAGAATATAATTAGAAAAAGTTAAAAAAAGGTAAAGGTAGGAGTTGGGTGGGAATTGGGAGAATTTTATACAATTCTCCCCATTTCACCCCACACTTATGCTTATCCTAAAATGAGAAGAATTGACATAATAATTTTTCACAATTTCACCTCAAACCACATTCTTATCACCAACCTTACCATGAAGGTAGGGGTAAAAGGAGAAGAATATATACTTATTTTTCCTATTTCGAGAAACTGGGAGAACATTATTTTAAATGTCTCAGTCACACCCTCCACCTTCATGATGAGAGTAGGGTGGAGGACATTCGTGATGAGAGTAAGGTGGAGGATAAATGGGAGAACTAATATAATATTATTATAATTTCATGGTGAGGGTGGAAAAATTTGGGGAAACTAATAAAAAATTATTTCATTTTTAAGATGGGAAGAGGGTAGAGAGAGATAATGGTAGAATTTTAAATATATTATTCTTTCCATTTCACTTCTAATAAGTTTGAGCATGGAAAGTGAAATTGGAACAATTAGGAAGCTAAAGTTAGGGGTGGGGAGTAAAATTGGGAGAATTTTATATTAATCAATTTCACCCCACTCCTAGGCTCATCATGAATTTAGGAGAAATAACATAATATTCTCACAATTTCACCTTAAGTCACACCCTTATCTCTATCCTTGTATGAAGGTTGGGTCAGTGAAATTGGAAGAATATTATATTTAGTATGCCTATTTTGATTGTCATCCACACCCTCATCATATGGGTAGTAGTGGGGATTGATTCACCCACCACCCTCACCCTCATCATGAGAATTGGCCAAGATTGGGAGAACCACCCTCATCATGATCGCGGGGATGTGGGATGAACCACCTAGCAACCCTACCATCATCAAAAGGTTGAGATGAAATTAAGAAAATATTATATTAATTATCTCAATTACACCCCACACTTTCACAATATGGGTGGGGTGAAATTAGGAGAATATTATTTTGGTTGTTGCAATCACACTCTTTACTTGAGGGTGGGGAAAAAATGGAGCACCCTCATCATGATGGTGGGGGTGTGAGATGAATCACCTAGCACCATTATCCTCATCATAATGGTGGGGTGAAATTGAGAGAGTATTATAATAATTCTCTCAACTACACCCCACACACTTTCATGATGGGGCTATGGTGAAATTGGGAGAATATTATTTTATTTGTCTCAATCACACCCTCCACCTTCATGATGACAGTAGGGTGGAGTGTGAAAATGATATTTAAGTAATATAATACTATTGCAAGTTCATGATGAGGGTGGGGGTGCCCAAGTTAAACTGGGAATATTAATACAATACTATTCCAATTTCACTACCCAATCTCTTATGTTTTATGTAGAGGTGTATTCTCTTTTTTTGTGATAAACGTGCTTTGACACTTGAATATTGTAATTTTAGTTCTTTCACTAATATTTTTTTTGTGGTAAAACATCCTCCCAATTTCAACCCATACTACCCCCCCCTCACCCGCCAAACATGTATGAATGTGGTAGTGGGGAGTGAAATTGGATTTAATTCTCCCAATTTCAACACCCCCCACACATGAGAGTGGGGGTGGATGGTGGAATGGAAGAAGGGTGAACCCATGAATATGAGTAATAATTTTTACCAAACGAGGCAAACGTGGATGGGATTTTACAAAATTTGAAGGAGCCATTTTAAGCTATCGATTGAGAGCTTGAATATGCCCTCAATTGAGCTAATTTGGTGGAAAATTCAAACCCTCAATGGATCCCTAGAGCTCAAATGAGCTTGCACTTTTTAATAGTATTTTCTTACCCACAACCTCCCCTAGTGTAGGGGGGCATACCACTTGAGTTAACCCTTGGGACCATATCCCATGTGTGTGTGTGTAATGAAAAAAAAACATGGGTAGGAAAGTAAAACCAAATGTTGGAAGGAAAAACCATGTGCAAATACCATAAACTAATTTTTTAAGCCATCAAAATTTCTCGCATGTTTGTAATGAACCTTCCAAATGGCATGTAGAAATAGTGGATTATACTAAAGACCCAACAAGGGAACTAATGTTTTTCCATACAAGCCTTCATTTCGTCGGAAGGGAGGGGGATTAAACAATCATAGGGTTCATGACATCGGTTGCCTTGGGTTTTTTTCATCATAATGAAACTTTGTCTAATTTCTCGAAATTGGGTCTAGTCGTCACATCAAGGATATTGTTAGTATATCCATCAAGGACTAACAATATTGACACTAGATCTAGCAAGGTAGAGGCCATTAATAGAGACACAAATCCATTGTCGATCTCTTCCATGTAGACTATCTCTAAAAAAAATATTTTAGATACTCATTCCACAATTGTCTCGAAATTTGTTAAATTGTCTCCTTCCTTGGTACATTTGACAAAGAAGGCTAAGGTCATTTAGCCAAGAGTTTCCTGCATAAACTTAGAAATTACTACATTCTCATCTAAAGGGATTTTAGTGGTTGATACTACTAGTGATTTACATTCTTATGTTTCCTTAGATTCATTTTTTCCATCATCTTCTTTGTCCCATACATTAGAGAAGAATGTGGGAACTGAGAGAATTTTCAATAATGGATAAAGTTTGTATCGAGTAATGTGACATGATAAAACATCGGTAGCCACCCTTCCCAAACTTGTGATGCATCCTCTTCCCCATATAACTTACACACAAGTGTTGCAGCAATCCTATATGGGAGTTTCAAACACTTGGTCTGATGTATACCATAATCCCTTTCCCGATACCTATTATCTTTAACCCACACTTGTTTTAGGAATGCCGCATAATCGAATTTGAGTGTACCTACCCATTCAAATTTCAAGTTTATCTCTGATACTTGAGACTTGTAATAACCATTCAGTGTCAGAAGGAGGAAATGGTTTCACTGTTGACATCTTTGATTATTCTTTCGTTAATGTCTATGTTAGGTAGCAACCAATCTATCACATATGCGTAAGTGATCCGTACGAGCCCAGGTGCACGATGGGGACAACAGTTCGATTGAATGAATCAATACTGTTATGGTATAAGCATAATAATAAGCAAAGTAGGAAATACACTATGCACATAAACATACACACACAAACAATATGCAGGAATGTGAACTCTGTTACTTCTTGATTCTTCTCCCCCTATATTACAATATTTTACATGCTTAAATAGAGTGTTGAGAACGCTTTGGTTGTCTTCCCGTTATGTCCAGTTACAAGAGAAGTTAGAACAATTTCAGAAGTTCAACTGTTACAGTCGACTGGAAGGCAGAGAGACAATCTTTCGTAATTCATCAGTCACACATGTTGATGATGCATGTCAAAGTCAGTGCTTGTTGAAGTTGTTGAACTTGTCGAAGTCGATGAACTTGTCGAAGTTGATGAACTTGTCGAAGTCGAAGTTGTTGAACTTGTCGAAGTCGAAGTTGGAATCCGACAATAATGCCAACTGCTAGGTGGATCATACCTCCTTCCTTAAGAAACAATGGTCCATATTGTTTGCTCGTACAGATGATGAAACTTGTTGGTCAGTTCAGTAGCAAAGTACCATTTTCCTTGTGCTGGGACATTAGGGGAATTTTGAGGTCTAAAATGGGCCTCAAAACAAAAACAAAAAAGTACTATCAAAATCAACTTTAAAAGAACCAATCACATTCTACATAATGACATCATCCTTTATGGTTGAGGTGGTATCACTTGGGTTAAAGATATCTACTTGTAAAATTTTAAATGGTGGATAAAAACTCCTAATTAACTTTACTCATAATAATAAAAAATATTTATAAAATACTTTTGAATATAATATATATATTTATTACTCTTAAAATACTTATAAAGTGAAGTACTTTCATACACTTTCCTGTTTGAATATAAAATAGATTAATAAAACCAAAATTAAATTCAAATTTAAAGTTTGAAACCTACCTACGTAATTTTCGTACTTTATACTTTATCTTATGTGACTTGGTAATTTGTTCTTCGTCATGATTCTTGGTAAATGTTTAATGCTTTCATGTACTTTATCATGTAATGCTTATAATATATGTTATTTACCATAAAGGTATACCATAAATAATATGATATTAAATTAAAATGTATAATAAAAATATGCAATATGTTTTACGTTTGAGTGATACGTGATTTAATATTATTATATTATTATTTAGTATATTTATTATCTAATAGTTTTAAAATATGTAATAAAATATTTTATTTGTAAATTAAATTAAATGACAATAAATTTATTATAATCGAATCATTATAATATACAATGAATATAAGGTAAGAGTTATTTAAATATATTGATTTTTAATATATATATATATATGAATATATTTTAAAATAATATTATGACCAATTTATTTATACAAAGTCTACTTATATTTACAATTTAAAACTAAAATATTTTATTTTATTTTATGAGTACACTTTAATTTAGTACATTTAATTTAAAGTACTCTTATTTTATTTTACGAGTACACTTTAATTTAGTACATTTAATTCAAAGTACTCTTTTTCCTAATCATGTCAAAGAGGGTTTTTTATTACTTTTATTTATAAATGTCTTTTCAATTTAACTTAACTACAGTTACATGGATTATAATGCAAGAGATGAGTTGTAAATATACCTTCCCCAAAAAATTCCTAACTCATAATATTTTATTATATTTCTTAGGAGGCTCATTTTAGACCTCAAAATTCCCCTAATGTATGTCTGTATTTGGCCACCTGAAACAAGGGAATTATGTTCGTCCTTATATGGTGTACTCGTCATCCCGCAACGGTGTCGCAAGGAAGATGATCCTGAACATTTGGATGGATGTCTTCAGGTTCTGCTGTCTGCAAGTCGTTATGTTCCAACAGTGGTGCATGGTATGGTCAAAGTAGATCCACATTAAATACTGGATGCAGACCTAGGCATGACAGAATTTCGAGCTGGAAAGCGTTTTCTCCAATCTGTTCAAGAATACCGTACAGATCATATCACAAAGGCTTCAGCTTCTTATATGGACCAGTGAAGCGTTCCTTCTTGAGATGCAACAAGACCTGATCCCCAATTTGAAATGAATGAGGGATATGATGCTTATCGTGTCGGGCCTTAGCTTTCGCATTATCTCATTGCAACATTTCTTATGCTTGTTTATGGGTGTCGCGGATTTGATCTTGAAACTTCAATGCTTTGTCAACTTCTCGCCAGTTATAGTTGGTATCATTTGACTATGTCGAGGAACTAATCAAGTCAATAGGGATGAGGGTTGAAGTCCATAACAGATCTCAAATGCACTCTTTCCCGTAGAGTTGTGTTGAGCACGATTGTAGTTGTGTTGTATATATGGAAGGCTTTCATCCCATGTCCGTCGATGCTTGTGGTTGTACATATGAAGAAGTTGTACTACCAAGCGGTTCACAAATTTCGTTTGTTCGTCTATCTAAGGATGGAAAGCTTTCGATAAGGAGAGTCTTGTATCGAGCTGTTTCCAGAGAGTCTTCCAAAAGCTGCTGACAAATCTAGCATCTCTATCAGAAATAATGGTTGTTGGTAAACCATAATGTTTCCAGACATGTTCAAAGAAGAGTTGAGTGATCTACTACATTGTTGTAGTCTTCTTGCATGGAATGAGAATGGTCATCTTGGAAAATCTGTCGACTACTACTAAAATTGCATCATGCTAATGTTTGGTAGTAGGATATCCCATGAAGTAATCCATAGAAATAGGTTCCCATGGTTGACTAGGAACTGGAAAAGGTGTGTACAATCCCTGTCGTCAATTAGGTAGTTTAGCAATGGCACAAACCACACATGCTCGAATGTACTTGTTGATGTCAGCTTTAAGTGAAGGCCAAAAGAAATACTTTTGGAGAATAGAAAGGGTCTTTGCTACTCCAAAGTGTCATGTAGTATTGTTATAGTGTGCGTCCCACATGAGCTACTATCGATGCTCACCTGTCGGTACACAAAGCTTCCCAAGCTTGTATAGCAAGGTGTCTTTCAAGAAATAGTCGGAGGTCGACGACATGTCAGTCTGAATTTTTCGATAGACTGATGAAAAGTTGTTGTCTTCTTGATACAACTAAGGCCAAGTGGTGGTGTCATAACCCTGCATACTCATCAGTGTAAGAAGGAGATTAATGGTTGGTTGACTAAGACAATTGGCGGTGGCATTGGCTTTCCCTTTTCGATACTTAATTACCAACTGAAATTGTTGCAGGTAATTAATCCACTTGATTTGTTGAGTTGTTTGTAACTTCAACTGGGATGGAGCGAACTGTAAAGGATTTTGGTCAGTGAGAATGACAGTCTCCTTGCCAAGAATATAATGCCTCCATTTATTAAGTGCTTGAACAATGGCGTATAGTTCTTTTTCATACACCGAAAATATTCTAATAGTGTCGTTAAAAGTTTCGGAATGAAAAGAGACTGGGTGACCCGACTGAGTGATCACTACGCCCAAGGCATAGTCCGATGCGTCTATCTCAATCTCAAAGGGCTTATGCAAATCAGGTAACACAAGTACTGGTGCAGTATAAAGCTGGTGTTTGAGCTGCTCGAAAGCTTCTTGTTGTGTCAATGTCCATTCGAAAATAGTTTTCCCATTTCCCTTGGTTAACTGATTCAAATGCCAGGTTATGTGACTGAAGCCAAGTATGAATTGTCAATAAAAATTCGCCAAAGCAAGAAAACTTCTTAGTTCATGAATGCTTTGAGGAATGGGCCAATATTTGAGGATTTGCACTTTGTCTAGATCGACGTGAATTCCTACAGATTCAATTACATACCCCAAATATTTGATGTTGTTCATCAAAAAGGAACATTTGTCCATGTTCAAGTAGAGTCAATGTTGTCGGAGAGTGTCGAGGACTTGTCGAAGTTGTCCGACATGTTCTTCCCATGATCGACTGAAAATCAATATATCTTCGAGGTAGACAATGACCCATTTGGCGATGAAAGGTCTAAGAATGTTATCCATATACCGCATGAAGATCGCAGGTGCATTGGTTAAGCCAAAAGGCATGACTAACCATTGAAACAATCATTCCTTGGTCTTGAAAGCAGTTTTCCATACATATGGAGGCTCGATTGGAATTTGATGACATCTCGACTTGAGGTCGAGATTAGTAAAGAATTTAACACCTTTCAGACAGTCGATGAGATCGTCTATCTATGGCAGAGGGTATCTATTCTTTACCAAAATTTTGTTGAGGGCCCAGTAGTCGATGCACATGCGCCAAATCCCGTCTTTCTCTGGAACGAGGATGACTGGAATTCCACAAGGAGAGGAGTTGGGTTGGATATGACTTTTGTTGATCAAATCTTGAATTTTTCTGCGAATCTGTTCATTTTCGATAATGGATCTTATGTAAATAGATGCATAAGGTAATGAAGAACTAGGAGCAAGTTCAATACAATGTTCAATACAATGTTTTACCTGGAAATGTAGAGGTACTCCATCTGGCTCTTGGAATAGGTTTCGGTACTCATCAAGAATATTTTCGATATGTTGCTTCTATCGGGAGCCTCACTGGTCAGTGAGTCGACTGGTTGCTATAGTCTTCCTAGAATGTTGCGGCTAAATCATGATCAATGTGAATTTCTGAGCATGGTTTCTAGAGATTCTTCGTATGTTTAGTAGATATCATTGCAACTGTTGGTGTAGGTCCTCGCTCTGGTATGCCGTACCATTGGTTCTGAATTCTAACAATCACCTTCTGAGGTCCTGACTGGTAAATTCTATGTCGATCCTATAAGTAAGGTTTCCCAAACAAGGCTTCGGCTACGGAGAGCGATGTCACATCGCAGAGTAATTCATCTTCAAAAGGCTTAATAAAGTAAGTGATTTTGCATTATCGGGTGATCCTTCGTTCCTGTCCATCCTTCATCCAATAGATATTATAAGGCTGAGGATGTGGAGCGGTAAGAAGACCTAGTTTCTTCACGAGATCTTCAGAAGCATAGTTCTTCTCGATACCATTATCCACAATCAGATGCAATGGATTGTTTTGAACCCATATCTGTGTATGGAATAGGCACTCTCATTCCTCCTCGTCGACGATAGTCAAGGCTGCTAAAGTGGTCGATGTCGATGTCAAAAGGGTCATTTATTCTGGGTCAGATTCTACCAGAGTTTTGTCGAACAAGTCGGGTGTCGACACTTTTTCCAAAAATGTCTTCCGAGCTTTGCATTCAAACGTATCATGCCATGATGAATTGTGGTAATCACGCCATTTCCCGGTAGGGGGTTATTTGCTATGTTCCCTTTTATCTTTCTGAGAATCCTTTTTTCCATGATCTTGCTTTAGCAGAGTTGGCTGAGAAGGTCTTGACTTGTTGAAGTCAGTTGGTGCCTTCTTTTCAGGTGGTCTTCCTGTCGGCTTAGTCGCGAAGCATTCTTTTCCTTTATGTTTGGCTTCAAGCTTATTGGCATAGTGGAATGCATCCGCGAGTGTATTGACAGTCAGAAACTCCATCTCCTGCTGAATGTACGGGGACAATCCGTTGACATACTTTAGAACAAGCAACTTATCTTCTTTTTGAATGCCAAGTCTAGCCATTAGTCGATAGAACTCATCGGTGTAACTCTGTATGGATTGATCTTTCCATTTCCTTAGTTGTTGCCACTTATTATACTGATGTTCAATGTACTTGAGCGGTTAAAACTCCTTTCGGACATATTCGACAAATTTCTCCCATGTCTCTATGGGGTCTCCACTTTTATCCATCTTTGTCAATAGGTTCTCCCACCAGTAGTGCATATATTCCAATTGTTGTACCCAATTTTCGACGGATTCCTCGTCAATATTGCTTTCTAGATTCGGTATGTCCAAATTCATTTGCACCTTGAATGGAATTATTTTGTCTGAGTTAGATCTTGTCGAAAATCCTCCTGATGTCAAAGAAAATCGCATGAGAATGTCATTGAACTAGGCAAACATTTCAGTTTGTTTTCGAGCTAGCACTTTCTCTATGAGTTCCTCTTTCTCGTCAATTACATGTCTACTGTATGTTTCTTCTGCCATTTTTGAATGTAGTGTCTTCTTGTATTGTTGAGTTTGAGGGCATGTTTGAACAGGCATAAGTCAGGTAACTTCGATGGAAGTGTCTACGCACAACTTAAGCACGAACAAAGCTCTGAATAAAGCTCTAAATAAGTCAAGCTCTGATACCAATGATCCGTACGAGCCCAGGTGCACGACGGGGACAACAGTTTGATTGAATGAATCGGCACTGTTATGGTGGAAGCATAATAATAAGCAAAGCAGGAAATACACCACGCACATAAACATACACACACAGACAATATGCAGGAATGTGAAATTTGTTACTTCTTGATTCTTCTCCCCCTATATTACAATATTTTACATGCTTAAATAGAGTGTTGAGAATGCTTGGTTTGTATGCTTGTTACGTTCAGTTACAAGAGAAGTTAGAATGGTTTTGAAAGTTCAACCATTATGGTCGACTAGAAGACAGAGAGACAATCTGTCGTAGTTCGTTAGTCGCACATGTCGATGATGCATGTCGAAGTCGATGCTTTTCGAAGTTGTTGAACTTGTTGAAGTCGATGAACTTTTCGAAGTCGATGAAATTGTAGAAGTCGCTCAATTTGTCGAATTCGAAGTTGCTAAACTTGTTGAAGTCGAATTTGGCATCTAACAATAATGCCAATTGTTGGGTGGATCACTAAGGGAAAAATTCAAACCTCGCTGCCACTTTATGTAGGTTGGATATCTTTATATTTTGATATATTGGAAGTTCATCTTTTTCTACTTCAGATAGGCCATGAAATTATTCCAAGCTTAATATTTGGTATATCTAGATCCAATGGTATGCCGATCCAGTCTTCATGTTGCTCTTGGTATCATCATACTGCATTAGTGGGTTTTAATATTCCTTCTCCTTGCCCATTTCTTCTTCCAATGATACATTTTGTACTGCTTGGTCCTAGAGTCAAGTTCATCTATGTGATATGAGTTCCTTCTAAACTTCATCAGTACCATAATCAAAATCCATGGTAATGGTCAGAAAACACAAATAAAGGAATTTAATTATGAAGCTAACTAACATTATTCCTAAACCCCAAAACCTCATATTGTGAGTGATGATGTTTTTAAGAAGCAAACCATTCTAAATATAGAATTTTTTTAGTGTGCTCATGGAGGGAAGATTGAAAGACCATTTAATTTCAAATTTACACTTAATTTTAGGTTTGATTGGGTTAATTCAACTTTGATTCATCTAGGGATTATTAGGATCTTCTAAAGGACTATTAATAATTCTCCATCTTATCTTAACTTTTTTTTTTAAATTTCCCAATGATTTAGTGATTCTAATTATTTCCAATTCACACCTACCTCGAGGTTTATTTAGAGGTGAGCATCAAATTCCTTGAGCCAAAATCACTCTTTGAATGCTAAAATTCAAGAGGAAAGTTTTATTCTAGCCAGTCTTGAGAATGTGTTACTCCTCCACGAAGGAGTTTTGGCACATACGCTATGTACGCAAGGAGACCAAGGTTTAGGGTGGTCATCGGCATCATAAGTCAACCAACGAATAAGGGGGGGGTGAGGATGTGGCATAGAGGTGAAGACTGATAAGACGGGGACAAATGGTTTGGTCAAAGTTGATAGCCAAGTCACTTAAGAGTTAAAAATAATTAAATTATGGTCTAACAATGATTCCAATAACTTGAGAATAGGGGGGAAATTATCAACTTACCACAAAAAAGCACCTGAATTTTCCTTGGGAAGCATTGGAGTCACATACGGGTTGGATTAAGTGTCTCCTTTATGTAACGATCTCTTCATAGTGAGTATGAGAACAAATTCCAATCTAAGAGTGAAAAAAACCCTTAATATCTTATCTTTTATTCCCATTTTGGATATTTTTCCTTTTTGGCTATTTATCCACTTATATATAGTGCCACATCGATGCTATAGTCCTTAAATCGGTGCTAGTTTGGGGACAAGTGTAGCCTCGTATAAGTGGATTTGTTTTATAAGATGGCTCTATTGGGGACTTAAACTTTGCATGTTGTGTCGACGACTTAGGTGTTATCTTTGCATTGTTCCATGGGGAAAGCCACTAATGTAGCACCTTTCATTCATCGCTTCATCAACGCTCATCTACTATTCCTTCCCCACTCACTCTTTATTTATGATGTCGTTCGGACATACTTTATTGATGACCCTTTTATTAGAAATGTGTCGATGCATTGGTGCTATAGGTATTAAGTATGTGTTTCATCAATGATTTAGTTGATAGGAGTGAATCGTTTCTAGAGATGCACTCATCCATCGATGCCTTAAGAATTACTATAGTGACACACTGGAGGGATAGTTTCCTATCTTTCATTGTGTCGGTGACTAATTGTTATCTATGTGCCATGTCAGGGCTTTAGTTGTTAGAATTGCATCAAGGTTCCCCCATGCCTTAATAATTTTCAAGAAGTTTGATCATGATGTTTCAATGGCCCTTGATCCATACTTCTTCCAACTTAGTCCCTCTTCTTACCAATGACCAATGAGCCAAAAAATTAGATCAATCTCTAACCAATCTGAGAGGAAATCCATAACCTTAAGAACTGATAATTAAAAAAAAGGAGGGGACCCATTTTCTCCTAGGAGAAAATGGGGAAGGGAGGTTGCAAGTGCAACAATTGGCAACAGACTAGGAGAATCCATAATATCTAAATATAAGCATGCATCTGCATTCTTGACCCGGATAGTTTCTAACTAGCGACATGGATCCCACAAAAAATAACCCCAGATTCACTTATAGAACACAAATCATAATATCATTCATCTTCTAGCAATATGAAATTTGAGTACATCTAAGTATTAAAGATAAGTCTTCAAGATGAGTGTAATAATTTTCTATTTCCATGTGTTAATAAGCCTTTATATCCTTAGGATGGTATTGATATAAGGTAACCTTGGATATCATTTCACAACAAATCTCTATGAGCCAAAAATTGAGGTTCATTTACCAATCTTGTCTCCTTATATGCTTTACTTGGGAATAACACCATCAGGTAAGAATCCAACTTTAGATAAGTGCAGATGTTTGGTTCTCATATCTTACATTACATGCAAAGCTCTATTTCCCACAAGCATCCATAGCCTTGACAAAGTTGCCTCTTGAATCCATTTTTCGTCTGAATGATTTGGTCCCATTCCACCATTTTATTGTTGTGAATATACACAACTTTTTGTTCTCTTTTGATATTTTTCTTCTCTGCAAGGGATGGATGGGGGATCTTAATTAGTAATCCTCTTAAAGGAAAGGGATAGTGTATAGTTTCATTTTGATTTGTGATGTATTTCCAGGTCTTTACTTCTTCCCATTGGTTGGCCCCTTGAGATCACCATAAGATATATCCATTTAAGTGTGTGGTGTGGATATAGCTCGCCAAATAATGACTAAGAAACTTTGAGGTTTCATTCAGCTTAATTCCTTATTTGATTCCAACATGCTAGAACATTACCACATACTTCTCAATAAGTATTCCTTAGATGTATTGTTTTGGTTTTAAACAGATGAGGTAAAATCCTTTCAATGATAGTGCTTGAAAGTGAAACTTTGAAACCAAACACTAAAGGTGAATCACAAGGCTACCTCGATGTTCCCCATGCATAACATTTGTCTTTGAGCTACTTTTCATTTGGAAAACCAAATCGAACAAGGTAAGAATTACGAATTTCCTAGTTGTACTCTGATTGTCAACTTTAGAAACATTCAAGAGGAAAAATCAATGACTGGAAACAAAATAAAAGGAGGTAAAATTTAACAAAAGGTATGTACAAAATGAAATGAAGAGAAATGTTTATTTATATAGAAGTCTTGATTCCTCAACTAGTCTAAGAGAAATATTGTTTTAAGGCTTGGCCATTGACAGGAAAAGGATTTGTCTCTCCCTCCAAAGTATGAAATCTGTAAGTACCAACACCAAGCTTCTCAGAAACCAAGTAATGACCAAGCCACAATTGTTGAAACTTCGTATGCTTCCCCTTATCCTCATGTGGCTTGTCTCATTTCAGTACCAAATCACCCACCTTAAAGTCTTTCTTCCTAGCATGACTTGAGTCAAACCACATTTTAACTATATGTTTATGTGCAATAAACTTATTCCTAGATTTTTCTCTCCTCTTTCAAGTTTGAACATCGTATTGATTCTGTTATGGATTATAAGACAGTAAGAACCTATAGGAGCTTGGGATAATTGCAAGGAAGGTAAAAATATGTTTGGATGTAAGATGGATTCTTTCCCATATACAAGTGTGTATGGGAATGTGCCTACTATACTTTTTGGGGTGACCCTATCAACCTAGAGGGAGTTTAGGAAGGCATTGTGCCAATTCTTTTGATGTTCAACTATAGTTTTATTTAGAATTTGAATCAAAATTTTATTTTTGTATTGAACTAACACAGTCCCTTGCTGATAATAATTAGCAAAATAATGTAATTTAATCCCTTTCTTTGAAGCAAACTCATTCAGTTTTATTGATGAGAAATAGGTCGCACTGTAAAAAACAAGGGAAATTGGAACCCCAAACCTGGTAATGATGTGTTCTTCTAGAAATTGAATGACAACTTCCTCATTGATCTTGCATAATGGTATAGCCTCAGTCCATCTCATGAAGTAATATATCGTTGTTAGAATGTATCGATGTGTTTTTTAGGAATTGGGCTTGATTTCACCAATAACATATAAACCCCATTGTTCAAAAGGTTTAGTTATGACCACAGGTTGTAACAATATGGCCAACTTCTTATCTTTTATAACACTCTTTTGAAATATGACACAACACCTTGCATAAGAATGAGATCCTCTAAACAAGTTAGGCCAATAATATCTACCCTTAAGAATTTTTTGCATTGTGGTTTCACCAACATAATGTTCTTCAATGGACCCATTGTGTAATTCTACTAGTACTCTTTTTTGCATCATCATTTTCAAGGCATCTCAATAGATATCCATCATAAATCCTTTAGAAAAGAATGTCATTGCCAATTTGATATTGAGATGATCTGAGTCGAAGAGCCCTTCTCTGCTTAGCATTCATGTTTTCCAGGGAGGTGCCATGCCATAAGTACTATTGTATATCATGGTATTAGGAATCTATAACGACAGGTATCTACTAGGTGTCTTGGGTGCATAGAGATATTTCATTTTCCCAACCATGTTTTGTTTCTCCCATAGGGTTCTTAGAGAGAAAATTCCATAGGCCTTGACCTTTGACGATTGTGGTTGAATTAAATTCCAAGTCATATTCTTGTGTAGTTGTAACTCAATTTCCTCTTCATTCTCCAAACTCTTTTTGGAAAAAGAGTGACTTGATAGTTGGATGTGGTACTATGACATTGGTCTTCTTCTTCAAGATATATGGCCTTAACTATTTTACTACCTTAAAAAATGTGTAAGCTTGTTTGTCAATGTCGAGATAGTTCAGTTCGAATCCTTGTAGTCCAACTCTCATGGATGATATTGGACACTAATCCCCTTGCTCTCCCTTTTGAGTGATCATGGTTGTAAGGGAATGATCAGATGCAAAGGTATACATAATAATTTCCTTGTCAAAATCCATACTACACAAAGATGAGGTAGTGGCGATGGATACCATAATTTTCTAGAATGCTTCATTTATCTAAAAGTCCATTTGAACTTAGTGTCCTTTTTAATCAATTATTGCAAGGGCTTAACTATTTCATTGAAATTAGATACAAACCTAAGAACAAAATTTATTTTTCCCATAAAAAATTCCATCACTTTCTTAGTATTGGGAAAGATAATTTGTGCAATTGCTTGTATGCGCTATGTATCTAGAAATATACCTTCTTTTGATATGACGTCCCCCAACAACTTCCCTTCTAAAACAATAAATATTCTTTGAGTTGAGTTGAGAGATTCCCCATACTTCTTGCATCTTTCAAATATTTGTTTCAAATGATAAAAATGGTTAGACCTATTTTTGGAGAAAAATGTGACATCATCCAGATAAACAACAACACAATCGCTGATTAATCATCAGAATATTGTATCCATGTCCCATTAAAATGTGCATCTAGTGTTTACAAGGACAAGAGGCATCCTCAAGAAATAAAAAGTGTGCCACTTAGTCCTAAAGGTGGTTTTTAATCTATCATTTTCAGCCACTAACACCTGGTTGTAATCAGAAAACCCGTCTAATAGGGAAAACATATCGAAAGTGGGAACATGTTGCAGAATATGCTCCATAGGAGGAACATGGTAATTATCCTTGTTAGACACTTTGTTCAAATTTTTGAAATATATACATAATCAGAATATCATGACTCTTTTAATATAGTAACTAACTTAGCAACCCAATCAGAGTGTTGAACCTAAAAAATAATCACGGATTCCAATAACTTCTTCAACTTTTTCTGAATCAATGGTTCTAGGGTTGGGTACATTTTTCTAATTTTTTGTTGGAGTAGTTTGACACTTGCCTTCAAAGGGATAACATGATGGATTATTTGGGTGGCATAGGTCTTCAATTCATCATAATTCCATGTGAAGACATCCTTGTATTGCTTAAACAAATGGATGAATCTATGCCTCTTTTCTAGAGTACAACAAGAGCCCAAATTTACATTCTTTGGCTCCTCTAAGGTGCCAAGATTCACCAATTCATACTTCATGGAAGAAATATTTATTGTAACATTAATTGGCTCTATGAATTTCTCTTGTAGATCAAATAGTTTCTCCATATTAAGGACTCCCTTGGGTATACAATTCCCTTTGACAACACCATCTTCCTTGTATTTTCACCAACTATCCTCACATTTTTCGTCCTCATAGTAGAATCTTTGATTTTTTTTCATTTGTGAAAAAGTCAATCAGATCTATTGATCATCATTAAATACTCTCTAGCTGGCTATGCTGTTTGGAATGGATGGCCTGAAAAGTAGTTCAATGGAAAACTTGTAATTTAAAGGAATTTGATGGGAAGCAGTGTTAGCTAAAAGTTTAGTAGCAACATGCATATAGTGAGGTATAGCATAGATATTGAAAGGTGTGAATTTTGAAATTAAATTCCATACCTCCCTGGTAACCTTTCAAGTGTGGAGATATGTAATGTACAGTGTTTCTTATCTGTCTGACAACAATTTCAGAGTCACCAAAAACTTTTAAAATTTTCACTTGGATATCAATAGAGTTTCCAAGGCCTTAGACAAGGGAATCATACTTGGCAATTTTACTGGTACACTCAAATTCTAGCCTACAAGAAAAGTAATTTTTGTGTCTCTAGTGGTCAACAAGGACACAACTGCCCCCTACCCCTTCCTAAGTTTTAGAGCCGCCAAAAAACAAATTCCAAAATTTGGTACCTAAACTATTGTTAGAATCTAAGCTATCATCTAACTCTACTATATTACATTCATTCTCATCAGTCTTCAAGAATTGAAGGGGACCCGACTATGTGTCAGTTGCGGGAATTGCTTCTTCATCCCGATAACAACCTAATTCAGTTTCCAAGAACTAATTCCCATGGATGGACTGCGTGAATTTTACAAGTTTGTTATGTCCTTCCAACTCTATGATAGTATTTTTCATGTGAGCTTCTCTGTCTACCTGAATATGCAACTTCCCAGACCAATCCCTACCAAGAAACAAACCATATGCCTTAGGGATGTCTACCACTTTTATCTTAATAAATTGGAAAACTCTAGGATCTGTCGCTAATCTAATCAAAACATTCTTCAATTCACTAATTACTTTGACATCAAATCTATCAATTTGTATGATATGAAAAGGGAAAGGGGTTGGTTTTCCATTAATCTTCTCGCACACTGAGTAAGGAATTACATTAGAGGAAGCCTTGGAATAAACCAAACAATTGTGTACATTGTAATAGTAGATTTCAAAATGTCAAAAGAAAAGGTGGTATTTGAGATATAGACTTACGACCGATACTGGCCTCATTAATATATTTATCTTGCTAAGAAAAAACCTCTATATCCCCTTTTCTCTTCATTATGGTTGGTTGTGATTAAGAAGTCATCCCAAAAGACTCCATCAATAATTTCCACAGCTAGGGCAGATTGCATAGCTCAAATAATGAAATATTATCCATGCTTTTCTTAAATTATTCAATGGCATTGTATTACAGACCTTGATTGACATCTTTACTTCTTGAAGTGCTAGCCGTTCTAGGTGAACAAGTCAAAGCTTTGTTGTTCATTGGAGGGACCATTTTTTGTGGTTGAGGGAAGTACTAGACTTTTGGATCTAAGCAGTCTCGATGGTATTCTAAGGTTGATTATTACTTGGATTTCCTTTAGCAGAGGTTGTTTTTGTTTGACTTTACCTAGAGGAGTTACTTTTCTTAGTTTCTACAATGGCCTTAGAGGGGGAAGCATTATTATTTATAGGCCCTTTGCTTCCGAGGGTGAAATTTCATGGGGTTGTCTGCATGTTATGGATCTTAGTTGTATCTGAATTTTACTCACCTTCTTACTCCAAACTTGGTGAACAATCCCACAGTAACATGGTGGCCTCTTTGTATTCTTGTTTAGATTCATCTTCCTTTTGTTGATCAGACTCCTTTTCTTCTTCTTCATTAAGAAAATGTTTGTCCAATAATTGGTTGATCACCAATGTCATTGAATTAATCCATTGTGGACAAGTTTTTTCAAAATGATTCACTTCATGATATGTGCATAAATGGTCCATACCTACATCATTCAAATTAAATGTGGATGAATCGGTCTCTAGGGGTTTTGGTGCATTATCTTTCTTCTTGGAAAAAGTTTGGAACGATTTTTTTCTAGAAAACCCCTCCCCAAAATTCTTCTTTACATCTACTATCTCATTGGATAACGTTTGGACTAAATTAACCACACTTCCAAGATCAATAGGGTTTTCTTTAATTGGCTTAGTCAAAAGTAGATGTTTTTTAGATAATGTGGATTTAGGTTCACTTTCAACTGAATGTTTAATGACGCTTGACATTTCAAGTTCTACCTTCTTGGCTTCCTCAAAATTTTCAGCCAAGGTGCCTTTCCCAACTCTTTTAACAAACATGGCCACTAAGGGATGAAGAGTTGATGTATAGTATTCCATTGTACCTTCCTAAGAAATATATGCATTAACAAGGAATTTATTCAGAATACTAGTGAAACCTTGACTAAATTATTTGCTTTTCTCTTTCTTGTCCATTTTCAAAGCCAATAATTCTCTCATTAAAGTGATCAAAGTCTTCTCTTCTCCAAATTTGCTAAAAAATGTTTTTCAAAATCATGCCAACATGCCATTGATTGAGGAGGGATACTAAAATACCACGTGGATGCTTTGCTCTCAAAGGTATAAGGGAATAATCTGCATACCACATATTGATGCTCAACTTTGATCAATCTAAGGGCTAGGTAAAAACTCTTAATGTGATCTTCAGGGGTGCATCCTTTGTCAAGATCAAAATTTGGGAGCATGCACTCAGGATGCTTGGGTAAGTCATGGAGCTAACCATCTAGATTCAAATCACCTTGTGATATCCAAGCTGGTACTTGATTATGAGACCAAACATTGATATGGGGAGGTGATCTTGGGTGGGTAGGAGTATGATTAGAGTGAGGTGACTTTTGAGGAGAAGGTTGGAGTTGATCAAGGTGTTTGGGGATTTCTTGGAATATTAAGCCAACCATATATTCTAGGGAATCTACTAGCACTGAATCTTCTATTTGTACAAATTCCTTACATGAAGCACATCATCTAGCTAATAAAGGAGAAACATGTAGTTGTCCAATCTACTTTATGTATGACCCAGTGGAACGATAGAGAGTGTTAACTTCTTGGTGAGGAACTGCAAAGAGATGCTCAAGGGATGTTTTAGGATGTTCTAATTCAACATCATTGTCTTCAAAATCAGTATCGTGCTCAAGGATATCCCCTTGGGTGGTTTAACTCTCAGGATGAAAATGCTTGGGTGGGGACCCGAAGAAATATCTACGTGGAAGAAGACTTTCTCTCATAGCCATACACTAGTATCCCTCCTTCTAGTGCCAAAAACTATTGATGCTCAGAAATGTACTAGAATCGATAGCAAGGGGTTCTCCTTGATAGAAAGTCCCAATTAGACTTTACATTATTTGGAGTAGGGAATGTGTCTAGATTATGACCCATCTACTGTTAATGGTTTGTGGTTTATCGATTGTGGCCCAATCCACCATTTAGGATTTTATTATTGAGAGATAATATGAAAAATGAATTAACCTAAATGCATATTACTAACTATCCTACCCTATCCAAGCTCACATGGCATAGAATAGACGATAAATGGGTAAACTGTTAAGGAACTCCTTTCATAAGTTAATTAGTTCAAAACTCCGTGGGTTCTAGCCTTTCTAAAAAAAACTATTTTACCCTATCCTAGCTAGGAGCAAAATTTGAAGAGAGTGAACAGTAAAATAACAATTGAAAATCCATGTTTTAAATTCAAATATATGTTTAAAGAATCATATAAACAATTGACAAGAATGTAAAATAAATATGAAAATCCATGTTTTAAATTCAAATATATGTTTAAAGAATCATATAAACAATTGACAAGAATGTAAAATAAATATCAGAACAATCGAATTATTTATATCATACTAATTTCACTACTCATAAAAAGCAAATTCTGAACAGAAATTACATAACCAGAAAAGGAAAACGAAATAACATACATAACCAGAAAAGGAAAACGGTTTAGAATAATCAATATTCAATACATAATTCCAAAGCATCTTACTACATATATGCATTTTTATATATGATAAAAGCATGAAACAATTCAATATAAATCACCAATATGACATAGAACTTTTGCAAAAGAGATCCAACCACTGGCTTCTCCTCATAAAGTAAGAAATAATTCTTTACACAAGTGTGCGTGCGAAAATCTGGCTTCTCCTTCTCATAAAGTAAGAAATAATTCTTTATACAAGTGTGCATGCGAAAATCCCATATTCCTTTGCTCTCCTTTGTGTTTATAGAATATACAAAAAGGTAACTACCAAGAGACTCTTCCACTTTTCTTTGTCAGTGATAACTTTTGGGATTCTAGTTGGTAATTTTACTTTATAAACTTTACTCGAAAATAAATACAAAAGGAGAATTTAAACTCAAAATATTACATCGTCCTTTTGTGGGAAAATAAATAATTTTGACTTCATAAAGGTATCGCATAGCTCAAAGTCATATGAGATAAAGTTAAGATGCTAAGGGCTCAAGAGGTCCAATGAAGCTTCATGCACTAGTACTTCTTCATTTAGCGTAGATAACCCTCTAATAGGGGATGAAACATGATCTCTTAGTGCCGTGGAAGTGACTCATGTATTAGTTTTGATGATCTTATGCTTATTATTTTTGACACTATCCAATTCCATTGTCCTTTGTTCCTTAGTGTGGGGCTTCTACTTGTGTCCAAAGATGGAAGTCGGCACCTTAACATTACCTTTGTAGCCCCTAATACAAACATTCGCATTTGTTCAATGACATAGTAACTTTCTTTTGTAAGGGTGAACCTGCTTTCTTGCAACTAGCGATGACAATGTAGCATTGATGAATTTCTTTTTGGGTTCTCATAAGAAGGTTCAATAACGTTTATGTTTCTTACCATTTCCATATTACTAGGTAATCTAGGTTTAATTTAACATTATCAATTAGACTGTTACACTCTATAATCCTTCCTACCATAGCTCTCAATCTTCCTTTTAAGTTATGCAATTCCTGAACTTGCTCTGAGACTCAGTTATGTAGATCAAATAACTCTTGCAATAGGAAAACAACACATGTATGGAATTCTCTTAAGCTTTGTTTCTCCCATTTTAGACTTTCCACTTCTACCGCTAGTGCTTCTTTTTCTACTTTAAATGCATCATATTCATGGTGGAGGGTCACCGCTCCTCCTCGTGCTTCTAGGATTTCATTTTCCAAGAGGTTGATTTTCCTCATTGCTCTGGCCAAATTGTCAGTAAGTTTCTGGACATTAAATTTAGTGGCCATTATGTTCACAAAATTTGTTGAGGCCACGAAAGCAAGTTCTCGATCAACTCCTATAAACCTAGGTGGTTCAATTGTTACCTCCATTTATGGTCACGATGACAATTTCAACTTTTTGTGGGTTCATTTGACAATATTCTTTTCCCGTCGATAAAAAAACAAGAGAACTAAGTTGAGCTACATATTCCTATTTTGATGGAGAATACAAAATTAATACCAATTTCTTCAACATGAAATGCCCATTTATGAGTGTATTCTCTGCACCTATATTGACTATCTCCATTTCCATATCATGCATCCCACTGGTTTGTGCTTCAACTTATTCCTATTGTCTCTGGTCTTCTCCTGTCTTCTTTTGAACCTCTTCCTATATTTCTTTCTCTTGCTATCTTTCCTCCTCCACATTCCTTTTATGAGCATATTCTTGCTCCCTTTCTTCTTGTTCTTTCCTTTTTTCAACTTTTGCTCTTTGTCTAATTTCTTGTTCTCTTTGCTTAGCTTCAACCTTGCCTTGCTCATCAGCTTTCCTTTTTTGATCTTCTTTGATTTTCGTCACTTGTTCCCTCTTGGTCTCTTCTTCTACTTATTTTTCTTTATTCGTCCCCTTGGAAACATATTTACATGATGTAGTACCTTTTCCCTTTTTATGTATTTTATTCGATTCTTCGAGGGTTTTGTCTCGTCTAAAGACCTCCTCTTGCAAAAAATTAATCTTTGTAGGGCCATTTATACCCTACAAACGAGCAATGATTTAGTATCGTATTTTTACTATCATATCGTCTAAAATTTTCTTCACCAAAATGGAAGAATATTATATCTTGTATTATTTCCTCTGCATCTTTAGCTCAATCCATCTTGTAAGTTCCTATGATTACGAGCAAAGGTGGCCATTAGGAATTTTTGGCTTTACCCAATGAAGCTCTGATTCCGTTGATGAAAGATTTCCTAACCTTTTCCTTCAGAACCACTTGTTTTGTGACGTATTTGGGTAGTATGTAGGGTTCCTTAGAACACCTATAGATGTGTATGTAAGTTCCTTCTTTTGTCAAAAAAACTCTCATAGTTTTGTCACTTCTTTAGTGGCCCTGTCCAACATGCACTTGGATATTTACTTGTGCGCAAGATGGCTAAAGGGGATGATGGAATCCTCACAAATGTTCTTTTAGTGGCTTACATACCTATGTCCCAATAGTAGCTGACAATATACATGAATTGGGGGTTCTAATGGGACCCACCTCCATCCCATACCAAGGAAACTATTCACAACACAAACTATGTCTAACAAATAGGAATACATATGAAACTTAGATTGTTTCCTAGCCAAATTTAAATTTTCCTTCATAACCGTGTTTAATAATATTGATGATAGAATTCGCACCCAGTAAAACTTTGTACCAAGTAATGTGACATCATACAATAGCGGTAGCCACCCTTCCTAAAATTGTGATGCATCATGTTCTTCATATAACCTACACACAAGTGCTGCAACAATCCTATATGGGAGTTTCAAACACTTGGTATAATGTATACCATCATCCCTCACTCGATACCTCTTATCTTTAATGCACACTTGTTTCAAGAATGTCGCATAATTGACTTTGAATGTACCTACCCATTCAGATGTCAATTTTATCTCTGATATTGTAAACTTGTAATAACCATTCAGTGTTGTTGGTTGGAAGGAGGCAATGGTTTCATCATTGATATATTTGATGATTATGTTGTTAATGTCTATGTTAGGTAACAACCAATCTATCACATCTACGCAAGGGAAAACTTCAAACCTCGTTGCCACTTTTTGTATCTTGATATTTTGGTATATTGGAAGATCGTCTTTGTCTCCTTCAGATAGGCCATGAAATTCTTCCAGGCTGAATATCTGGTATATCTTGTTAGGGTTAACCTTGACTCGGGAATGAGTCAAAGGTATATCTGGTATATCTTGTTAGGGTTAACCATGTGCCTGACTCTGGAATGAGTCAAGCACATGGTTTCTTGTAGCCCATGGTATTGGCCCAAGGTATTGCATGTAATGAATCTTATAAAAGGCTTTGCACACTCCATTGTAAAGGTGGCCTGGAGGTGAGCGGGTGAGCTCACTTGGCTCGGTTGGCCAGTTTTGACCATGTAATGAAGATCTTTATTGGGTGATGGTTTTTCCCGCATGGGGTTTCCAGGGTATATTGTGTGTCTATATTTAATTGTTTGCTTATCTAATTTTATTTCTCTTGCAATTTACTATTTATTAATTCTCTTTAAATCATAATAAGTGGTATCAGAGCAAGGTTTGAACTGGTTGTGCTCGTTGAGAATGTTGTGAGTGTAAGTGTGTAGAAGAAGATCATTGTAGATCTGGTGTAGATCTGGTTGGATATGTAAATCTGTTGGTGCCATAGTTGCGGCCTGAACAATTTGTGTCAAGTGAAGGGTGTGAAGAAATGCAGATATGAGATGATTGTAGATCTCAGAACAAAAGCCAGCAAAAATGAGATGAGCAGTGATCACATTCGTTATTCAATGTGAAGATCGATGTGTGAGTACCCAGTCATAAAGGAGTCCACACTCCAAAGTTTGCAGACCCCATAAGGAGATCGACGATGGAAGAGATTGCTGCCACCGTGAGCGTGAGAGATGGTAGAGACTCGTTGTTTATGAGGCTGCATAGAGGATATTGCTGCCTCTTGTGGATGTGAGGAGACCACTGCCCAATAATCGCTGCCGAGGAGAAGTCGTTGCTTGAGACCATTGATACTTTTTATCGTAGTCGTCTTAGCACTATGTGCATGTGCCATGAGATATTTTGCCTCTGCGATTGAGGTTGCCCCACTATACAATGTGGAATATTGAACAATGTGGAAGATAACCGTGTTGAAGGAGTCACTGACAGCGTGGAAGAGCAAACCGTGGAGCATTTGAGGCTGTCGAGGAGACACGATTTGTTCTCTGAGCAGTGTTGCGATCCACCTCGTGTTGAAGCACATGAAAGAGGGACCGATATGCTGGCATGATGATGTAGAGGAGTGTTGACTGAAAAGTCTAGATCATGTGGAGAGAGACCATAGCGGCCTTGTTGCAAGCCAAGGGAAGCACACAAGTTTGATTTTATTTTAATCGCAATCGTGGATAAATCACGGCGAAGGTTCATGTGAATGTTTTGAAAAGCACAAAGGTATAAAAAAGAGGAGAATAATTGAAGGAGGATGTGCTTTAAGTAAATGAAATTTTGTTATTTAGGTCACTTCTCAAAGTCATGAAATGGTTTGAATGAAAAGTGCATATAAAGGGATTTATTTATGGTATTAAGTAATTACTTTTAAGAAGTAATTAATATTAAAAGGGGAGTGAATATTTTATGCTAAGTATTAGTGTAAAGTAATGGCAAATAAAGAAGTGATGGGGAAATACATCGTTGTAAAGTGGAGATTCTGTATATGAGAAGAATTAAAAGTTTGTTGTACCTATTGGGCGGTGCATGTTCGGTGGTACCTGACACCTTAGCAGTAGTTTTTGGTCCTTATGAAACTTAGTTATAGGTAAGTTGTGATTTCCTCGAGTGCTAGAAGCACAAGGTATTCCTTTTATGTGTAAAGAAGGGATGTTGCATCAAGTGTGGAATTAACTACTGGGTAGGTACGAGGGTGGTAGGTGTACTCATACGCTAACTTGATGTGGAATCAGAGAAGGTGAACCTCGATTGCGAAGGGAGGAGTGTGAGATGGTTTGATCTCAATGTTTGGGACCAAGATTGATGAACCATGTATGCGAAGATAATTCCTATAGAACTAGTGGTTAAAACAGCTGAGGACCCATGAAATTCAGTAGATGGATTCTTCTTTGTATGGACGTCAATGACAAGGTTGGAGGCAGTTACAAAAGGAGCATGGAAAAGCGAGAGGATGATGCAATGGATGGTGATGGTGTAGTCACCATTAAGACAGATGAAAAAAAATGGAGCAGTTTGCATGTAAAAGGGCATATGGTTGTAAGACCTAGTAAGGCATGCATACCCCTGGTAACTCACCGATAAAGTCGGGAGAAAGACCTAGGTGATAGGGGCGTATGTGAGATTCCTCGGTTAAAATTTTGAGGGGGGTTGGTGATTACTCCAAGCCAATTTTAAAGGGGGGATTGTTATGGTTAACCTTGACTCGGGAATGAGTCAAAGGTAGTTATTTATAGCACATGGTTTTGGGCACATGGTTTCTTGTAGCCCATGGTATTGGCCCAAGGTATTACATGTAATGAAGCCTATAAAAGGATTGACACACTCCATTGTAAAGGTGTCCTGGAGGTGAGTGGGTGAACTCACTTGGCCCGGTTGGTTGGTTTTGGCCATGTAATGAAGATTTTCATTAGATGTTGGTTATCCCCGCATGGGGTTTCCAGGGTAAATTGTGTGTCTATCTTTAATTGTTTGCTTGTCTAATTTTATTTCTCTTGCAAGTTATTATTTATTAATGCTTGTTAAATCCTAATATATCTAGCCTCAATGGTATGACATTTCAGTCTTCATGTCACTCTTGGTATCATCATACTGCAATAGTGGGTTTAAATCTTCCTCATCCTTGTCTATTTCTTCTTCTAATAATACATTCTATACAACTTTGGTCTAGATTCAATTTCATCTATGCGACATTAGTTCCTTCTGAGATTCATTAGTACCATAATAAAAATCCATGGTAATGGTTAGAAAAAATAAACAAAGGAATTTAATTACTACTACATTTTTTACCTTTAGGGGTGGTTGTCTTCTGCCCCCAAAAGTGAATTTTGGGTGCAGTTTTGGCATTAGAGGTGATTTTGACAAAACCGCCCCCAAAAGCATTGACATTAAAAGTTTGGTCTTTTAGGGGCAGTTTTAGAAAATATATAAACGTCACTTTTGGGGGAGGTTCTAACCCCACCCCCAGCTAACCCCCATAGATACCTACAAGGGAAGTTGTAAACCCCCCTCTTAAACCCCCTATTACAAACCTACAAGGGCAGTTTCGGACCCCCATGTTACAAACCTATGGGGGTGGTTTTGAACCCCCTGTTACAAACCTGGGGGGGTTTTTGGAACTCCCCTCTTAAAAAACTACAAGGTTAGTCTGGAACCCCCTTTTAAAAACCTACAAGAGAATTTTGGAACCCCACTCATATCAAGATACAACGACGGTTTCAACCCCCCCTTGTAGCAACATACAAGGGTGATTTAGAACCCCCCTTATAGAAGCATACAAGTGATTATTAGAACCCCCTCATAGAAGTAGATAGGGGTGATTAAAAAATCCCCTTGTATATGCATATAAGGGCGGTTTTGAACCCCCCTTGTAGATTCCTACAGGGCATTTTAAAACTCCCCTCATAGAAACTTACAGAGTCGGTGTGGAACCCCCCCTGTAGAAACAGATAAAGACGGTTTAAAACCCCCTTGTATTAAAAAAATGGCTTACCATTAATATAAATCAACATAAAAAATATGTTCTTAGAAATACACTGCAATATCATTTATGAATTTATGGTAGGGCATGGAGGAATCGAAGCACCAATCTCTTGCTTGTAAGGTGGGTTTTCTTCCATTGAGCTAGCACTCTTTAATAATTGGGGAGAGGGCCAATATTAACACCCAAATTGCATCATTTGTAATTATAGCTTCCAATTCCAAAATTCAAACTTTCACTTTACGGTTAACTATAATGGAATTTGAAGGTATCATGACAATTGGAGACAATCTTCAGAAATCAAAAGGCTAAAACCACTCATTAACACTTTCCAAGTTTTAAAGAGGTATGAGAAAGAGGAATGCAAACACTAGGCAGAGCTTACACTTTGTTGTGCCAAAATTCCATGGAAAAGAAAAACCAAATATGCATGTTCCTTCAAACTTATATTCAAAATAAGAAAGGCTTATAATCTTCAGCTCCATCCACTATAGTTGCAAGATAATACACAATCTTCCATTTATTTTGAGGTAAACTATCTTAAATTTGTGGACACCTTCCCTATGTCTTGTGTAACTTTTAAAGACTTCCTAGCATCATTTTATTGACTCTCTTCAATGGAGAATTTTCCCATTTCTACCTAGCCATTCTTCAACCTCCCTTGCACTAATGTCACTCATCTTCTTTTCGAGGATGGCCTCATTATAAATCTAGGTTTTCCCAAAGGGTATTGATGGTTTAATGATTCGAGGTATGAAATTAAACCAAATATGAAGAAGAGCTTGTCGTAATGTATAGATTTATGTTGTGGGTTTGTGTGGATTCCAGTTACAATTCTAGCATTCAATGAGTGTCTTGCATTCTCTATTTTATCTTGGTATCAAAGCATAAATTGTTACATTGAGTTAATCTATTCCGATACATGACTTTAAGTGTGAAGTGGAGATGAATTGGTAATCAATGATGCAATAAAAACACCATAATGAATATTATTACAAGGAATAATGTTACTAATTGAAAGTCATTGTGATCATTCTCATTTGTTGTAAATGGGTGATGGGTACATAACAAGTTGTAAGACCCAAAGTAGAAGGTGTGACCCATGATTCGTATTCTGTGTTACCCTTGATAAAAAATAAGGGGTGGAAGAATAATAATTTGATTATAAGTCTTGATCAATAACCAATTATTCTAGGATGATGCATTAAATGTAGTAGGTATTCACTATATTGTCAACAATCATTGTATTGTTGGAAGACACATATTAGATTGTGAACATAACCCATATATGATTTTATATATTTCCAAGATATATTTTTAGCTCCTCACAATATAGCTTATGTCTATAAATATACATCAATGGAATAGTGGGAGACGTGGCTTTCCACATCAATTTGTGTGTTCTATCTCTGTGTGTGTCTCCCTTTATTCTATCAATTCTTTATTTTTCATGGTATTAGAGTTGATATGGTCTTGAGGCCGTGAGAGGCATGTGTGAGGAGATATATTCCACCATCGGTGTATGGGTGTAAAAATATGTTACTAAGTTGTTCATATTGAGTTGTATGGTATATCAGGCATGTAGATTGTACTGTGTATGTATGTGTAGCGTCTGTGTTTCCTTCCATTGAATATATGTTGTGTATGTGTATACATAGTGTGTCCCTATTGTGGTTGTTGATAATATCATCTATAAAGGGCTGTGGTAATGCTGTGAAATAGAAGATTATTTCTATCATTCTCGGTGGCAAGTGGGAGGACTTGCATCTTGAGTCTGGATAGTTAGTCTTGGTAAAAAGTTAGAAAATATGCCTTGGATGCATGGAGAAGACAAATTAACGGCACAATCATGCTTCTCCTAACAAAAACAACAAGTCCATATTTTTAAAGGACACTTAAAAATTAGTTTGTGTGAGCTAATGTAGGTGGCAGGAGAGACCAATACTCATATTTTGTGTAGAAACATTAATCTATCATTCAAGCGGTCCAATCAAATTCTAATTTCTATGGGACAAAATTATGAGAAGATGATGAAGTATAGGTGTTGTAACAAACCATATCTTTATTTATAATTGCATAGAGGCTATCAAAGAGTTGAAGATGTGTGATCCTTTGTTTATTTGTTTCTGAGAAGTCAAATTGTAGCTAAATGAGGCACTTTTGCAACATGACATGACACATAAATGAGAATAAGAGAGATGGTGATGTTAAATTCTATGAATAGGAAGCCCTACACTATGAAATACAAATCTAGAAACCATGTTAATTCCAAACCATACCCCACTCAATTCATCAATGAGGTAAGCATATAGCCTAAGGCTTGTTCAGTTCCAATAACATGGTGTGTATTTGGCCAGGGCATATTGAATTTTATTTACCAAATTAATTTAAATGTTCTCTCAAGTGAAACTACCACATTCATAAGTGTTTAGTGTTGTACTTATGGTGATGGGCACAATGTAACGCCCCTTTTTGACATTTCTACCTGAACTACTGTTAAATGTTGTATTTGCTTGATTTTGAGACTTCGTCGGTTTGACGACGCTGTGGACATATGGTTCTATTATTTTTCCGATATATATATGTGATTGTGTGATGTTAGTATTATGATATGTAGTCACGGTAGATATGTATCATGTGTTAGTTATGTCTCAGATATGCAAGTTAATGAATGATGGGTACGTGGATACCATTAAAGTTATTTGTTGAACGAATGAATGTTATACCAGGTGCATGGTGAATATAATGAATTGATTATTGTTCTTATGTTATGACGAAATATATGTCTACGTGTTGAGGATTTGTACACGATATTCTAGATTGTATGTCGAGGACTGACTTATAGGTTAAAATGGCTAAGTGATAGCTGGATCCTAGGAGGTGGGAGAGCCTCGGGGACATGGAATGCGAAAGATAAATGGTATGCAAGTGTGGCATTATTTACTTTCACATGATTATTATGTTGTTTATTATGATGTATGGGTGGGGTAGGGTTTTAGGAAACTCAACCGCCCATATTGGTTATATGATGACAAATTGAGTACAAGTGTAACGCAGTTATTATGTCGGTGTAGACTTAGTCCCTTGTTCCATTAGGGGGGTGGAGACTTTACCCACCATTTATCCCCAAAACCCAGAGTCATGGGAGGGATTTTCTACGGTGCCCTCCCCAAGGTGTGTGATGATGACTAGTGGTTTCCTGCTGGGGAATCTTGGTCGATGTAGTCGACACTTCTGCTTACGGGTTCTAGCTGGCGCTAGTCATGGCTTGACGCTTCAGGGTAGTCCAGCAGAGGAAAGGATGGGATGTGGAAGTTAGTTGTGATTTAGGTAGATGATGTAGGTAGATAGGTGTAGCTTGAAGTTGGGATGAAAACAAGATCTAACTATGTATGTGGAAAACCCTTGATTGATTATGTGTTGTAACTCAGTAATGTATGAATTGTCATAACTTAATAAGATGCAGTTAGGTAAAAAATTATACCTTGCAAACTATGTTAAACATGTATCAGTGAACAATAAATTCCGTGATTATGATTGATGTATGTGATTTAGTACTATTAGTGTACTTACGCGAAATATGTAAACAGTAGCTACGCTTACATAACTCGCCTACATATTTATAAATTGTGTGAAATAATACTGAACTATAATGTTTAG
The DNA here is from genome assembly GCA_027924585.1 of Larix kaempferi. Lineage (NCBI taxonomy): Eukaryota > Viridiplantae > Streptophyta > Pinopsida > Pinales > Pinaceae > Larix > Larix kaempferi. The sequence continues at coordinate 10,420,564 of BSBM01000547.1, read as the reverse complement.
GCATTAATTACATTATTACTACTTATCTAACCAAGAGATTAAATTAATATGTCGAGTTAGTAAATTAATGATTGAAATAAGGGAATAGGTCGAATGAGTAACTTAATATTCATTAATGTCGATTAACGTTAATAAAATTGATTAATGTTAATTATTGCTGATTAATGCTAATAATATTGATTCATGTTAATTATTGTTGATTAATGTTATTTTTTGTCGATTAATGATTAATTATTGTTGAGTAATAAACAAGTTATGGTTAACCTAGGTAGTAACTAATGCAATTAATTAGTAATGCTTGATTGATTGTTATTAAATTTATTTAGTAGGGTTAAAATGTTAAATGTAATTATCATGTCAATTAGGTTAATATTAAATTGATCGGTTAATATTAATTATGTGTTAATGATGTTAATTGATGATAATAAAACTATCATTATCGTTAGCAGTGGTTGTTAATTAGTTTAATTATAAACTAGGGTGTAATTAATATGAAACTAGGTGAAGGAGTTGATTAAGTCTTAGTTAGTATTAATTAATTAAGATAAATCTACATTCAAAATGATGTGAGTTATATTGATAGGATTATTATTGATAATTGATAAATTAAATTAGTTTGAATTTACAATTAAAGGGTAATTAACATATTAGAAGTGTGTTAATCATTTAATTAAATGACTAGGCTATTATTACCATGGCTATAATGAAATTTGGAATTTATTATACGTAAATGAGAAGTTATGACCGAATTGATAAGTGATAGGGTAGTGAAACCCCGTAAATAAATTAGGTTGACTTCTACCTATGCAATTTTCCCAAGAACTTAAGGAATAATAATTATTAATTCTAATGGTAAATAAGTTTAATTAATAAAATAATGGATTTAATGAGAGTCATGGGGATGGGCTCGAGGACTGACATGGGGGTTGGAATATTTATGTTAGAGATAGGGTATTAATGGCATGGGGAAAGAGTCAGCAAATGAAATGGGAATAAGGTCAAGAAGAGGGGAAGAAGAAGGGATCTTTACATTAGCATTTTTGGGGGAATTTTGAGTAGAGATATAGAAAATTTCAGAGAGGAAGAAGAAGGGCATTCTTGTTGGAGATTTTCGAAAGGGGTAGAACTGGTTGGCTTGTACTCAGTTTGGGCTCGTGGGTCCAAAGGGGTAACTTTGGAGCTGGGTGGTCGACGAGACCTCGCCAGTTGGCAAGGTGGCATACTAGATTGTCTGGTCGGTTGAGTTTCAAGGGTTTGGAAAAGCTTTGGTTGCAGGGCATACAAAAAGGAAGAAGGAGCAGAAAGGGGTCTACTAGCTAACTAAAGGTATTTTCCAACAGGTATAATAATCCATTTCTAACCTGTTAATTTACTATTTCCAGTTATTATTGAAAATGAAATTCTTGTGAATTAGTATGTATATATATACATATGCTGTTAAACCTGCAAAATGTTAGTAACAAAAGAATATTACATATATTTATTCAACCCTGTAAATGTAAATGTTATTTTTTTCTACAGGCATGAAATTAAACCAAAATAGAAAACAAAAACAAAGACATGAAACACTATGTAAACAATGTTAGAAATAGATTTATTTATAAACTTAGTAAAACTAGGACCGGGGTCCTACACATGGTATCAGAGCCATGGTTCCAAATCTGGAACCAGAGGGTTCACTACACAGAGAAGACTTGTAGGAAAAACACTAAAATAAGGAGGGGATTTACCCTACCTTTTAAGCTAATTGCTAGTTTGCAAAAAAATAGCAAAATGATGTCCAGAAAAATTCTTAGGTGTAAAAATGTGAAGAGAGGTGCCGAGCATCTTCCTTCCAGAAGCCTTGGACCGGTTTTTACACCTGTAAAAGATGACAACATTAGAGTTGGTGACATAATTGGAACAAAGTAAAAATAAAATTTATATATCTATATATGTAAGAAAGAATATATATATATATATATATAAGATGAACTATAAAATAAAAAAGTCACGAGGTTTGAACTTTGAGCGCGATGGTGGTTTCTACTAGGGTTTCGTAGGAAGGGCCTACAAAATCTTCTGGTTTTGGACGTGAGGGTGGCGGTTATGGATTCGTTCGTGTGTGCTAGGGTCGCCATCGATTTCTGGCCCATAGGGAGTGTACGAGATTGTAGGGCTAGCTGGTTCATTTTGTGGGAGGTGTCAACGTTGTCCTTATGCTTAGGACAGGTGGCTGATTCACTAGCTGGTCCAGTGGTCGGGACATGAATTCGCACGAGGGTGGGGCTTTTCCCCATTCTTGTCATTCCCTTGGGTTTGAGTCTGGTGTTTTCCCTGTTGAACTTTCCCCCTCTACTCGCGGGTATGGGAGAAACCCTAACTTATCTGGTGCCAAAGCTAAATGCAGGTGGAGGGCTAAGACTCTCAAGGCCCGAGAGAAGGTGGAGAGATTTGTAATACCTGCTGCTGCAAACTTGGAGAGGGTCGAAATGTTGGCGGACAGAGGCTTGGTTGGGAGATTGGAGTATGCATCTAGCTCGAAGGCAAAAATTGTTGAGTGGGTCAATAACAATTGGATGCCTCTTGTGGGTAATACACCAAGGATAAATTTGCTGGTAAATCAGTGGATACTGTTTATTTTCCCCACTACGGAGGCTTTGGCGCGGATTCTTGAGGGGACCTGGTTGTTTAAGGATGGCTCTCTGAATCTTAAGCGCTGGCACGTAGCTTTTGACCCTATACATGAGTGTCAGGGTATTCGCCATCTGTGGATGATTGTCCCCGGTCTCCCAATTGAAATTTGGACGGAGGACACTGTGGCTGGGCTGGCAAATTCGGTGGGTAAGTGCATCAGGGTAGCCAAAAACTCTATCTTTGGAATTGATAGATGCTATGCGAAGGTTTTAGTGGAAATAGATTTGAGGTTGGGCTTGCCGGATGCTATTGAGATTGTCTGGGGTGATCGTAGCTAGACTCAGCTGTTGGATTTCTATAGGATTTCGTTTCGTTGTTTTCACTGTCGGGAGGTAGGGCACATTCAAGCAAGATGCCCTAAGCATCTGTCGTGCCCGAAGGATTTGAGTCACCGGGATTCTTTCAACCCTCCACATTTTGCTTCGACTCTCCCGAAGATGGATTCCCTGAAGACTCCAGTTACTGGTAAGTTGAAAGTTCCTCTGAAATCCGCTTATTCTAAGATTTCTAAAGCAGAGTTAGATTTTATTTCAGACAAAGAGGTGGATTTAGATAGGAGGATTTCATTGGGAGTTGTACAGTTGAGGCATGGTTTGTCCAAACCTGTGACTGTTCCTAGGCCAGATTTGGTTGGTTGTTGTCCCATTCCTATCTCAAGGGTTGATACTTGCACTCCTATTTTACGCCCTAGCACTTCTTCGGATGTTCTTTTTTGTGGGGAAGCCCAGATTGTTTCGAACTCTTCTTTTATTTCTTCTCCAGCTCTACCTGTATGCGAGTCGGCTGTCAACCTTTCTGATAAACATGTGGATGTTGTGGTATCTGCTTGCTTGGAGGATAGTGGATCCATGGGGGAGTGTGAATTGGTCTCTATTGATATTTATTCAAAAAACCCTTCATGGGATTCCAATGTGCTGTCTATTCCTCCTAAATTCCAGAATGTGACTATTAGAAAGGGGAAGAAAAAGAAAAAAGTGCCTAATCCAGGGCCTTTGCAATTTGGAGGATCATGTGATGGTGATTGTGGGTTTGAGGGTGATAATGTTTTGGGTCTTAGAGCACAGAAGCCCATTGTGGATATTTCTTAATGTCTTTAATCTCTCTGAATGTACGTGGGTTGGGTGGGGTTTTGAGGGCTAGGGCCCTATCCAACCTATTTCTTGCTACTAAGCCTGGCATTGTTTTAATTCAAGAAATTATGTGTTCTGGTTCTGATGCTGTTTCAAAAATTGGAAGTATTTTGCCTTTTTAGGAGATCTCTGCTATGGATGCTTCGGGTCTTTCTGGGGGTTTGGTTGTTGCATGGAATCCATAGTTATTTACATTCAAAGCTTTCAGGACTGCATGGGGGATTCTTTTGAAGGGTTATTGTGTTGGCCTGAACTTTTGTTTATCGGTTTTCAACTGCTATGCTCCTTATTCGAATAGGAAGATCTTTTGGGAATCTCTTTCCGGTTCTGGTCTATTGAATGACGAGAGTCTTATTTTCGCAGGTGACTTAAATTTTCCAAAGTCACCTTCGGAAATTTGGGGGCAAAACGCCAGACTGGATCCCATGGCGGATTTTTTCAGTAAATTATTGTTGGACCATGAGTTAATTGATGTTGAGCCTTCTAAATTATGCCCTTCCTGGAGTAACGGTAGGGGGGGTATTGATGGTGTTCATAAGCGTCTTGATTGTTTCTTGGTTAAGGCTTCATTGTTGGAAAATTTTCAAAGATATCGTTGCTGGGTCCATGGACATAAAGTTTCTGATCACTGGCCTATCTTTTTCAGTTTGATGATTATGGGGTGAAAACAAATGTTCCATTCAAATTTAACCATTCCTGGCTGTTGGAGGAAGATTTTTGCAAAATGGTGAAAGGATTTTGGACATCTGCTGATGTTGAAGGAGATAATCCATTAGACATTTTTTGTAACAAAATGCAAAGTCTAAAGAGAGTAGTGATTGGCTAGGTCAAGCAGAGCAAGGAAGATGATAAGAGAGATCTGGCTATTATTGAAGATGAAATTCAAAAGATTAATAAGGAAAATTTTGAGGGAGAGCTGAGAAAGGAAGATTTTGAAGTGGCTAAGCTGTTTGAGAAGAAAAGAGAAGATATTCTTCTTTAGGAGGAGATGGAATGGAGGTTAAAAACTAGGGCTTTATGGATTAAACATGGTGATCAAAACACCAAGTTTTTCCATTCCTTTGCTTCGGCTCGTCGAAATCTGAATTCAATATGGGAATTGTTTGATGTTGATGGTAACATTTGCTCGGGAGGTGAGGCATTGAAAGTGGAAGCTATTAAACATTTTGGGAATATTTATAAAGATGAAGGTAATTGTGATCTGATGGAACAGATTAAAATTGTAGAACTCTTCCCCCGGTTCTTCAATGATGATGATGCAGTTGCTCTCGGAAGGGAGGTTACTCTTGAGGAGGTGGAGAATACTTTGCAACTTTTTGCTTGTGAGAAAAGCCCTGGCCCCAACGGGTGTCCTGTGGAGATTTATACACATTTCTTTGAGATTATGGGGCCTGAGATTTTGCATATGGTGGAATATACAAGGCTGCAGGGTTTCACTTCTGGTGCTTTAAATTCTTCATTTGTTACGCTGATTCCTAAAAAGGGTAAGCCTGAAAATTTTGGAGATTATAGGCCTATTGCCCTTTGCAATTTGGCTTACAAGTTAGTATCTAAAATTATTGCACAAAGAATTAAATCAGCTCTCTCAGATCATATCACTGTAGAACAGTTTTGCTTTCTACATAATCGACAGATTCATGATGCCATTGGGGCATCACAGGAACTTCTTCACTCCATTAAAAGTCGTAGACTCAGTGCAATGTTGCTTAAATTAGACTTGGAAAAGGCATATGATCAGGTGAATTGGAATTTCTTAAGGCTTAGATTGATCCAAATTGGGGTTCCCCCTCTTGTCCTAAATTGGATCATGTCTTGTGTCTCTTCGGCTAGCATTGCTATCTTGATTAACGGTTCACCTTCATCTTTTTTTCAGTGTTTGAGGGGAATCCGGAAAGGATGTCCTTTATCCCCTTTATTGTTCCTTTTGATTGTTGATGCTCTTAGCAGAATGTTAAACTTTGCAAAGCAGGATGGCTTACTCAAGGGCATTGAACTGGGGATTGATTGTGTTATATCTCATTTGAGTTTTGTGGATGATGTGCTACTGGCTGGTTTGGCTACTGTTGCTGAGTGGGGGGTCTTCAGGAATATATTGAATTGCTTCTGTCGTGTTTCTGGGATGAAGGTAAGTCTTTCAAAGTCAAGCTTCTATTTTCATAATGTGGATTCTGATGAAAGAAAGGAAATTGCTACTATTATGCCTTATAATTGTCACCCATTAGATGAAGGGCTCAAATATTTGGGTTTTTTCTTGAGACCCAACAACTATCAGATCAAGGATTGGTGGTGGCTAGTTCGGAAAGTTGAGGCTCGGATCTCTCACTGGGCATATAGATTGCTCTCTGTGGGAGGTAGACTTACTCTGATCAAGGCAATTCTGCTGGGAATTCCTGTATATTGGTTGTCTCTTCTCGAGATCCCTGTATACATATTAAATGTTATCAAAAAATTGATGTTCAATTTCCTGTGGACCGGCGGTTTAGACAGGGCCTCTTTGGTTATGACTGGGTGGGAATCGATCTCTAGGCCTGAATGTTACGGTGGCTGGGGAATTAAGGATTTAAAGTCCTTCAGTGTGGCTCTCAGAGCTAAAAGCCTTTGGAGGTGCCTCTTTAATCATAATCCTTGGTCCAAGATTTCCTTTGTGAAATATATTAATTCGAATTTGGTTGAATGGATCAGAATGAACATGCCTTCGAGTCTTGGTTGCTCTCCTTTATGGCGCAGACTGCTTAAGGTTTCAGGCTGGATCATTGACGACTTGAAGTGGCAAGTGGGTAATGGTAAAGCCATCAGGGTTGGAATAGACAATATTTTGGGTATTGATGGACCTGTTTGTCTTTCAAATAAGATACTGGATTATTAAAAAATATATGGTCTATCTTCCTTAGAAAGTATCACGAATTTATATGGTCATACATATTGGTTAAAATCCTTTGATTTGGGGTTGGTTGGTGAGGATGCAATCTCTTGGGATACCTATGTCAGTGCTCTTGGTTCGGCTGGTGTTTCTTTATCAGAACAAGATGATAGGATGATGTGGATTGGGAATGAAAAAACTGGAATAGTCACAGCAAAAACAACATATGACAGAATTATGCAGGAGAAGTATATATTTCCACAGCACTGGTGGTATAAAAAGATTTGGAAGTGGAATCTTGCTTTCAAGCACAAGTGTTTTTTATGGCATGCCTTACAGGGAACTTTGAAAACTTGGGACAATCTCACAAAGCGTGGTTGGTGTGGTCCAAATTGGTGTATCTTATGCAAGGAGAATTCTGAATCTATCAATCATCTGTTTGTTTTTTGCTCCTTTGGTAAAAAAGTCCGAGACTTCTGTTGTTCGAAGTTGGCAATCACAAAGGTATGGGAAAATGTTGATTTTGGTGAGGCTTTGCTGATTTGGTCTCGTTCTTCCATAGAGACATTACAGGTTCCTATTCTTATATCTTGGGCACTTTGGTACTTCCGGAATTTGATTACCTTTCAAGATAAAGTGCATGATGTTGTGACATGTGGACTTATTGCCTTAAATTTAACACAACATTATTCTGCTAATATCATATTAGCGGAGGAGAGAAGGATTGGTCAGTTTACCTTTGTTGTTAATTAGCCCATACTTTTCTTTGATGGGGCTACTTAGAACGGATTTTGTGCTGCTGGTGGAGTTATTTATCTGAATGAGGGACATTTTTATACACTTCATCTCAACTGTGGAAATGGTAGTAATATGAAAGCATAGCTTTTAGCTCTGTGGTGTATTCTGAAATGTGCCAACATCTTTGGGCTGGTAAATATTAAGGTTTATGGAGATTCGTGTGTTACTATCAAATGGGCAGCTAAAGAATTTGATTTAAATGTTATTGCACTCTCCCACTGGTGTAGGCGTGCTAGAGAGGAGATCGATTTGCAGGAACACATCTCCTTTTCTCACATCTTCCGTGAACACAATGGACAGGCTGATGATTTATCAAAGCAAGCTTTAATGGGCACTTAAGGATTACTGTTTTGGGAGGAATGGATGGATTCCAGCATGCTGGAAAGTGGCGAAGTCTTTTTCTTTTAGAAAGTTTAAGTCAAGGTTTTTTGTGGGTTTGCTTACTTTTTGTAATGTCATTGTCTTTTCAGTTGTATATAGTCTAGCATGGACAATATTTCGATGTTGATAGTTGGCGGTCTTTGGGACAACTGTCTTGATCTTGTTGAATATACCTTTTTGAAAAAAAGGTGAAAATCTTTGTACTATTTGATTCAAGGAATAGCAATAGTACGTTTTTTTTTCGGTTGAGGAAAAAAAAAAAAAAAAGAACTATATTCGTAATTAGAGAGATAAATTGATATATATATATAGATATACATATAAGACAATTTTGTTTACTATATATATAGATATGGAGAAAAAAAAAGGTACACATATAGAGAAAAAATTATATACGGATACGACATATATAACAAAAAGAAATAAATAAAAAAAATGAAATTTTTATGTATGTACGAATAAAAAAAGGGTGGGGAGGATTTTTTTTATTGATCTAAGTTAATTTAAAACACAAAAAGAGGAATTTTAAAACCTTAATTTAAATTTAACAGATTTTAAATTTAAATTGAATTAGAACAAGAAAAAAATAAAAATAATATATATATATAATTTCATTTTGAAAACAAAACTATATATATATATATATATATATATATATATATATATATATATATATACAAAAACAATATGTAATAAAATTTAAATATATGTTTTAAAACAAAGCTAAACATATCTATATTTAATATAAATGAAATATTTTTGAAATAAATTTTTTTTTCGGAAAATAAGACTTTTGTGCAAGTTTTATTGGTTGCAGAAGCCATAGATTGTCATGAAGCAAGGAGGAGAGCTAGAACTTATATTTATGAATAACAACAAAGAAAGAAAAATTAAAATAAATTGCATTGGTATAAATAATTAGGGTAAGCTAGCATTGCTTCTGCAAGTGAATTAAAAGGGATAGAGATAAATCTTTTATACATATATATGAATATATCTGTATATCAAAATTTTGTTTAGTATAATTTTTTTTTATATATATATATATAAAAAAAATTATATAGACGAGAAAATTTTATATATGAATACACATATATAACAAAAACAAAATTTAAGCAAAAAAAAATTATATGTATGAGTGAGAAAAGAAAAAAAATAATAAAAATTTATACATATAAAGAAAAATTACATATATATAAACCCCAAAGAAGGAAAAAAAAAAACTATGCAACAAGTAAATTTTATATATATACGAAATATATATATATTATTAAAATTCTCAAAGTTAAAACAAAAAAAAAATATATGAAATATTTAAAAAAAAGATAATAATTTTTTTTTTCAAAATGTTTGGCCAAGCATGGCGGCCATGGCTAGCCTTGGCGCAACCATAAGCTACGGCCTGCAGCAGTGTTGCGACCTTGGGTGCAGCCAGCCAGCAGCCGCGTGTTGCGGTCGTGGGCTTGCAACCCGGCTAGTAGCCGTGTGCTACGGCCGTGGGCTTGTAGCCCGACCAGATCTATGCACTGCGGCCTGGGCCCATCCCGGCTAGCATCCATGTGTTGTGGCCTGGGCGCAGCTCGGCCTGTGCCATGAGCTGTGGCCGTGGGCCTACATCCCGACCTGCGTGGCCTGGGCGTGGGCATGGGCCAGTAGACGGCCGGTGTGGCCTGGGCGTGGGCATGGGCCAGCAGACGGCTAGCACAGGAAAGCCCAGAATGTGTGCAGAGAGGAGGAGGGGGTGCCCAGTTGGGCTTCTACCGCTCCAAACTCTCATTTTGCTAAATATATATATATATATATATATATATATATATATATATATATACTTACTATATCAAAAAAATATTTACATCAAAAAAAAATGAGGAATTAAATGATAAGAAACTTACTCGAGTGGCTGGCTTGAAGCTCTCCTGGTGGGGAGCCGAGCAAACGAATGCAAAGTCCCTTTGGAGAAAGGATGGCCGTCGAGGAGTAATGGCCGAGATTCCAAGGAGTTGCACGGAGTTCCAGAGCTCACTCCGCTAGAAAACGGGTGAAAAAATGACCCACAACTAGGGTTTGACCTTATAAATAGAATTGTTTTTTAATAAATTATTGCATGGAAGGATGACTGGGGGAGGCCGTGTGGCCTTGCCGAGGCTTAGGTTTAAGTGATGATAGATTAGGGATTAATTAAGTATTAATCATGGCTTACGATTAAATTAACATTATAATAATTGATTAAGGTTAATGTTACATTAATTAGTATAATGTTAGATTAAGGTTAGTACTAATGTAAAATAAGCTAATTAATTAACAAATTAATTAAACTGAGTAATGAATTAGATTTTACATTAATTTAATTTAAGTTAATTATTAATATAATTAGTCTAATGTATACTAATTATTTACTATGTACATTAATTAATGTTAATTAATTAAGGTTTATGATACATTAAATAAATGTTATTTTTAGTGTAACACCTTATGTAACATTTAATGTTAAAAATAAATGTTAGAACCTTATGCTAGTATAAAGTGTGATCTTTATGCGGATATTGAGATCTTCTATAGTTTTTAGGCAATTAAACCTAGCCTGGTGAAACCCTTGATGAATTAAAATTGTCGTTGGAATGATTGCGATAAAATTCTTAAGGAATAGGGCATGGAATCTAGCAACTCAAGTACGACCAATAAACTGAACTTGTTTTAAACATTAACGTGCATGTAGACATGTACTAAAGTCGGGGAGGATAATGAAATAAGTCCATAACTAGGAAGAGACTATTAGAACAACCGGGGGGGGGGTGCAAGACATAATCGGGAGGTTGTCCTCCCTTAGCATGCAAGTGAGAATCTTTCGATAAAAATTATTTTAAGTGGGGACGTAAGTTGTATTTATAGCTAATATAAGTAATGAGTGAGCATTGCACTATAAACATTAAGTATAAAAGTATGGTAGCACTCGGGGAGGAGTTGATACTAGCGATTCTCTACGTCATCATGGTACCGAAAGGAGGGATATCTAGCAAAATTCTAATAGGTTGGTTTGGTGATGTGGTCACCTAGAGAAATTTCATTTATAATTAAACCAAGGGAAGTCGTTTCTAATAACTAAAGTTAGATTTAAACCTTGTGACAAGAAGGGGGGCATGGTCACCCCATTGTTAAACTTCTTTTGTGGAAGAAGGATTAGTAGGGGCAATGAATCTTAAGGGAGTTGGGGTATGTTAAAGGGGCTAGAGACCATTATGGTGAGTATGATGAAAGCATATTGTATAACTAATTCATTACAAGGAATAATATCACAAGAGTGAGAGCAGGGTATTAATGTGTAACATCAGGATAACTGAAGGTGATTAAATAACACATATAATGCAAAAATGAATGAGAATATGTGATGTTGATAAGGATGGGGAAGATAAGAGAATACTTGTTACTTAAGGCATACGGTTATGAAAGTATCGAATATGATACAAACAATAAGGTTGTAGGAAATGAATATTAATGAATAATTTCATGTATTGGTGCAATTTAAAATTATGTTGTGGATGTAGTAAATGCAAGTATTAACATAGTTGGTATATAGGTCGATGATGATAGGTGTGTATAGTAAGATGAACACCATTATGATAGTCATTCAAATAGTAAGAGGGGAATATTGATTAACTTGGCTAAAGACAAAGGAAGGGAGTAGTTAATGCACCAGGAAGACTAAAATGAGCAGGTGCATAGGATAAAATATTCCTAATAAGGGAGAAATCCATAAACATTGTACATGTGGGCTAGGTGGTGATAAATGTAATCATTAACATAATACAAGTAAATATGATGTAGTTTTAAAACTGAGACGTAAGTCAATACAATGTAAGATGTCTCGATGCAATAGATGGTAATGTGCTTATGTATTTAGTATGAGGAACACCTATGAAGTGGATTGAATTGACAAATAATATTTATGAATGTGCACGAAATAAATCATATTAATTTATGAGAGATTAGGGTCATAATGTAGGTAGAAAGGGGACTATCGCCATATAGGAAGATAGGGTTATGTGAATAGAGTAAACAAATGATGAAGGAAAAAGTTAGTAATTATACTATAATTATGGGGTGAAGTAATACAAAATTTTCGTAAAAATGTACATATAGACAATGAAATATAAGTGACTGATTCATAAATTATGGAATGCACTATCCATAGTGGTATCAAGGAAGCAAAACAAAATATTAAGGTGGCATAAATGAAATTTGGACATTTAACTTAGTCCCTAACTGGAAGAGTATAATGACATATGATATTTTAGTGAGAGATTGTGACAACTAAAGTAGTTGGCAGTAATAATAAAAAGAACTCGTAATAGAAGAATATGTGCATGTTTCATCAAGTCATGGCAGGACATAAAATTAATTTTTGGTACGTCATGTAATTACGTGATCTTCATCTTCACTCTATAAGGATAAATTAAAATTTGGTCAACAATAGATGGGGTTGTAAAATTGTAAATTTTATGAGGAAACTATGTAGTCATGCTAGGAGAAATTTCATGAGGGTGTGATGCTATCCTTTGAGGGAATGACCTTATGTCATAATTTAAGTTGTAAACAACAAAAAATTATATATCACGAGATTCATAAATCATATTTATTGAAAGTGGTTCATAATGCAATACATTGTTGGGAAAATGGTGTGTGATGTATGACTTGGAAGTAAATGTTTACTTAATGGATAATTGGGATTTTGGAATGAATTCGACGTGATTTTTAACCTAATTTTTAGCCTTAAGTATGGTTATATAGTGTTTTTGAAGGACATTGTTGAGTGTGCCTAGTTTGGAATTACCTAAGGTACATCACATTAGCATATGTTATTGATGATGAGTTAGTTTCGAGTTTTCTCCTATTCATGTATGAGTAATAAAAGGTACCGTACAACAAATAATATTGGACAGTGAATGAATTTATGTATGTTTAAAAACAACAACAACACAATTGCATGGTATCAATTATAGGCGAGGCAATGACAAATGACCGTTAAGATAAGTAAAGGGGTTAAACCACATGAGCAACAACCATAGTATTTGGTAAGGTGTGATAAGTGCACATGAGCTCATTTGCATATTGTGATGAGAGTAGTGTTAATGCAGTATAAGTAATGATGAGCAAGGACTATAATGCTAGTATGCATAAATGAGTAAGAGTCATCATCTTGTGTAGTTAATGGATTATACATAAGAAGAACTAATAAGTGTAACTTAGATACTGAAAGTAATAGGGTAGATAGGATTAGTGGATTAACATAGATATGTGAATGGTATGTCAAGGTAAGGGATAGTTAGAGAAATAGTACCAAACATAGGACAATGATGTAAGGATTACAAGATAAATGGAAATGCAATAGAAGATAAGTTTTAGTTGAACTTGAAAAGTTGCTAATGATGATATCAAAATTCCTCCATAATGTTCAAACTGCAGTCCAATGGGTGTATCATTTAAACCAACAACCTTTAATTAAAGAGCATGATGGCTTCATAATTTATCATTAATAATTAATCTTGATATAGAGAAATGGCATAAGTCAAAGTGAAATTAACTAAAGATGAGATCCGATTAAAAGTCACGACAATGACTTAGAATCAAATTAGAAGTAATATATAAGACAAGGTATCCTTATGAATCACATTATAGAATGTGCAAATTAATTTAGTTTAACAAGGATGTTGAATATTCTATGGATTAAGTATGGTAATGAACCTTGAATAGTCAAACCAACAACCTATTTGAATGATAAACAAAATATAAGAACACCTCCAATAAGATTAAATGAGTAAATTTTTTAGATGGTGTTATGTGTAATTAGGAGGTGGCCCAGTAGGGAAAGTATACCCTAGGTTCTGCTACCAAGGAGGATGCAGAGACCATGCATCGTGATTATCCCACACTATTTTGACAATAACTTCGGGACAAAGTTTCCTGAATGATGGGTGTATGTAATGCCCCGTTTTGACATTTCTACCTGAACTACTCTTATATGTTGTATTTGCTTGATTGTGAGACTTCGTCGGTTTGACGACACTCTGGACATATGGTTCTATTATTTTTTCGATATATATATGTGAGTGTGTGATGTTAGTATTATGATATGTATTCATGTTAGATATGTATCATGTGTTAGTTATGTCTCAGATATGCAAGTTAATGAATGATGGGTACGTGGATACCGTTAAAGTTATTTGTTGAACGAATGAATGTTATACCAAGTGCATGGTGAATATAATGAATTGATTATTGTTGTTATGTTATGACGAAATGTATGTGGACATGTTGAGGATTTGTGCATGATATTCTAGATTGTATGTCGAGGAATGGCTTACAGGTTAAAATGGATAAGTGATAGCTAGATCCTACGAGGTGGGAGAGCCTCGAGGACATGGAATCCGAAAGATAAATGGTATGCAAGTGATGCATTATTTACTTATGCATGATTATTATGTTGTTTATTATGATGTATGGGTGGGGTAGGGTTTCAGTAAAATCAACCGCCCAGATTGGTTATACGATTACAAACTAAGTACAAGTGCAACACAGTTATTATGTTGGTGTAGACATCGTCCCTTGTTCCATTAGGGGGGTGGAGAATTTACCCACCGTTTATCCCCGAAACCCAGAGATATGGGTGGGTTGTGATACGACGCGCTCCCCAAGGTGTGTGATGATGACTGGTGGTTGCCTGTTGGGGAAGCTTGGTCTATGTAGTCGACACTTCTGCTTACGGGTTCTAGCTAGAGCCAGTCATGGCTTGATACTTCAGGGTAGTCCAGTGGAGGAAATGATAGGATGTGGAAGTTAGTTGTGATTTAGGTAGATGATGTAGGTAGATAGGTGTAGCTTGAAGTCGGGATGAAAACGAGATCTAACTGTGTATGTGGAAAAACCTTGATTGATTATGTGTCGTAACTCAGTAATGTATGAATTGTCGTAACTTAATAAGATGTAGTTAGGTAAAAGACTGTACTTGAAAATTATGTTAAACATGTGTCAGTGAACAATAAATTTCGTGATTGTGATTGATGTATGTGATTTAGTACTGTTAAAGTGTACTTACGTGAAGTATGTAAGCAGTAGTTATGCTTACATAACTTCCCTACATATTTATAAATTGTGTGAAATAATACTGAACTATAATGTTTAAGCATTAATTACATTATTACTACTTATCTAACCAAGAGATTAAATTAATATGTCGAGTTAGTAAATTAATGATTGAAATAATGGAATAGGTCGAATGAGTTACTTAATATTCATTAATGTCGATTAATGTTAATAATATTGATTAATGTTAATTATTGCCGATTAATGCTAGTAATATTGATTAATGTTTATTATTATTGATTAAGGTTAATTATTGTCGATTAATGATTAATTATTGTTGATTAATAAACAAGTTATGGTTAACCTAGGTAGTAACTAATGCAATTAATTAGTAATGCTTGATTAATTGTTATTAAATTTATTTAGTAGGATTAAAATGTTAAATGTAATTATCATGTCAATTAGGTTAATATTAAATTGATCGGTTAATATTAATTATGTGTTAATAATGTTAATTGATGATAATAAAACTATCATTATCGTTAGCAGTGGTTGTTAATTAGTTTAATTATAAACTAGGGTGTAATTAATATGAAACTAGGTGAAGGAGTTGATTAAGTCTTAGTTAGTATTAATTAATTAAGATAAATCTACATTCATAATGATGTGAGTTATATTGATAGGATTATTATTGATAATTGATAAATTAAATTAGTTTGAATTTACAATTAAAGGGTAATTGTGTTAATAATTTAATTAAATGACTAGGCTATTATTACCATGGCTATAATGAAATTTGGAATTTATTATACGTAAATAAGAAGTTATGACCGAATTGATAAGTGATAGGGCAATGAAACCCCGTAAATAAATTAGGTTAACTTCTACCTATGCAATTTTCCCAAGAACTTAAGGAATAATAATTATTAATTCTAATGGTAAATAAATTTAATTAATAAAATAATGGATTTAATGAGAGTCATGGGGATGGGCTCGAGGAATGACATGGGGGTTGGAATATTTATGTTAGAGATAGGGTATTAATGGCATGGGGAAAGAGTCAGCAAATGAAATGGGAATAAGGTTGAGAAGAGGGGAAGAAGAAGGGATCTTTACATTAGCATTTTTGGGGGAATTTTGAGTAGAGATATAGAAAATTTCAGAGAGGAAGAAGAAGGGGGTTCTTGTTGGAGATTTTCAGAAGGGGTAGAACTGGTTGGCTTGTACTCGGTTTGGGCTCGGGGGTCCAAAGGGGTAACTTTGGAGCTGGGTGGTCGACGAGACCTCGCCAGTTGGCAAGGTGGCATACTAGATTGTCTGGTCGGTTGAGTTTCAAGGGTTTGGAAAATCTTTGGTTGCAAGGCATACATCACGGCAAAAGGAGCAGAAAGGGGTCTACTAGCTAACTAAAGGTATTTTCCTACATATATAATAATCCATTTCTAACCCGTTAATTTACTATTTCCAGTTATTATTGAAAATGAAATTCTTGTGAATTAGTATGTATATATATACATATGCTGTTAAACCTGCAAAATATTGAATGTTAGTAACAAAAAAATATTACATATATTTATTCAACCCTGTAAATGTAAATGTTATTTTTTTTGACAAGCATGAAATTAAACTAAATTAAAAAACAAAAACAAAAACACAAAAAACTATGTAAACAATGTTAGAAATAGATTTATTTATAAACTTAGTAAAACTAGGACCAGGGTCCTACACAATGAATGGCACACTTAAATATGGTTGATGGGTGTATGTTATTTTTAAATTTGGTATTAATTTGCACAATGCCATTGACAATGGTGTCCATCCTACATGTTCATGCTTTGTTATGGGCTGTGTCTATGATAATGTCCTAAAGTGTTTAGGCAAAATATATTTAAAAATGAATTAGCCACTTCCCATACATGCAAACAACAATCAATGCATATGCATGATAGAAATGTAAATGACTCTAATGGTTTCATTGTAGCTAGATCAAACTCAAAATTGTTGGTTGTAGTATTTCAAGCGATGGAAATGGAAATCATAGTGATGTCCGATATGTGGATGGTTTGAAGACGCATCTAGAGATTCATATGGGAGTAATCACCCCTGGAGGTTATGGAATGCAAACATATGTCAACTTGATCAACAATTGATATAGTGCCAAACAATAATACAATCTCTATGTGTGAAGGAATCATATCATTGTGGAGGAATACCTTTTATTTGTTGTGATGTGTCACGACTCAACAATAAATAGCTGGTTGAGTGAAATTATTTGATTGAATGACTATCAAAGGGAATGAACCCACGCTACATGAAAAAATACATTTTAGCCTCATATTAGCAATAGTATTTGCATAGGATTTGTGAAATCCTCAATTTTCAAATAGTGGTGCAAAAGTGGTGATAATGTGAGGATACTCAAGTGGTGCTAAGATTTATGGTGCAAAAGTGGTGTTTGTAAAAAAATTGGTTTTGGTGTTAAATGAATATGTGGCATTCCATGGTGTATGGTGCAAACCACCGAAACAAATCTTAGGTGGATTGATATTTTGTGGTGCAAAACACCAAAAACAATCCAATATGGATAAAGACTTTCTGATGCAAAAAACCAAAATTATTATTATTATTAATATTTAATATACACAAACTTGTGTATGGTGCAAAGCACCATAAATTAATAAATAGAGAAAAAAATATATAAATCACGTTATATATATATATATTCACTTCTTAACAAGGTTGTAAAGAGATATGCTACTTAAATTTAAACAGAGAATAATAGAGAATAGATAAACAAAGTGTATGATTTATGCAAGAAGTATGATTATTATTGTTGTGCTTATTATCTGGATGTTTTATATAGGGTTAATGATAAATATGCTAAACATCTACTATTTAGTATATGTATATCAATTATAATGGAAAGAGTACATAAAAATATTTTTAAATTACTTAATCATAGTAATAATTGATCATGGATTTACAAGAGTTTGTATGATAATTCAGTAGGAAGTATTATGCATGAATTTATATAAGAATGTAACAAGAATTGTAAAATACAGTAATTATGTTTAAGGCAATTATTAATCTCTATGTACTGAAATATGCATTGATAGATATAGGAAGGATATGGTACATCCATTTTAATAGAAATAAAAACCATGTGGTTTTATTACAAGTATAATGAACGAACATTCTCCATGGGACAAGATTTCAATCAGTTATAAAATATAGCAGGGATACTCGTTAACACTAGTGGTTTCTTATAGTAATCACAAAAGGGAAGAAACAAGTTTACTTTATTGTATCCTTAGCCATTATGTATCCCTGAACCTCAACTGCTAAGAGAGTTCATCTATCCACACCATTTATTTCTTTCTTTCTTCTCATGGCAGGCAGGAAGGAAGGCTTGTTGGCATGCTGGATGGCCTTGTTCTTACCATTGTTCTTTATTCAACACCAAGTCATTTAAGCAATTTTGATATGTTCATGAAGCACTTGCTTAATTCCCTGGAAATGAGTCTTATAGGCCAGGGGGAGAGATAACATAAGTAGATGAGCGGTCCTCGTGCACCATGTTCATAAAAGGAAAGGACTTAACAACACCTTCGGCTTCATCCCCTGCTCCACCCACCTATAAAGAACCATCCTTCCTTCTATCGAAAAGGTATATAGGGAAAAATCTACGAGTCTATGTATGTTATGCTATGCCATAATCCTACCAGATGCATGGATTGGTTGCCCGGGGTGAATAAAGGGGAGGCCGGGTTGGCCGCACAATATTTCCTTTCCCAGATGATACTTTATTCAACCTGGTGAACCATATTAAATGAAATATTGTTTATCATATATGAATTATCAGCACACACATGCATTCACACAATGCAATCAAACAACATATCATCAAAGTCTGAATTTCAGTTGAACCCAACAACATAGGTATGATTAAAATCCAAAGAAGAAGAATCTCGTTGCAGATGAAAATCAAGGCACAGAGTGGTTTCCAAAGAATAATAACCAAAAGAGGGCCATTGCTTCTTGGTATTAAGCATGTGGCCCAGCTAGATGCATTTCATGTTTAATCTCTGCCTCTCCCCAGACATAATATTTGTGTTCAAATTTGCACCTTGTCACAACCAGGATGTACAAGTCCTCAATTTGGCCAACCCTATGAAAGTGAAAGGTAGACCAACAAATATAGGTCCATCTGAGAACAAGTGGTGCCAAATTCATAATTAGTAGCAAAATCATAGAAGATATAAAGGGGTTATAATGTGGAGGGGCGCCAATAGAAACAAACCTTTCATTGTGTTTCTTGGAACTCGTTGCCGTAAACGCCTTTCCATGTTTCCCTATCCCTTACCTGCTCTCTTTCCTGGTGTGTATCCCTTGCTTGGTTCTTAGTTCATGGTTTCCTAGTCACCTTCAAGAACCATACAAATGAATAAAAAATTACCAGAAAAGAACCCCTATTTATGTGTTTTTGCACGGTTGGTAAATACAATACTAACAATTTGTCTTTTAGCAGAGAACATATTAAAGATATTTTTTGCAACACCTGATTGAAACATCACAAAATTACTTCTTACGATTATCCTGTGGAAACTACAACTAGATTTGTTGCAGATAGGTGTTCATTTTCCCTATTTCTTCATCTGGGAAAACACCTACGGCATAATAGAACTTTGTAATCTGACACAAAAAAAATTGTAATGAAGGAAGGGATTTCCATCCTCTTTTGTTGTGCATACAATTTCCCAAAGATACCAATGTTTCCATACTTCACAGCTCTTTGAAGAGAACACACTCACATATCAACTAACCTGGATAGAGGTTCGCACTTCTCGGCCCGCACATCATAAAGAAAGTTATGAATCGTGCGGAATTCAATAGCAATGGATACCGCACATGGATTTCCAACAAAAATGAGGCCGTGGGAAGGCCGTGGCCACAAAGGCTCAGCGGGTTGCAGTTTTCCCATCCTTTGTTGGCCCAGGGGATTGCATTTCGCCCATCCTCTATTGGTGTTCAGCACTATAAATTAGTAAACATTCAAAAAGAAAGTGAAAACCCTAATATGATGACTGAGGAGACGCGAGTTGTAGGTCTCTCTTCTTTGGAGCTCCATAACCCTAAAAAATCTAAGACTTCTATGAAACCCTAAGTGCATAGCAGAGCTTAATCGAGTGAGAGTGAATGAGCAAGAAGCCAAAAGGAGATGCTTCGTGAGTTATGATTAATTTAATCAGTTTTATTCTAGGGAAGGGTACGTGGGCTTCATGCTAGAGCCCACTTACTTAGCCTCCACCTTTCATAAACTTGAGTTATAAAGTTTAAAATAGCTTATGGATTAGTTACCAAAAAAAATCAATTTCTTTTAATTTGAGTTATAAATAAAATTAGTTCCTTATTAATTTGTTTAATAATTATAAATATTTTAATTTTTAATTAAAATTAATAATATACTAAAATTCAAAATTTAACTATATATAAGAAAAGTTTTATATAAATTTCATTATGAATATAATAATAATATGTTAATATAAGTTTTCAATAATTAATAAATAGGCGAGAGTTGAGATATAATTAGCCTATCTTACTTAAGCATGAATGCTAGAGGAAGGTGTTGTTGCACTAGGACGCTTGACATGGTTTCGGTGAGCTACCAAGAGGGTAGTTTTGCAAGGAGATCGATGAGTCTTTAGCCTAGCCTCTAGACTTGTTAATATATGAGCAGGAACCAGGATCATGGATAGTTTTAGGGGCTATATATAACCCATGGGCTAATGAAGGGGGTTACAAAATTTTAGTGGGATATTTTGTTATATGGAAAGGGTTTTTTCAGCTAAAATATATTCTCCCAGTATTTATTAAAAAAAAAAATCCTAATTGAATAGCCTCCCGTATATTAATGAGAAAAATGAAAAAAACTATTTTCGCCCTAGAAAAATCTCCCTCCAATCTATCTTTCGCCCTCGGTTTCCAGAGAAATTCTAGTGAAATCATTCCTTCGCCCCGAATTTTCAATAATGGAGGCTCCCAGGGGTTATCTCTCCCTCCATTTTCCTTGTAATTCAGGCATATGGTTGCATTTGCTTATATTTTTAGTCAATTTCATGTGACACCTTTTTTGAGCCCTTGATTTCTAGTATTGGAGGGAAAATCAGGGGCTATTTTGTTCTATATAAAGGATACAATGATTCATGGTTCACCCACATCAGATTGCGCTTTCAGGGTGAAGGTTTTGGTTTATGCGATTCCACTTTTCATTCTTAGTTTTCTCGACATTTTAATATTCACATAAAATCTCCATTGTCAAAAGCTCAAGTCTTGAAGGGATATGCCACACATGCAATTTATTAGAGAATACAAACTTGCATCACGCTTTTTATCTAGTAATTAGCGTGGTATGCTTTTTATCCACAGTTAAAATAGATTATTATATTGTAAATTTAGCTTTTATCATGTTTTTTATCATGGATTCTTTTTTAGGCCTGTTGAATTCTAGGGTACCCTTGATTCTT
Source organism: Larix kaempferi (assembly GCA_027924585.1). Taxonomy (NCBI): domain Eukaryota; kingdom Viridiplantae; phylum Streptophyta; class Pinopsida; order Pinales; family Pinaceae; genus Larix; species Larix kaempferi. Next base: position 10,399,118 of record BSBM01000547.1, on the reverse strand, counting down.
AGGGCTCATTCAGTGTTATTAGGGTTTTATTCTATCCTAGGAGTATTGGCTCTATGAAAGTGTTATATATCTCAAAATATATGATTTATTTTATGCCCTGTCATTTTTAAACTATCGACTGACATTTATATGTTTTTAGTGTCCATGCTACTCTCGATGGAGAGATGCTACATAGTTTTTATATATTCAAACTGAATTTGACCCAATCATTTAAAATGTGCTTTTATTAGGATCTTGCTCTACAGTTATTATTGGATCTAAGGCGTTAATGAGAGTGTATATGTTCATATTTTATGTATTTTATTTTTTATGTTTGGGATGTTTGTAATATAAATGAATGCACACTGATTATAATGGTGGGGCTACAATGGAATGGTCATTATTTTGGTTGTCTTCTTGTAGAGTTGTCTAGAGCGTTCTGGTAGATTCTTTTCTTTGTATTGAGAAGTCTGTGACTGGTAGATTTTTTATTCATATTTCCAAGTTCGTCAATTTTATTTGTGACCTAAATTTGTTGGGTTCAGTACTTGTTTTACGATATTTTGTTTTTTGTAAGGGTCATTTAGAAGTAAAATGTTTTTTGGTGATTTGTTTTGATGTGTAATTGATATCATCATCCAGAAATGCATCTAGTTATGTATGATCAATATATGATTTAATGGAACATGATAATTCATTTCCATCATGATTGTATATAATATGTATAGGGCATGTTTGACCTGAGATCTAGACATTATGCTATTTGATATCTAGTCTTTTGCATTCAATGAGGGTGCTAAAACAATTTTACCACAATTGCATGCTTTCAAAAAATTTTAGGGACATGGATACAAACACCTCCTCAATTTATCTGAAAAAAATAGTCTTTAACAAAGTAGTTCTAATGATATGTGTGATGATGCATTAATGTACTTTCTATTATTGTTAGTGTGTGTTCTTATTTCTAATAACCATTACAAGTTTATAACTAACTCTAAAAAATCTAAATCAAATGACATAAGTCATATTTTGATTGTCAACAAAAGAAATGAAAAAATTCCATTCATGTCTATAAACAGATAAGCAAGTTATTTTTTCTTAGAGGGTAGCTTAAAAATAGAGATTTGGAAAATAAGATAATTGGGAATTCATACACTATATTAAGGTTGTGGGTCTCGATAATACTCCATGTTGTTATAATGGTTTGTGGATTCCATAATCACTCCATAAGGAAAAGTGTTCAATTCTATCAATTTGTCGATATGTCAATATTTGGGTCCCCACATGTCCGTTGGACCATTAAGGGACGAGATAAAAAGTGGAGTCCCCACTTTCCAGGAATATAGTTAGTGTAGTTGTGTTTCACCAACACCTCCAGTGGTGAGTGACCCAATATTGCTTGTGAAATGTATAAATAAATCCATCCTCTCCTCATTCATGCATTTGTTCATTTGAAGGTCTAGGATTCGTGAGAGTCAAGATCTGGTATATGATCTTCTATTGCACTACCTTAGTAATCTGCAGAATCAAAAGGTTAGTCTTCCTAGCAAAAGATTCACCAAGATGTTACAAGGTTTTTACAATATTTTATAATTTAGTGAAATATTCATCAAGATTTTACAATATCTTATTTATTGAAAGATTCACCAATATTTTACAAGATTCTATAATAGAATGAAAGATTAGCCAAAAAATTATATATACATATTATATTATTGATAAAATAACATTCAAATTTTCTTATATATTAGGGAGATTCGCCCATTTATTATACATAGAAATTTTGGGCGTGTTCTTAAAATTATCCCTGACCAGGATAGATGTTAATCACCATATCCTTGAGTAGGTATGGAAGAAGGGTAATGTATAAGGGGAGGGGGAGGGAGAAAGGGAGAGAGAGGGTGGTGGGGGGAGAGGAGGGGGGGATAAAGTGATATAGAGGGGGGAAATAGGGAAAGGGAGAGAGAGAGATAGAAAGAGGTATGGGTAGAGGAAGAGAGAGAGAGATAGAAAGGGGAGAAGAGAGGGGGGTTATAGAATGAGAGAGAGGGGGATATAGGGGGAGACACAGAGAAAGAGAGAGAGGGGGGGAGAGGAGAGATGGAGAGGGATAAAGGGAGGGGCAAGGGAGGGAGAGGGGGTTGGTTAGGGAAATGCGGGGGAGAGAGATAGAGATAGATAGATAGAGAGAGAGAGAGAGAGAGAGGATGGGTAGGGGAAAACAAAGAGGAGTGAGTAGGGGAAATAGAGAGAAAGATAAAGAGAGAGAGTGGGGGTAGGGGAAACGTGGAGAGAGAGAGAGAGAGGGAGATAGAGGGGGGTGCATGGGAATGGAGGAAGAGACGGAGGAGAGATAGGGAGAGGGGGAAATAGAGAGAGGGGGGGGTGACTAGAAAAGGGAGAGACATATAGAAAGAGAGGGGATCTTCGCGACAGTGCAGAGGGATGGAGAGAGGAAGGGAGAAAGAGATGGGATGCAGTGAGCATGGGGGGTTCACTCAGTGAACTTGTTACATAACATGATCGTTCCTAGGATATTAAATAATATCCCTAATTTCACTAAATATTGGAAAATGCCTCCTAATATTGTATTGTTGAACCCCCTCCCAATATACCTTTCCAATTAAGAAAACCCCTAGTTTCACCAGATATTGTAGGTATCCATTTTTATCAACCCATTTTTAATACCCCCTTTATATCATATTATCAAGTTGTAACAAAAAGGAGCCCTAACACATCTTAGTATAAGAAAACATTATGCTAAATAAGAAGACGACATCAAAATGGTATAAAAAAACAAGCGATGCACACAATACCACTAACAAGATAAATTATTAACAAATTAAATGACCCTAACCACTATGACCCTAAACACATAATGAGAAAAACTTAATTGTTGCAGTCTAAAATTGCCATATTTTAGAAAAACTATAGCAATGGCCACATGGTATCATCAAAATCATTACAATTATCTATGGTGACGTACATTTTTTTACCATCTCCAAAAGCATTACCAAAAAATTATTGGCGAGGGCCCTTCAAGGATCATCACCAAAAGTGTCTCCAAAAAGATAATTAGCAATGGGATTTCAACAACCCTCACCATAAGAGTTACCAAACAGAGAATTGGCAACAGGTTTTTAATGAACCTCATTAAAGTGTCATTGAAAAGAGTTTTGGTGACGCGATTTAAATAACTTTCACAAAAATCACTTACGACGACAATTTTTCATAGCCTGTCACCATTAGTAAATTTGGTGATGACCATTTATGCTCCATCATAGGCATGATTGTCACTGAAGGACTTTTTTTTTGTAGTAGTGCATTGTCACCACACCTAACCATTTTTGTCTCTTTAGTCTATCTCTTCTCTTTCACAAAGGTGGAGTCCCTAGGGTAGGATTACTAGAGTTTAACAATGGAGTACATGGTGAGAATGAACAATAACTTTAGAAAAACAAAATGTTTTGTTGTTTGTAAAATTTAAGAGTCATGAAGGAATTGGAGACTAGTATTTTATACAATGGGGAAATGGGGTCAACAAAGGATTGCATGAGGATTTTTTAGGAATATTAGAAAGGGACAAATTCACAGTGAACAAACCTAAATGATCTCTAGTGAATGGGATTATTTTAGAGTTCACACAAAAGGAAATTTCTAGAGCAAAAAAAATCTAATGGACTAAAGGAGGAAAGCTACATTGAAAGGCATCAAAAAGCAAATAATTTCTAGACACAGAATATGCACCTAAACTACACTTCCAATTGATAAAAATCACATAAAAGATAGAAATCCTAATCCTTCATTACCTCAATTACATTAATAATTTGAATATCCATTAACCAACCAAGCACATGAGTAATATGAAAACCCTTCAATATAGAACTAACATCAACCATCCTACATCTTGATTGAGAATCCCTTTTCCATCAAACTCAATACCTTATTCCCTTGTCCCATAATTTTCCCTCTACCTCCCCTCCACCACTTCTACACAAAATGTAATAAAATATACCCTAAATATTTGTATTGCCATATAACATAATTAAGCCCCCTTGACCCCTTAATACAAGGAAATATATTTTCTCATTTATGTATACTTTTATTCCCCAATATGAATGGATGTGATAGGATATTGCCTACCAAATGACCCCCCTGTGGCAGTGAGGGCAAGGGGGATAGAGGGGGGGGTTAGGGGGGAAGGGGTAGAGAGAGAGGGGGTGCTTATAGGAGGAATACATAGGGGAGAGAGAGGGAGAAGGGGGGGGGGGGGCGAGAGGGGGTATATAGGTGGAAAACATAGGGAGAGAGAGGAGGGGGATGTTAGTTAGAGAGAGGGCAAGGAAGAGAGAGGGCGGGAAGGGAAGGAGGGATAGGGGGGATTTAGTTAAAGGGGGGAAGAGAGAGAGAGAAGGGGGAGGGAAAGAGAAAGGGAAAAAGAGAGGGGGGTTAGAGAGAGAGAGAGGAGGGGTAGTTAAGAAAAGGGGGAAACAAAGAGGGGTGTAGGGGGTCAAACCTTACCATAGGAATCGAACCTAGGTCAACGATGAAAAACATGGTACTTAAACCAATTGAATTATTCCCCATGGCTACAAATTCCATGAGGTTTTGCTAATCATATAAGTATGGATTTTTCTTGATAGTATGATATGAGAAAACTCATTAGGAGAAATGTTGTAGCACCAACTAGAGATTACAAATTCAAGGAGAAAAAAGATTATCTAATGAATAATTTCCTCATTCAAATACTAATTTCTTAACATATTCAGGAAAAATAGCTCCATTGATTTGACATTCAAGGAAGCACAAAAAATCCCACTAGGATGGCATCAAGTTCTAAATGCTACCAAACCATACAAATATATCCATTTTACAGCTTGGCGATTCTAAGAAATTCTAAACAAACCCATAGTGTGACATCAATTTCTACAAGGTTTTGTTAATTATAGGTATGGATCTCTTCATTTTCTATGAGATTGGTTAATACATAAATTTCCTATGAATTCATACACAAAGATATGCAATTTAAAATTAAAAATTTCAAGATAAATCATATATATTTAGAGTATGTTTTAGTTTAATTAAAAAAATTATTTGTTTTGGAGTAGGACCTAAAAGTGTTTTTAATTGGTTAAGAGTTCATTTTCCAACAATGAAAGGAAATAGGTTTATAGAGCAATACCTAAAGGAATATGGTAGGAGTAAATTTCTAACCCCTTAATGACCACTAATGGTTCATTCCAGGTGCCATGGTTTTTGTTGAATGGTAGTGATGATTCGACATTCATGGATAGCAAATACTAATGGTTTTTGTCATTTCCAATTGACAACTGAGTTATGATATGTTTTACCACCTTGGAAGAAGATGCCAATTAGTTATATGTGTAATAGATTAAGATGTTTAAGTTAACATTTGCATGACTATTTAATGTTTCATTCATCAAAATTGTCTTGTAAGGTTATCATTGTATGTTTATTGTATTATTTTCATATTATTATGCTATGTATGACATTTTAGACTATGAAATGAGTCTATAATCTATGAGTCTTAGAAGTAATTGTTAACATGTAATTCATTAGTTTCTTATTCTAAATTATGGTTCAGATTAAGATGGACCTATCTGTATTGTTCCTATATATTCAAATAAGTCGTATACCTCTCATTGACTAAGGAATCCTTCTATAACAATAATTCATTGTTTTGGCCCTCACAATTCCTTCTATAGAAATGAGTCATTGTTTTGGGCCCCGTGCATAACTCATGAGTCATGAGCCATAAAGAAATCAATACCATGCAATTTCATGGTTTCTAACTCCAAACCATGATTTGAGCTAGAACATCCAATTATAGGACATAAGAGGTAATATAGGGCCTTCTACATGGCCCCTTAGCCTATTTACATTGGAATACTTAAGATGCCCTAGATCAATTTTATGTGATTGATCGATGCATGATTCATTTCCTTGATCCTAAAATGCTTACTTTAGATCCTAAGGCTTGGGTTTCCTCTATCAACCATGTCTAGTTCCCTAAAACCCATAAATAGTCCTCAAATCCTCCCAATGGCACCCATATCCCTTCTTAGATCCTAAAGATAACCTAGAGAGGTTCAATGTCATGCATGGTGCTTTGATGCAATGTTCATGGATTTGAATGCCTTGACAATTTCTTTAGGGCCAAAGGCATGGTATTCTTCTCTGGACCATCATTCCCAAGGCCCTGAGACTCCTACATACTACTCAAAGCAACTTGTTGTCATTGAAATCCTAAATCATAGGCTAATAATACACTCAAGTGGCCATCTATGGTTGGTGGAGATGACCTCTGTATGCCTATATGGCTAGAATATTACTTTAGGGATCAAGGATCAATTGTCCTTTGCTGACCATGTCTAAGGCCCCAAGGCAAAAAACCTAGATACATAGTGCCATGGGTACCCCTACGAAGTTATGCTTAGGTACCAAAAATATTGGACATATTTCTCATTTTGTATTCTATTTGGATACCCTTATGAAGTAATGTGTGGTGATTTGAGGCATTTATCATGGCTCTCAATGTCTCAATGGTCCCAAGGCCCTAGGATAGGTACTTATTGCTCAAAACCACCTAATGGCACATATATCATTAATCATAGGCCAATGATTCCCTTAGGATCCCATGTGTTACCGGTAGAGGCATTATTAGCCTTGGATGGATAGAATATTCGTTTAGGTATCGAGGTTTAGGTCTCTTCCATTGACCATGTCCAAGTCTCGAAGACTACAAGACCTAGATATATATCACCCTTGATATCAATGCCGATTCATTTGTTGTTCTTTGAGGCATTATTTATGGATTTGGATGCCTCAATGGTTTATCTATGCACAAAGGCGTGATATTGTTCCTTGAAATGTATTTCCTAAGACCCTAGGAAACCTACATAATTCTATAAAAAACCTAATGGAACCCACATTCTCAATCATAGGCCAATGGCACCCTCAACAAGCCATGTGTGGTTGGTGGAGGAAACCTACTTAACCCTATATGGCTAGAATATTCTTTTAGAATTGGAGGTTCAAGTCTCCTCCACTAACCACGTCCAAGGCCCCAAGGACATAAGATCTAGATACATAGTGCCATAGATATCACTACAAAGCCATGCATGGTGCTTCAAGGTAGTGTGCATGGCTCTGGATACCGCAGCTATTTCTTTAGGGACAAAGGCATGGTATTCTTCCCTAAAACACTATTCCCAAGGAAATAAGACACCTACATATTTCTCAAAAGCTCCTAATGTAACCAACATCCTCAATCATGGCCAATGATACACTTAGGATTCCATCTGTGGTTAGTGGAGGAAACCTCCTTAGCCCTGGATTATCAAGCATTATATGGAAGGCCATGCAAAACACCATTGAGTTGGGAAAATGTTAGAGGATTGAGTGATTATAGGACCTGAGTTGATTAAGGGGATGGAATAATAGGTGATTCAGATTAGACAGCGGTTAAAGGAAGCTCGGGATAGGTAAAAGAGATATATCGATTTGCATAGGGTTGACTGAAACTATAAGGTAGGGGATGTCGTTTTCATACAAATAAGGCCTAGTAAAAGCACCATCCAGTTTGGGAAAGGAACAAAGTTGTACCACCATGATTCATAGGACCCTTTGAAATTTTGGAGAAGGTTGGACCCGTCGTGTATCCTCTTGCGCTGCCACCCCATTTTCATAGAACTCATAATGTTTTTCATGTGTATGTTTTACGACATTATATAGCCGATGAGTCTCATAAAATAAATTGGAAGGAACTACAAGTTTCAGACGAGGGGACCATCAGGGTTGAACCATTATGTATATTGGATCATAGGGTTAGACAGCTCAGACACCATTTGGTGGACCAGGTTAAGGTCCACTGGGACAAGTATATCCTAGGTTCTTCTACCTGGGAGGACACATAGACCATGCATCGTGATTTTCCCACAATATTTTGATCATAACTTCGGGACGAAGTTTTCCGAAGGGTGGGTGTATGTAATGCCCCGTTTTGACCTTATTACATGAACTATTATTATATGTTGTATTTGCTTGTTACTATGATACTTTGTCAGTTTGATGACACTGTGGGCATATGGTTTTATTATTTTGCATAGATTATATATATGTGGGTGATTTTAATGTTATGAATTATATTCATGTTTTGATTATGTCTCTAGCATGCAAATGTACTAAATGTTGGGTACGTGGATACCGAGTTAAAAGTTATATGTTGAATGGATGGATATGATACCAGGTGCATGGTACATATGAATGATTTGCATTATTGTTCATTAGTAATGAAATGTATATACATGGCAATGATAGCATGATATTCTCGATTGTGTGTTTGGAGACTAACCTACAGGTTAAAAGAGCTAAGTGGTAGCTAGATCTTATGAGGTGGGAGTACCTCGGGGACATGGATTCCAAAAGATAAATGGTATGCTCGTGATGCATTATTGTTAACATGAGTATTGTATTATTATCATGATGTATGGGTAGGTGTGGGGTTTCAGGAAACTCAACATCCCAAATTGGTTATTCGATGACAAAACCTAAATACAACACTCGCAACGTAGTAAATATGTCAAGGTAGACATAGCCCCTTATTCCATAGGAGGGGTGGAGGAATTTCGCACCGTTTATCCTCTAAAACCTGGAGTCATGGGAGGGTCATGCTACGACACACTCCCCAAGGTGTGTGATGATGACTAGTGGGTCCCTGCTAGGGAAGCTTGGTCAATGTAGTTGACACTCTCACTTACGGGTTCTAACTGGGGTTATGCCGGGTAGGGGACTCTCTAGGGTAGTCCAACAGAGGAAGGATAGGATGTGGAAGTTATATGTGTGTTAGGTAGAAGGAAGTAGGTAGATAGGGGTGTCATAGAAGTAAAAAAAGAGAAAGGGAAACCTAATTTCCTGTGTGTGTGTACTAAAAATCGTTGCTTGATTCTTGTGTCGTAATTCAGTATGTTATGTTGTTTCATGTATTATAATGAATTGAGATAGTCATTGAAATTCTTATATCAATATGCATCGATAGATATTGATTTATGTAATTATATGGTATGTTTGTTTTAGTACTATTAGTGTACCTACACGAGGTAGGTAAGTTGTAGCTACGCTTACCTAACTCGTCTATATAGGCTTGTATTAATTATCTACTATATTATTACAGTTGGGCTTGAATGCATTGTGATTGTGAATAAATACATAAGAATTAGTTGGGAATTAATTATTATGTATGTAGTTATGCATTGGTATAATTGTGTCGATTTATTAATGGAAGGTTTAATTGTGAATTAGGTTAAGTATTAATTATGGTTATCACTAAAATGAATGTTAGTGAATGGTTAAGAAGACTATTATTAACTTTTTTAGTAAATGTTGATTAAGAGTTAATAATGTTTAAGTGGATGTTAATCATACTTCATGAAACAACCTTCACTCGGGTCTCATACAACCACAATTTCTACAAGCAGCAATTTCTCACGGAACCAATTTAACAGGAGCTAAATAGCTCTTTGATAACTCTATAACTCTTCTTTACCCAGAACTAAACCTCTATTCTACTAAAAAAAATCAGTCTTCATAACCTAGATCTGAACCTAGCTCTGATACCACTTGATGCAATCATGTAACCTGAAACTCTCTTAAACAAGGCTTATAAGTTTCCACTTTCCATCAGGTGCACAAACATGACCCTTTCTTAAATAAATAAGAGAGAACAAAAATTCAGCGTTGCAATAGAATCACTAAATTTGAACCAACAAAAATTTCATATTAGCACGGTAATGCTTTCTTTATTTAAATTTATCATCCCACATACAATGCAAACAACAAATAACAGTTTTCTCTACTTTGCTTACAACATAAATTAATTTCCAATCCGAATTTAACCTTCTGTAGTGATCTGAACTGACTCCCTTTGTCTTCTGTTGAACTGAGCTGAGACAATCTGAACTACGTCCCCAACTATAGAGCCAACAATGCATTTCATTACTGCATTAAAAATCCCCCCACTTCTCCTTTTTATTATTTCTTGTGTATCTCTTCATTTTCCCATGGGGAAGTGGATAGTTATAACTGTTCCTCTTCCAAACGATTCCACCAATGAATCTTTGTCCAACTCATATGCTCATCCTTTATTATGCCACCTCATTCCACGTGTAGATCTGATCTGACCTGCAGTCCGCGTGTTTTGTAAATATGATCTGTAGTCTTTAGACTTTTCGTAGCCGAACAAAATTTCTGCAACCGAACATAATTTCCACAACCAAACAAACTTTTTGTAGCCAAACAGACTTTCCATAGCCGAACAGACTTTCTGTAGCCAAATATACTTTTCGTAGCCGAACATACTTTCCGCAGCCGAACAAACTTTCTGTATCCAGAATTTCCGCAGCTACTATAGACTTTCCACACCCGAGCGGATTCGCAACAAGTTTTTGTAGCTGTTTATATCCTCTTAAAACTATTAACCGAACTAAATCTTTTTGGGGTGATGTTGATTGCCCAAAGATACTCTTACATCACTAAACATAAAATACATATTATTATATATGTATAATTACATACTCTACAATAATAATTGTAACAATATAATCCATAATTATTTCCTTCAATTTCCTTTTTATAAAGATCATTCTTAAATTTAAGACTAATAAACTAATTGAATACATATTACTAAGGGCACTCAAATAATTTACCCAAGGTGAAGATAGTTTATTAACAATTTAAGGTTATATTTTATGTCCTTGGAAAAACTAAGATTAAATATTATAAAATTCCAATCATTACTCATAAAAGTAATATATATTTCTACTAACATATTTATCTCATAATAAGAGATTGTGTGTACACCTTTATTCACTTTACCTTAACGCAAGACAATATAAAGTCAACACAATTATACTTAGTAAAGTTTATATCTTAAATCATAAATACGAAGGCTCATCCATGTGCTCTTGAAAGTTATAATTAACTCCTTAATCAAATTACATTTTCCTAAACATGGAATTTGCAAGAAGCAAGAACATATAAATGAAATTTGCGAGAAGCAAGAACATATAAATGAGACAAGGAACATTACATATATTTATATTGAATCATTGAATTTGACATAAACAAAATAAATCTTTCAAAATAGGTCTTTCATAAACAAAATAGGTAAATCATGGACATTAATACATAGGGGGTATATAACACTTTTTTGATTTTGGTGGATAAATCAAATGTGCCTGAAAGTTTGAGTGTAACATTCCACCCAATTTTTTGGTCCTCTATTTAACGTATAGTCTTTCTGTCAAGAGACTACTCCGAACTAAGCAACAAATCTACTAGATAAGGAGAATAAAAATATTTACTCAAAATTCTTTAATGTGTCTAGAATATCATGCCCCACCGTCATTACTAAATTTATTCCGTGAACAAAGGTGAAATACTATAATACTTATCTTATAAATTATCATCAATGGAGCAAACCCACTAAACAAATAGAGTTGAATCTAGAGGTTGTTGCTTCTTGTCACTATATTTGAAAATACAGAGATCACCCACAAGGAAAGGCCATGCCTCTTCTCATAGATACAACCAATAATAATCACAGGAGATTAATATTGTCACATGAAACCACTAACCGTCGACGTGTAGTAAAGTATTAAGTTTAATACTAGCATACCCCCGAGGCGGGGGAAATGAAACACTGAAAATAACTTAGTAAATTTAAAATGAGAGAAAGTTGTGTGTATGTAGATTATGTAAGTTTATGATGAACTTGCACGGTCAAGCTAAGAGGTATCTTGGTCCAACAAATTTGTGCCAATTAGAAATAGATTGTCCCAATGTGGTGCTAAGCTTGGTGTAATGTCCTATGGATGTTGAAATGAGACCTACCATTTCTATCCAGAGGATTACCTTTGCATCAAACTCTAGCAGTGATGATCCCAGCCGCCAAAATCAGTAATATAAAATCTTTGATCTTCAATGCATTAATTTTACATGACAAAATATTTTTCCTCCATCATCTCGACATAATTGGGAGCAGAACGAAGAACGACCTCATTTCTCCAGTAAGTAAATAACTTCCCAAGTTAAGCACAACGATTTGCAACAAACAAATCATAACATAGGTGCACTATAAGAAATCGCATGCTAAAAGAAATTAATGACACACATTAAGAACAAGATCATAGCTTGGGATAAGATATGTTCATTCTCATTATTAGAAATTGAGATGTAGGTATAGATTAACAAAATGTTCCTTAATGCTCTATTTTGGTTCTCAACTAACTTTCTACACTACATATCTATCTCTTGGGCTTTCTTATGGACCCTTTAATCTAACTCTAATAACAACAATCCTTTTTTTTCTCTTTTCCTATTCACTCTTTGACTTCCTCAACAATTTAAGTTACAGGCTTATGACTTTCAATTTCCATCTCAGTACTTGAATACATTTATGTTGCTTCAACTTCCTCTAGTTCTCTTTAGCTCACTTTGTGACTTTACATCATCCCTCTACATGCCAACTACCATGCACTTTCATTGTCATATATCTACCATGCACCAAAGTCATACTTCGTGCACTTAAATGTTGTTATGCACTCTCTTTTGATGCACAATTCTTCCACAGTGTGCATGTTTCTTGTTTAGAAGTATTGAAAAAAAAAATGGAAATTAATTTACATCTCTTTTTAGCATAAAATTACAAATACAAAAATTTAAAGAGCAGAATGCAGTAAACACATTGTCTGGTTTCCGAAAATGTTACGCATTTCAAAAAAAATTCAATAACCACTTTAAGGTAAGATAAGACTGAATAATTTGATCAACAATGCCATGAAATGAAATGAAGAAGATTCAGTCTTATTGCCTTGAAAATCCTTACCCTTTACTTCTTTTACATACGTGAGCTTCCCCACAGGAAATACGAGCGACATCAAATTTTTTACCCTTGGATTTCCTGCCATCGTCATGTAGGAAACATAGCTCATGCATACAAAATTAGATATGTCAAACCGCAAAAGCACCAGCATTACTGTTTTTCTTTTGCCGGAAGCAAAATGGTGAAAGTGAAATAATAGTAGTTGAAGACACTTATGCCCCTGTGCACAACTCGTTGCAGTGAAATACGCTACCTCCACTACACATTTGGCAACACCATTTTATTGATGTTCGACATATACCTCCATTGAGTCCAACATCTGCCTCTGCCTACACGTTTGGAAACACCATTTTATTGATGTGATTATGCCTACTAATTATGGCATTCTCGGTTGTCAATTGATTATTTTGATAGTTGGTCAGTGTAATAGAGTAATTGTTGTGGATCTGAAAAAAAAACCCTAGTACATCTGGCTATGAGTCCAATCGCAATCATTAACTGTATCCTGGAAATGGAAGGAAGTAGCTTTAAAAGATGGGCAAGTCTCACTCGTTTCCATCTTGGAAGGTGGTAACTTCTACTTTTTTGTTATATCTTGTTTTTTTTATTAATTTGTTAAAAGGGATTTCAAGAGAGGCGATATGGGGGCATGCCTTCCTCTTATACATTTCTTCCCCTTCAAGTTGGAATATGATGTAGATTCAAGAGATTTATATCTAGGTTGACACAGATCTACTTACTTTTTATTCTATCTTTGTTCACTTAAACCAATTTCATGCTAAGATCCCAAGGAAAGGATGAAAGAGAAATGACTGGTGAACTTTATTCACAAATGAATACATGTACAATGAAGAATTTTGAAAACATACGAGCGACGTGGTTAGTAAAGATTTGAATTAATAAAATCCATCAAGAATAAAGTAGAGACTTTCATAGATGCAATTTGGCATGGAAACTCCATTGATTCATGACATGATTCATGACAACTCTGTATCCGTAAAGTAGTTTGGAAAAATCTCAAGTTTGAGATGGTAAACTGAAGCGATCGATTGGGTACTTATTTGATTTGTATATCTTGTATTGTGATTAATAAGAAGCAAGTAGAAGGTTCTTCAATGTATCTAAATCCAATTGTAAAATGTATTTGGGAATTCCACAATTGGCATCAACGTTATAGTCCAGTGGCAGCAACTCAATTTTTGAAATCTCCTCCTTTTTTCTGGTATAAATATGAACTTGAATTCCAATTTGATGCTTGCATGAATTTGAATTCCGATAATTCGATGTTTTGTAATAAAAATGCAATGAGAATATTTCTCTTTTTGACACTGAGGCGCAAACAACTTTAGTCATTGTTAATAGTGGAGCTATAATTCGCCCCCATAAAAGAGGCCCAACCCATGTGGAAAAGAAAGAGCCACTTTGTGTCACGGTAATCCTACTTTTACTGCATCACCATTCTAGAGTATAGATTTACATACATGTGATATCAGTTAATTTGCCATGTCTATAATAAGTTAAATGATTATTTGAAACTTTATTATGTGATATCAGTTAATTTTATTTTTACTAATATAGTTGGCCTCAAATGCTATTATGTCCCTTTTTTACATTGCAAAATGAGTATAAAAGCGCCCATTCTAGTAAAATTCCATGATATATAAATATAAATATTTCTTATTGCAACATTTCCTAGTCCTAAAATAAAAGCAACATTATTTGTTAAAATATTGTATATACGTGTGTGTTAATGTGGTTTTCTTGGTCCAATAACTACATAAAATTGAATTGATGGCTATCCATATTTTTATAAAATTAGCATTAAGTAAATAAATATTACATTTACAAGTTCTAAATAAATATTAACTTTACAAGTTATAAGATTACCTATTAATCATAAAAAGAATGAATAAAGACTATTGTAATCATGATGTCACCGTGGATTTAACACTTCAAGCCATTACATATAAGCTCACCAAGAAGACACATCAAGCCATTGTATATAAGCTCAAGAAACCTGTCCAGGAGGGCATGAAGGCCGTGGCTTGAAGACTACACTAAAAGTAGTTTTCAATAGAGGATGGGTGGGATCAACCTTTGCAAAATGCCGACTCGTCGTGCAAGTTGAAACCTGATGAAATTATCTTCAGCGACAGGGTGTATATCTTGAAAGGACCCTTCATAGAATCCCAATAGTAAACATGTGAGCCAGTATAACTCGTACACATCAAATCCGGACCACGGAAAATGCTATTCTTGGCAATTCTATGTTATTTCACATTGCATATGGGAGGAGTCAATAAAATGGGGTGGTGGGGAGGGTCTTCACGTGAATACCATTTCTCTCTTGCAAAATTCCCAGGTATCGAGGCTCCTGGTATCAAGGTTGTTGGTTACTGGTTGTCCAATAAGACGGGTGCCCTAGCAGCAGGGGCAGATTCATCTTCCAATGGGAATATTACAGTATTAGCAGAAGCGATCATAACACTGGGAAAAAATAGAAGAAAAGGCCTAAATATTATACTACGATTCCCGCCACAGTTGTGATCACAGAGATCCCCCGATTAAGGAAGATTATGGGGTACTCTTGAGAAAAAAAAATCCACAAAACAGGATCATGACAAACACCTTCCATGACCGACACATACATCTAAGGAGTTTGCATGCGTATCTAGGAAATTAAAAGACCATATTAATATACAATGGGAATTACATGGCTAAGGATGCCTCTTCGTTTGGGTGTTATTATCTACTGTCCTGCTTCACGATATTTGTTGTTGCTCTTCGTTTGGGTGTTATTATCTACTGTCCTGCTTCACGATATTTGTTGTTGCAAGCTTGTTCTGTTGTTGGGGAATCTACACCGTGCTGCTTATTTCACACCAGTGATAGATATATTTAGAATGTTCATTCGATCTCTAAATCCAACCCTACATGAATGCAATCTATTTTGGATAAACATATGTTTAATTCGATTCTAGTGCCGGAGAATCCCAAAGCGGCAGCTCCTTTTAAAATAATATATACCGTGTCCTGTTTAATCACGAGCCTAGCTGTCGTAACTAATTTGAAGGTTTTTTTCTATCTCAGTGGGAAATTCTTGTTGAAATCTATCGAATACCTCTTCCCATTATGATTGGTCATTTTTCTCAGAGAGAAGTGCTCCAAACACCTTTAAAAATAAAGGCAATCCAATACAGAATTCTAAGAATTTATCTACCATAGATTCGAATCCTTCAGGTGCAGAGGGCTGGGTGAAGGCGTAGGCACAAAAGAGCTCTAAGGAGTGTTCTTTATTTAGCCCAGTTAGCTGATAAATCGACGAGTTCTCGACTCCTGAGCTTGTGATCACCTCTTTATCTCGAGATGTATTCACTCTTAAGCTATTTGGGAGAAGATCAGTTCGATTTGCCAAAAGTGCATCAATCTGATCCAGGTCATATACATCATCTAAAACGACTAAGACACTATAAGATGAGAGATGTGTTTTAAGCGCATCTTTACCTTTATCAGTATTGTCTATAAGCACATCCACTCCAGTTAAGACTTTAAAAAGTTGGCTTTGCAAAGAAGTTAAAATTCCTTTAGCTGCATTTTCTCGGACATTAGATAAAAAACAAGATTTCCTGTCATGTGACCTCTTCCTATCGAAGAATTCTTTTTCCAGGGTTGTTTTTCCGACTCCGCCGAGCCCAACAATCCCCACGATTTGAGGTTTTGCACTTTGGTGATGTTGAAAAAAAAACTTCATTTTCAAAATCTTTCACCTTTTCATCCAAACCTGCTCGATATTCATGAGCTACAAATCTTTTCCGCAATGACACGAATTTGTTCAACACTGCTGTAACAACCGTCTCTAACAAGCACCCTTCGTCGCTGGTTATTTAGAAGAAAATAAATACAACTAGTGAGAAACAAACGACTATGTATATCAATACAACATTATAAAGTAATGAAATTCCCAGAGGAAAGGTTGAGTTCTCACCCATTTCTCTACACGTAGAAACCGCTGATATCTGCAACAAGAGAGTACATTTCTCCAACTTTTAATAATGTCGGGGTCATATCGCATCGTTCCTTCATTAGTTGTTTCCTTTGCTAGTCTTTGTAGGGCTTCACCATAAACGCCAACTCCTCTTTCCGTCCACCGAAGCTCCTTGGGCTCCACTTTGGAAAACACTGGAATTATGGTAGCATTTGACTTCAACATCAATAAGAGCTCATTTAGACACCGGCTTGAGTCAGCATATCTGACTGAGTAAATGGCCGCATGGAGAGAGACTGTTCGAATGGCCCCTTCTATTTGAGAATTTAAATAATCTCCTTGTACCGATTCTTCTTTGGAATCTAGAAAGGCCATAAGTCCGTGATTAAACATGCCATAGTAGAGACGCCTCGCGAAAGTTTTCAGGCCACGGTATATATGGCTCTGGTTTAAAGCTTGACCCGGTCTTCCCACACCAACTTTCATCTGGTATTAAAGATGAGATTGGCAATGTAGCTGGCACTGGCATATCAGTAATGGATCCGGAGCGAGGACGTATTTCCTTCGAGAAGAAGAAAGGGCCTCTGCACTGAAGCCTTTGGTTCCCAAATTGACAGAGGAACAAGAACACGCTCTTGGCAGACAAGCGGCCATGTACGGGAGAAGAGGGAACGTGGCAGCTTGTATTGGAGTGAACGTGTTCTATTTTTATTTGAATATTTGATGGAGGTATGACAGGTGGCGATTTTATTTGATGGAGAGACAACAGGTGACGTCTCCTCATAGACGACGATGGCTTGAGAGGAGCCAACCCCTTAAAATATGCCTTCGGCATAATTAATCAATTAAAAAGTGTGGCTTTTCTCTCCTCAAGGGATAGATGCCCTGCCTCTTTTGCTCAACGCAGCCATAATAATAATAGGTGCATGCAGAGGTTATAGATTTGAAAGGAGGATCATTCTCTTAGGTCATAAACACACACCAACAAAATCATGATCCACAAAATTGCAGCAACATAATATAACATAATAAAATTAACGGTTGTAGGATTCGTATCTACTCAGAGAAGCCTCCCTTCCCACAGCGCCAAGCTTCCTTCTAATAATCGCAAGAAAAATGAAACAATAATTTTTCCTTCCTTTCCTTCGTAGCCGAAAAATTCCCAAACTAATGCACAGTCCTTCTCTTTGACGGAGTCGATCCTCCATTAATGCGCCATCCTCCCAATCCTGCATGGCCTACTAACATGCAGCTAGGGCCGCATCAACAAAGATCTTAGTCCAGCCATTTGTAAATATGTTTATATTAAAGTTTGACAGTACACACATATATATTTTTGAATAACTATTATATATCCAATAATAGTTATTTTATTTGTTTATAACTACTTTTCCTTATATATTATAAAAAAAATCCATTAAAAACTTGTGTTTTCATTCCCCACACATAAGTATTCATAATTACTTCATGTAATTATTAACAGCTTATCATTTCATAATAAAAATAATAATATCTTCAATAATAAGCTACTGGTAGAATTTTAGCTTCATTTTTAGGTTCATAGTCATAATTTGGTAAGTAATAGACATAAAACTAAGTGTAACTTAAACTTAAGATGATATCTAAATATCTTAGGTTAATCAAGTGAAATTTTACTGTTTATCTTTCTTCCAGTGCCCACGGCACCAAGATGACTCCCGCTATCTGACTCTCGCCATCAAACTCATGGCTTCCCAACCATTTCACCTCTCCCCTAGTGGATTTGTGCCCTTATCATTTAATTGCGTCACAACCTTCACTCTCCTAAGTCTACAATTTTAAAATTATAACTTAGGAAATAAATAACAATACTTACAGAGTTTACTCGTGGGGCTTTGGCCTTGTAAAATATTAATCCACATGGGACCTCAAAAAGTAGAGAATCATGAGTTAAGGCTTGATTGGTTGAATAAGGATACATCCTTTGTGTGTGCTTTGTATACATTTTGCTCTTTTTCATCTTCTTCTCACATTTTTATTTTTATTTTTTATTGTTAAATTCAAAATAGTTATCTGTATTGTGATTTATTCATAAGTATCAAGGCTTGTTAATGTAGGTTATATCATTTCCACTTTGAATTATTTAGTTGTCTATAATTACAAATGATTTCATGTGAAGGGACCCAAGTGGTGAAGAAGAATGATGAGAAGGAGTGTATAATGTGTTTTTCCCAGTCAAGAAACAAATGCAAAAACCATGCAACTCCCATTTAAGTGAGACCAAGAAAGAGAGAGAAGAGAAGATTAGAGAATGGGGTGTCATTGATATGAAAGTTTCTAAATTGTGAAGTAGGAAGAGGAATCTCCGATAGTTATCCTAGCACAAATTGAAGAAATGGAAAAGTGAAATGCAAAGAGGAAAAAAATTTACAAACTACAAACATGAGCATCATAAACGATAACATAGATGTACAAGCTAGCAGGTAGAAGTTGTATTTAAATTCATGGAATTTGTGCTTATGTATTCATGATTAATCAAATTTGTTTTATTGTAAGGCTCGCCTTGACTAGAAAACCTTGTAATCTTGAAATGCTTAATTCAATGGTGCCTTTATAGTCAGCATGAGGACAAAGATAGATTTGTACAAGGCTGGATAACCCAAAATAGTGAAGCTCAAAGGTCACTTAGGGTAGATGAAAAGTCATATAAGTCAAAAGGACAAGAGTCGTGGATAATATTATGAATAGAACCATTGCATTGAAGCACAATGCCCGCTTGTGGGCATTGTAATCTATGTTTATGTGTTGAATAAAGAGACCATTATAACTATTTTGTATACTCTTGTAGAGTTATGTTTGGTTGTAGGCTATTCTCTTGTCTCCCATTTCTCTTGGTGTTTGTGGAAATGAGCACATAGCTTATGGACCATTATATTGCTATAGTGTTTAGTCTTTCTTATATTATGATTTATAACATCTAATATGAAACATGGATCTTATCGATAGATGTGAACTATTATCAACTACTTAGACGCTCTGATTATTCATATACATCAGTAGTAGACTATTCTTTCTTTTTCGATATCAATAATCTAGTTTCATTTCAACTTGCAAGTTTTATGGTAGGGAAGTGTTCTCATCAATTGGATCATTCCACACTTAAAGGGAGTTGGTAATTTCTAATTTTGGTTTACTTCTAATTATAGTGGTGGACTATTCTCCTTGTTATCAGTTGTATTGCTAACTCTTGCTACTACTCCTAGCTAGGATTTAGTTAATTGTATGTCTTATTGCATGTTTCATTTCATATTAGTTGTATTTCATTTAACCCATACCATTGGTTACATATTTAATCTCTCCATAGGATATTTTTTATTTATTATTGAATGGAAGCATGCTCTTAGGATATTAGTATGTGAAAGATAAGCCAAGTTTCTCCATGATCATGTCCAACATTACATTAGGAACTTATTCCCCATTTCCAAAAAAACAATCGAGAATTTTTCCCATGATTTTCAATGGAAGATAAAAGGGAGGGTTCTTTATGGGGTTCCTAAGGGAATTGGAACCAATTACCTCCTCATCAAAATGTTGTCCTTCAAGGAGGGTGACAACATAAATAGTTGTAATCTTGGGTGGTAACTACACTTTTTGTCATGATATCACAACAAGCACTTTATGTAAGTTTTCGTGAAGTTTTCTTGGTATTCTAGGATCTAAGAGCATCAAATATGGTCATTTAAGCTTTGGTAGATACACTATCAACTACAATATTATAAAGAGGGAAATCAAATGCTAAATACAAAATATTTGCATGTATGCCAACATTAGATACATGTTATTTTGAAGTAGTAACAACAAAATTCTAAGTGTTTTTATGTGTTGTTTGAAATTTTACCTTGGCTAGGAACATAACTTTGTTTAGATTATTTATATTATTAAAGGTATTATTTCTCATAGAAGTAGAAAAATATATTATATGTAACCCAGTCTAAGGATGCAATAGTTTACATAGTTTTCTTACCATGCAAATAGTCTTTTGTTCATATTAAAACTTCACAAGTACTCATGTCATGAATGTCACATCATAAAAATTGCACCATGGCGTAAGGGGGGAATTGGGTTGAAAATAGTGTCATGGATGTTTATGGATGTTTAAGAGGGGTTTGGAAGTATGATTCAAGAGCAAGTTGAGTTAGTAACTTCCTTTCATAGGGAATCATTTGGTTGTCCACATCTTGAGCTAATATTAAAACAAGAAACATATTAACCTTTTTGCAAAGCTCTTCAAGGTGTATACCAATTTTTAAAGGTTGATCTTCAAATTTGAAGTAGGTTTGTAAGGTAGAGCCCGTAGTAACCACATTTTCCCCTCTAACAAATTAGGATAAGGAGGAGGCAAATTGTTATAGTAGTGCATCATTGTTTATTTATTTGTGGGACTAATAACATCAAGGATCACACTATTCTATTTAGTGAAATGAAGGTTAAAGGCTTTGATAATATCACTTGGTTTGTAAATCAAATTGTTATAATTTGTAGCAATTCAAATGGACTTTGAACTTTCCCAAAACTATATTTAAACCAATAGGCCAATTCAACCCATGTTTAGAATATTTTTGGGGGAAAATAAAAATAATTGCAAATGCTCTCCCTTCCAAATAGTTAACAAAAAAATGAATGCAAATATTATCACCATTCGCCCCTATGTTATTGCATGCATTCAAGAAGGAAGACATATGCTCATTTGCAGTCACTAAACCATTCTAATTTGGGTAAATGTTCTTTGAATTTGGATAAATGTGTAGAAGTAAGTCTAAGATTTAAAAAGAAGAAGGAATGTGTCAAGGAGTGGTATCCGATGTCTTCCTAAAAATGAAATAACTCATACTTCCCTAGATGACTTTATTGGGGGTGGCTATATATTAGTAGATTCTTGGGAACTCATCAATTGGTTAGTATTCAAGGAAGTCATATTGACAAAAGAATGAGTTAATTGGGGACCAAAATGTAGAGGACTCAAAGATTCATTGTTTGAATTAGATAAGGAAAATAAGTCTTATATGAAATCCTTGATGGTCACTTATATGTCTCCTAATCTCAATAAAGGGTTTGAACTTAGGTAATTCTCATCTAATTCTATGAGACTAATGAGGATGAGTGAACATAGAGTGGATAAGATTGACCAAATTCTACTAGAGTGAATTGAATGATCTATTCTCTTAGATGTCAATATATTTGGAAATATCTTCCCAAGGCTCTTCCAACTACCCTAGACTCCAATGAGTCTTGAGATTGTAATTGAAAAGATAAGAGGTAAGATTTTCTTAATCAAGAGATTCACCTATAATATGATAGATAATTTCATGAAAAATAACAAAGATAGTGTTAACGAGATGATTAACCATCTTGTCGAAGAAGAGGAAGTCTTTTCTTTAAAAAATTAGGTTATTAACCTATTTTGTCTTTAACAAAAAAGCCTATTTTTAGTTGCAACAATGGTCTACACAACCAAATCAAAAAGTTGAATTAAAATATATGTTTGATTATAAAGATTTAGAATCAACCCTTGATAAAATTGGTTGGATATAATGATAAAAATAGCAAAAACGGCAAATAATTTCAACAAAATTAATAACAAAAATCAAAACATCAATTGCAAATAAACAGAAATATAAACAATGAATATGAGCTCAAACCGCGTTTCCCAATATGGTTATTAGCAAATTTGAAAACAACATCTCAAACAACCTTATGATGCTAGTTGAGAAGAAATTGGGAATACAACTCAGGTATTTATAGCTTCTATAGGTTTTATTTATCCAATTTATTTTCCTTACTAAAATTATAGCGTTGAATTATTGTAAGAAGAAGGTTTCTCAATTTGATAGAGCAGATTTTACTTTAATATTTAATTTTAGGTTTTGTTATTATAAAATTTTAATGTATTTTTTTTAATTATTAAATAAATTTAAAATAATTAATAAAATAACAAAAAATATAAAAGTATAATTTAATCCTCATATTCTTAAAAAAAAAAGTTTTTTGAAAAATAAAACCTAAAGTGAAACAAAGTTGAAAATCGACAATCGAATCAAATCAAATCTATTGCCAAAATCTCAAGTATTATTTTATAAAAGTGTTTTGTTGGACATAACAATGG
Source organism: Larix kaempferi (assembly GCA_027924585.1). Lineage (NCBI taxonomy): Eukaryota > Viridiplantae > Streptophyta > Pinopsida > Pinales > Pinaceae > Larix > Larix kaempferi. The sequence continues at coordinate 10,376,111 of BSBM01000547.1, read as the reverse complement.
TTGAGAAACTTTCTACGAAAGGTTGGATTAAGTTTAGTTGGAACATGTCTCAATGTTTAGAGACCATACAAAGAGACAAGCCAAAAAGTCAAAGAAGATATCGACTAGAATTACAATTCTTGACATCAAAGAGATGAGAAATCATCATTATTGTATAAAATGATTTTATTTACTAATTAATATTCAGAAAATATTTATCAAAAATAACTTATAACATAAAAAAAGCAAAGTATACTTAAATATTAAGAGAAACCTGTAGCCAAACATTCATTAACATCCTTGTAGAACATCCTCATCAATATTATTAGAACCTAAAACATAATAATGATTTCTTTACTAGTAGAAAATTAGAAAATATTTGGCATACCTTGAGTCCAGGGATAATTTTAAGGACCCATACTTATTTAAAAGTGTATAAACCTTGGCGAATCTTACCAATTCTTAAAATTTCAACTATAAAATATTTGGCGATAATTTTCTAAAATTATTTCAATTTCTAAGGGTTTTATATAGTTTATATAATAATTTGGCGATTTTTAGAGTGAAAAAGTTTACCCCATCAAAATTGGGCGAAATGGGGCTTCAAAAAATGCAAATTGGCGAATATTTTTTTGGAAAAAAACATGGAAAAATAGCCCATGGGCTAAATTTCGCCCCTAAAATTATCCTTGCTTGAGTCTTCCTTTTATCTCTTCACTTCATCACTTTTATAGTGTTGAAAGGTAGTCAAACTGTCAAATTACTTTTCAAAACAAGAACAATGAGGTGGCAATGTCTTTGACGTTGCTAACTGCCTGTTGTGAGGGAACATATGTTGTAGGAGGAACGAGAAGAAGCTATTAGTTAAGGGAGGAGCTATTTGCGCAAAGCAGCGAGCAATTGATAGAATTCAACAAGAACAACTCTCTCCTTCACTAGGAAGCCAAGACAAACTCACAATTTCCCTACAAGAGGAGAGGAGGTCAAGTGTATTGTTTGTCATTGTTGGTTCCTTATACCACTTTGTTGCAATGAAATCTTGCATTATACTTCACCTAGAATTTGACTGTTTCAAACCTACAAGTGCCTTGAGCATACATGTGTTTATATTTATGCGTGCATATGTCCAATGCACAAATTCTATGGAAGTCACAAGAATTATACTTAACTCATAATAGTTTCTTCATAGATTTATTAAAGAGCATACTTCGGCTGGAAATGATACACCCATATCCTGATGTTGTCTCTCACATATGGCTTGTAAGTCCTTAGAAAACTTGCTTAGGGAAGTTCTGTAATTTATTAAAGTAGAGATTTTATGGCATGACTCTATGAGTCGAATGGAGGGTTGCATAATGAAAATTTCCTTTAAACATAAATTTTAAACTGAGGATTTAATTGACCAGTTATGAGAAAATGCCCTTCCTAGTATGTCTTGGGTTTTGATCATGCCCTCATAGTCCCCCTAAAGTTTGAGCAAAGTTGATAAAGATAAACCTATAAGACATATAATCAATTGCGTACCATCTTCGTCACTTTAGCGTAAAACCACAAACTCATATATTAGTTTCCAACCCACACATGTAAATAATATGTCAAATATCTGATAATATCTAGCTAAAGTTGCAAGCTTAATAGACTAAATGTTTCATTAATGCATCGATATATAATGCTTCATTATTAATACCAAAAAAATATTCTATAGAATTGTGATGGTATTTATTTTTTTTAATTGATCTATTTCTTTCATCTTTATTATTATTATATTATATCTATACACATTTAAAGTCTGGTTGATTTTAAACATAGTACATATATAATGGTGAATAAAATCAATTCAATGCATATATGGGTAGCAACTAAAGTCTTTAGTATAATGCATATACAGGGCATGTTTTAGATTTAAGTGACTTGGCATTATAATGCATATAAGGAGATGTTTTAGATTTGAGTGATTTGGCATTATAATGCATATAAAGGGATGTTTTAGATTTGAGTAACCTTGCATTACGAATATTTTCTCGGAGTTTTCTTTCACATGATGATAAATTAGATTTCATTAATTCATTGAAATTATGATTTAGATCATTTTTTTATAAATTTGAAAAAACTATGACAAATTGAATTTATCTTCTTATTCCTTTGTTATATAGACTTATTCCATCATCAACTCAATAATATAATTGTATTAATGTGTTTTTAATTAATAAAATAATAAAAAAATATACCAAATCAAAATCACAAAACAAATTTAATAAAAAATATGTTATCGACATATATATATATTATATCAACATATATGTATATATGTGTGTGTGGGGATCATTGAAAGCCAAGAGTGTCTTTGAAATAGACAATGGAAGGCATCAAATCAGTGGCGATGCTCTTAGGCAGTGCGAATGTCAAGGATGTCCTCCATTTCACACAGGAGTTCAAGGGTACCAGTTGCTCGTATCCATACAATACAGAACTCATACTTCCTCTGTTAACCATATGTCCATTAATTGAAATCAAATTTTCTTGTCTCAGAGGACCCACAAGGTGTTCGGCATGGATTTCATGTCCATGGGTGATACCACTAATGGATGCCTCTCCACTGGTATGAACTACCGTAGCCAATTATTTTTAAACTAATAATCAATTTAATTATTGCTATCATACAACAAAATAATACCCTCGATGGTTTATTGATACTATAGGTCCACATTATAACCCATGGAAGAAGGACCATGGTTCTCCCAAGGATGAAAATCGTCATGCTGGTGGTTTGGGAAATATTATTGCTGGAGAGGATGGTATGGTGTTTTTCTTGTTCCCGCATTTCACTATTTTTGTTTCCTTTAATTTCATTTTTCAATTTTCAGAAGACATGGACATGCAAAACATTTTTCCCCACTCTATTAACCTAATAGTCCACGGGCTGAGTTTGTTCTACAAACTCGTCAAAGCTTGGTAAAACCCACGTTTGTTTGCCAGTAATTTTCTTATACAATCAAAGTAGCCACACTTGGCTTAGTTAGGCCAGAGAGTAAGAGTGCCACTTGGACTGGGCAAAGACTCAACAGATAAAAAAAAAATCACAAAATTTAACCTTTTTTCTGGTTTTTTGCGAAGTTGCCGAGATTTTTGCTGGTTTTGACACCGATTTAGATACAACTTGCAAATCCAAGGCATACCTGTTTTGCTTAAACATTTATAATATTTGATTGTGGGCGACATTATTATTTTCTGGCGGGATATTGAACCTTTTCGTTTGCAATTGCAGGTGTGGTTGAGTTGTATATCAAAGACTGCCAGCTGATATCTTGAGGCTCGGTTTCAAGTTTCATATTTTATTATTACAAAGCTACAATTGAATCGGTTATAAATGTGGGTTTTGAAATTCATTAGATTGATAATTTGGTCAATATGTATGCATGGTTGTAGATTCCTCTGAATGGGCCAAATTTAATAGTTGGAAGGGCAGTTGTTGTGCGCGTGGATCCTGATGACCTTGGAAAAGGTTTGCTTGACTGTTTACCAAGTTCATTTTGTAAAAATCTTCTCCCTATGTCGTGGTATGAAGTTTGTTTAAATAGCGAGATTGATGGCAGTTTGGAATAAATAATACGCACACACAGTAAATATGAATTAACACACCATCGTACAATAAATACAAATTAACACTCCATAGGCCACTGCATAGTAAATACAAAGCCATATCACTTCGGAATCTGTGTGTCCTTTGGACGCTACTTTTCAGCTCGTCAAGCTATCCAAAACGGCCCTACAAAGAGATTTCTTTTACAAGCAAAGATTTAGTATTCCAAAAATCATCCACCATAAATAACAGTATAAAACCCTCTCAATAAGGATAAATAATTTGCATGAACAGTAATAACTAGGGGTTAGGCCGCTTGGCTCCTCCACGGTTATATCTATGAAGTTCAAATCTCATGCTTAAATCCAAGAGAACAACTGCGACGACAAACCCACTTTAGTTAAATCCTTGCCAACCCTTGACAATTGCTACACATTTTAGACTGTTATTGCATACTTGAAGCCCAATATGGTAGAGGATATTTATATTACTGACAAAAATAAGAATAGAACGCTATTCCTAGCAATCATATTAGAGGAAATTTGGGGTCTAAAATGGGCCTTATAAAAAAATGTGTCATGGATGAGTTGGATTTCTCAAAGGATGAGCTGGATTTCTCAAACCAATAAAATTTCAATAACTGTGGTCAACCATTATGGTTGAGTTGCACATATAGAAGTCAAAGATGCGTATGTGTCATAATTTTATTTGACAATACCTAACTTTATATAAACCTAACCTTGATTATGATTTTGAAAAGTTCATCTCGAAATATGATAAATATACTTGAAATAATAAATATAAAGTATTTATATTATTATTACTTCTAAGTTATTTAAAATATAAATCTCACATTAATCAAGATGATAATGGAGTAATTTTGAAATAATAAATATAGAGTATTTTATATTATCACTACTTCTAAGTTCTTTAAAATAGAAATATCATATTAATTAAGATGATACTGGAGTAATTTTGAAATAATAAGAACATTTATATAATTAATCTCTTAAAAATAAAAATAAATAAATTAAAAAAAAGTATCATAAATAAAAAATATAGGAGAGAGATAAAATAAGTTGTTTTCTATTTTTGCGATACCTTTCTCCTTCGAGCTTGGAATTTGATGTTTTTGGTACTGTTCAAAAGATCTCGATGAGAGATACAACTTTTGTGTTTTGAGTTTTCCGAGATTCCACACCGATTTTTCGGGGCAGACATTTTAGTAACTTGGTATTAAAATGTCCGCACTGAAAAATTGATACAGAATCTTGAAAAACTTAAAACCCGAAAGTTGTAGCACTCGTCGATACCTTTCCAATGGTACCAAAAGCATCAAATTCTCAACTTGTAGGATAAATATATTGCAAAAATAGTAAAACATTATTTTATATCTCTCCTATTTTTTTATGATATTTTTTATTTATTTTTATTTATAAGAGTTTAATTATATAAATGTTTTTATTATTTCAAAATTACTACACTATCATCTTAATTAATGTGAGATTTGTATTTTAAAGGACTTGGAAGTAGTGATAATATATAAAATAAAAATAATGATTGTTTATTTTTAGTATTATTGTAATTATATTGTTTCATTGTAATTTTAGTTTTTTTTTAAGTTTTAGATATTATTAAATATATAAAAAGAACTAGTATTACATTTTTTTAAAAATTAAAAAAATTATAATCTAAATTTAAAAAAATTACCACTATATCATTTATTGTATATGCACAAGAATCTAAACCTTTCATTATTATTTTCAACCATCATCTCTTAACTTTACACTAACCTAACATAATTTTCAACTGCCATTAATGAGATATTATAGGTTGACCTTCACTAGCTAACACCTTTAACTTAGTGTGACATGGCATATTGATAGTGTGACGTGGCTTTTTTTATTATTTTCCTTAGGAGGCCCATTTTAGACCTCAAATTTCCTCTAGGTGAATGTTATCAATTCTTTCTATTGTCTACCATGGAAATAACATATTACCTATAAACTCTTAATCCAGCTGAGTGCACACAGGAATTAACAATTCCTTCCTACCAAGATATAAGAAGAAACATAGATTATTTAGCAAAATTAATAAAATATGCATTATATGACAAATAACCTTTGGTGTAACACTTACTTGAATTCAATTGCCTCCACAAAATTTGGCATTCATCTCTTGCTTGGAAATTACCCATAGAACGAGAGTGAGCTGATTCAAAATAGAGTTGTCGTGAAGTGCATCTCCTCGAGCTAGGATTTGAAAACCTTCACCTTATCACATAATGAACCTCGCAACTAGTGACAACAAGGAGGTTTCTAACCCTCCTCTCTAAATGAATATTCTAGATAGTGAGCATGGTCTGAAACAACCTCTCCCTCACCTTGCGAAAAACCCTACTAGGATAGAATCCAGTCTCTTCTCCTTGTTTAAACTCGAGAAAGGGAAGAATAAACCTATATAACTTTCTAGAGAGGATTACCTTCATCGAAGTAAGGTGAAAATACCGCCAAAGGACTATCGGTACTTACCCATAACTATTAGCAAAGAATGGGTCACATGGGCGGGCTATAATAGACAATGACATAGATTTCTGACAAACCATTAAAACATTCTTCTGCATACATTCATTGCACTCAAGAAACCATTAAAACCACTAATGTATGCCCGCTACCGCGTCATGGGAAACACATAACGAGGAAGACATCAACCTCAACTAACCAATCATGGTTCAAATAATTTTTATTTTAAAAATAAAGTCCTATTCCTATGTTCAGACTATAATCGGTCTTGAAAAATTGACAATCATAACTGAACTAATATCCCGGACTGAAAACTATATATCAAAAACATAATAACAAAAAATATTATAAAAATGACTAAAGTAGTAAAAATGATAAAGTCAATTTTAAAATAAAATATATCTATAAATAATAATTTAAGATTCAAACTCAAGAGAGTGGAGCCATCACCTAGGAAATTTTTTAAAGCACCATTAGTTTTTATGGTTCATGATCTCCCATATCTCACATTAACCTATAATGGTTCGGTTAATCAATTACTTCTCATTCCTCCTTTCTCTTTAGGTCTATTTACCCAATTATTTAATATTCAAAATATGATAATTCATAAAATAATTATGAATCATTTCCATATCAATAAAAAATAAATCATAATACAAATTATATATTTTGGGAAAATTTTAAAGATATATAATTTTTTAAAGTGTAAAAATATTAGTGAATTTTATTAATTTTAAAAATTTCCAATTATAAATGTAGGGTAATATTTTTCTATAAAGATTCAAATTTTTAAGGGTTTTATGTAGTTTTTAAACAATCTTAATGATTTTTAGAATATTTTTTTTAATCACATAAAATTTGAGGGAATCAATTTTAAAAAAAATGAAAATCTACTAATATTTTTTGGAAAAAAGTTCAAATAATTAATTTATAGACAAAATTTTCCCCTTAAAATATTCCTTGATAACGTATCACATCTACTAAAATAAACAAGTATTGTTACAATAAAACCATAATTATTTATCCATATAAACACAAAATCTAAAATTATTCATACTATATCAAATTATCCATCAACTTTGTATATCAAACATAACAAAATACACTCCAATAGTATACATCATTTACCCCATTCAAATAATAATATTTACCATATACATAATCAACTCTATCAAACCCTCATGCTTACCTTCTATGCATAATCAACTCTATCATATCCATATATAAAAATGTATGTCACATATATGGCATAGGTTAAATAAGCCATGATCATAAGGAAGATGAGGAAAGACATTTGCACGAGATGCATTATGAGAGCGAGAGGAGTCATCTACATGGCAATGCAAAGTATAATATATAAAACAACTATTTCATAATGTACATGACAATACAAAGCATAATATATAAACCAATTATGTGATAATGTGATATATGAGATAACAATGATTTGTCACTTCATACAATGTTATGTAATAGTGTGATATATGAGATAACATTGATTTGTCACTTTAATTAGGGAGAATATTATAAAGAAAAATTTGAGAGGTGTAGTTTAATAGGAGAGAGAAGTGTAATTAAGTAGTAAAATTATAGTATCAATCTTAATTTAGAGTTAAAAAAAAGATTATATATTCCAATTTATTAAAACTAAAAAATAAATGAAAATTAGATTTTTTTTTTATTTCTCTTTTAATTAATTTGTAAGTTTGACTATGTCCAACTAATTACTTGACATGGATGTTATGAAATTTGTCTATCTTTACAATTACATATTTTTTTATAATTATGTTTACATTTATCTTTTCCAATATTCACATTAATCCCAAGCATGATAAATTTAAAGTTAAGAATAAGAAGAAATCATTCATAAAATTATAGATAACTTATAATTTTTAACTCTAAAATATTACAAAGCTTTATGATTATAAAAAATTAAAAAAAATCATATTTTAATGTTATTAAAAACCATTATTAATTTATTTTTTAAAAGTAAATAAGTACATAAATTATAATTAAAATATATAATAACAAAATTACAAAACTTTATGATTATAAAAATAAATAAATAAATCATATTTTGATATTATTATATCAATAGGTGTTAATATTTTAGAATTTGGGGTGGGTTACCATCTATGCTTTTCCTAAATTGAAGAAGGATGAGACAAATGTATTATCTAGATTGATTTTATGATTGTCATTCAAATTTCCAAATAAACAATTATAAAAAAAATATAAATATCAAATTGTAAAAAATATACTTTTAATTTACTTTAATTGTTATTACTATATAAATAAAATTATTAAAAATAATATGAGTAAATTAAAATATTTTAAAATTTGCATATGTCGATTTGTTTATAAACCTAATATAACATTATATTATTTTTATAGATAGATTTTGTCAATCTTTATAATTTATATGTTCTTTTTATAATCATGCTTGCATTCATATTTTCTATCTTAACTTTCGCAGGTGCAAACTTTTTCTTAAGTTTTTGTACTTAAAAAACAAAAATTGGTCTCTATTAATACATGATTCCCATTGATGCCAATTAGATAAAAAAAAAAATTCAAAAAATTATGAATAAAATATTAATGTAATCTTTTGTATTCTTAATAAATAATTAAATTAATATTAATATTTACAAAAAATCATAATTATAAAAACATAAAAAAATGGAATCATATTTTAATATCACCAAAAACAATTATTAATTTATTCTTCAAAAATTAATTAATTAAAATTAAATATACAATAAAAAATTACAAAAAATTATGATAAAAAAATATAAAAAAATTTAAATCATAGTTTGATATTATTAAAAAAAATTATTAATTTTCTTTTAAATTAATGACAATCCGTTTTTAATATTCAATTTAAAAAATATACTTTAATTTTTATTATTATTATTATAAATAAAAACTTTAAAAATAATATTTAAGTAGTTTAAAATGTCTTAAAATTGGCAGATGTCAATTTGTTTATAAGCCTAACATAACATCATACTTATCTCTAAAAGATTCCTTAGAAATATAATATCACGCTACACTTCTCTGTAAAGAAATCTAATATCACACCACACTTATCTCTAAAGATTCCTTTTAAGTTTAATGTAACATTATCAATCATTCTAATATTTAAAAGATTCCCTTTCTTTACATAAAGTGCTTTTCAATCTACTATCACATCACACTTATCGACAAAATTTTTACTATTCAATTTTGGAATCTACCAAGAAGAAATTATACATAAATGTTGAGATTCTATTTCCTTAAATAACGTGCTATCACATCACACTTATGGAGCCCGTCACTCTTATTTTTCATGGTAGAAAATATGAACCAGTGAAGAATATGCCATGGGAATAACAATCTCGGGATTTTCTCCAACGTGAATCTCCAACTTCGTTTTTGGTTTCTGGTCAAACACAATATATTGTTCAGAAAAGTACAGAGCAGGCAAGCAAACTATGGAGCGTGACGAATCGAAATATCTTCTCAACTGAGAGTTCAAGATCATTTCTCTCATTAAAACTACATCTGACCACTTAACCCTGAATACAATCTGACAGGCCCAATACTTATATGGATCTACTACATAATGATATTTTTGATGGAATTTTTTGTTTCTGTTTCTGTTACGGTTACTGTTGGAGAATTAACCAAACATTTAACAGTATGAATTACAATCAATTGAGTTAATTTTTATATTGAAATAGAAATAGAATAAGTAGAATTTATTGATAGGTGTTTATATTTTAGAATTTGGGGTGGACTATCATTTATGTTTTTTTAGATTGAAGGATACTGTGCACATTGGTAGCTAATACATGGATAATTGGTAGCTTATGCATGGATAACACATAATGACAAACTAGTACAATTCATTTAACTAGAAAAGGTAGTTTATGTAGCTGAGACATAGACAACAAGTGATTACAACTCAACATAGAGAACCACTAGCAGATAATTTGTTCATTGCACTTAACTTGGACCTATTGATGTTCACCAGGCCACAAGTTAAGTAGCTATGCTAATTTATAACAATATGAATTACAATCAAATTAATTAACCCTGATACTAAAATTAAAAACAAAATCAGTAAAATTTTGTTTACTGTTTTCTAAATTTTTACTAAGTAGAAATTTAGAAATTAGTTTTGGGTAAAATGAACACTCTTCAAAATCAAATGAATGAGTATCCAATCTAAAGACATCCAATATTATTTCTAAATTTCTACATAGTGAAAATCCAAAAGACTGCACATAATAGCTGAACTGTAAAAACATTCATACACAAACCTCGCAGATTAGCCGTTCCTGCACTCTGATTTCTGGCCCAATTGCGGAATAGCTCAAATTCTTGGACAATGTAACTATAAAGATCTGGAGAACAGGCTTCGATGGATTCCAAATATCATCCTGACGTTGCTTGTTAGCGTGCCATTCTTTCTGTAATGTTGCCTGGCCTGGCCTTTGTAAGAGCTTGATGACTGTTACTAGAAAACTGAAGGCATCTAAATAACGGAGGGCTGAAAGAATGGCACATTAACAAGCATCGCAAGGCTGACAATTGCATAAACCCATATATGCTGGTTAGCCATTATATTTAATGTTGTAATCAAAATTTCTTTGGCATTGGGAGAAACAATATAACTGCTGCATCATTGAAACTATTTGGAATAGCTAAGGAAGAAAGCCTAAGCCAGCTGCCAGTTTAAATAGCAAATTAGAACTGTTGTTACTGTTCTTTCGTCAAAAACGGCATGGAAAACGACGATTGCAAGCTACGTAGAAATTTGAGGAGAAAAAACAAAACATATGGTGCAAATAAACGTAATAAATAAATAGAAAGATCATATGGTTTGGTAGGTTTTATTTAATTTTTTGAACCTACCGAATTGGTACACCTGTTTAAAGCTGAGCAGGTGACCGCCTACAAAATTTGCGACTACCAAACAAAATGTTTATTTCAGAACTGAACTGGGTAAAGTAGAGTCGTGAGATTCTTGGTTGCAATTTGCAAAACATTCCATGCAAAAGATTAGAACATGACGTCGTGCCACGATTCAAATGGCCAGCCTGATAGAAATGGAAAGGCCAAAGCAGTAAATAGGCACTGACAGCGCACTCAGAAGTTATGGTGGCCCGTGACAGCTGCCATAAAAATATTAAATCAATTTAGTAAGCCTAAATCTAGAAATTTCAGTTATCTGAATCAGCCTTGGCGTCGTATATCCATATCCAAATACGAAGGAAGGTCAAATTCCGTGGTCGTATGTGATATCACATTACAACTTACATTGTGACCACGGCTTTTTATTATTATTATTAGTCCATGTTCTGTTCTAGATATAAATTATATGTTCAGTTTTTTACAATTAATTTGAAATAATTTGATTAAAAAATATTATGTTCATTAAGGTTAACCAAATAATGTTATTTTTCAATTTGTTTTATTAGTTTTTTTCTTATTGTTTATTGGACTAAAGTTATTGATTAGACAATTTTTATCATTGCACTGAATCTTAAAAATTGAAAATAAAATAAAAAATCATCTACATAGTATTACTTTACAAATTTATAGAAATATTTGTGAACTAGTGGATTGCGAGTCGCAATAGATTGCAGACACCTGGGTGATCTGCAGGGCACCTGTCACCCATTTAACAATGGGCTAACATTTGGTTTGTTTTGTAGTTTGTAAGAGTGTCTCCTTCAACATGGAGAAAAACGCATCAGCCCAAAGTGGTGGATATTTGCTCTGCTAAGGGGATATGATTATGATTAGATCTTCATAAGGTTTTCTGATCCTGAGAAATAACTATGGAGCTGTGGTGGGCGGTGCTCGTTATTGGCAGCGCGATTGCATTATGTCATCTTCTATTGATGCTCATACCTCCCGTAGTGCCTGCAATGGACGTAGACGCATCTGATGGCATGAATTTTTCTAATTCGAGCTTAAGGAATCAAGTTTTCATTTTCATTTGTAGTTTTTGAGGAGACAGAAATTAAGAGAGCAGCCATGGCACAAGAATTACACACAAAACAATATTCGTATATATCTTTCAAACCCAAATACAACACACTTAGATCTAACTTATTCTAATCTTGAAAAGATAGGTTGAGAGAATATCTCAACAATCTCTAACAACCCTAACAAGTCTCAAACCAAATCTATTAATGAAAGCATTATTTCTAACACTCCCCTTTAATGCTTACATTACAAAACACACATCAATACTAAATCACAAATATTTTATTGTCAGATTCATAGTCTCGCTGGTCTTCATTAGCACCTGCACACACTCTGATGCCTCTGGACTGCGCTCTTTCTCATCCTCATCTTCGAGCTTACCATTCAACTCATTTAAGCTGCAACAACTTCTAACCATCATTGATGTACTTGTAGAATTGACAATATTGACAAACTAGTTTTGTCGGGGCTTCCGCAATAAAGTTGTCAAGTAATGAACCATCCTATGGACATTCCTCCATCTATCAGATATTTTGCTTTCGGCTATCTGTCAGTATCTAGGAAGGAACTCTGGATACAAAATATCTTCAAGATTCAATTATACAAGGGGACCTTACATAACCTGTACTGACACTCCCGGAGCACAACGGGTCATATCAGCATATAACAAAATTGACATAACCAAACTAGTGACCAACTAGTGGCAAGGTCAGGGCTTTTGCACACACCAGTTTAAATTATGTTACACTGTTCTTGAGTTGGTTCTTATCATCATCATTTGTTTCTTTTTTTTCCTTTTTTTAATGATCTGAAAAACCTAAAACTAAAACTTTCAGTGGTATATCAACAAAGCTTTCATGCACTACCTTTTAATCACCAAACGGAGCTTAATGATGTTGAAGTGAGCCATTCGTTTGATAGCCTTCTGCTCGGAATTCCATTCCCCAGCTTCAGATCTGCCCTAGCTTCAGTAGATCTGATCTTCGATTCAACAATAATGAAGTTTCTACGAGAGCAACAAGAAAGATGTTAACTCCATCCAATGACTTATGAATTGTGTAGATCTCAACAACACACAAACGATCCACCGATTGACTTATGCAATGATCTCACTGATTTTGCAAACAATAGCAGTGGAACTTTCCTCTCCACACAGACATCAATGGCTCTCCAACGATCCACACGATCTTCACCCAATGATTCCAACACCGCTGAAAAAACCAACTCCACGCAAACAACACACTTAATGCATTTATGGCCTTGAATGGGACACGACTATCCTGCTCTCTTCACGTTCGGTGACTCCCCAAGATACAGATCTATAATAGGATGCCCCCGCGCAATCACACACAGATAGAAAACTCTAATCTATATCTATTTACAGAGGATTGGCGGCTTTCACATTTTTTTGGGCACTCCCCTGAGGGAGTAATCCCAACCATACCAAGACAGAAATTAAGAGAGCAGCCATGGCACAAGAATTACACACAAAACAATATTCATATATATCTTTCAAACCCAAATACAACACACTTAAATATAAGTGTTTTCAGATCTAACTTATTCTAATCTTGGAAAGATATGTTGAGAGAATATCTCAACAATCTCCAACAACCCTAACAAGTCTCAAACCAAATCTATTAATGAAAGCATTATTTCTAACATGATGTGCCTCAGTGGCTAGGGAGTAATGGGTATCTCTTCTCGAAGATGTGCATTAAGCCTTTTTAAGATAATTTTGTGAATAATTAATTATAAAATAAAATAAACCCTATTGAAGTTTTGGACGATGGTAGCCAGACAACGGGGGAGAGCTACATTTATGTAAGTAGCTCCATTGACTTTACTGTTTCGAAATTTTCGCTTTTAGTTGTATGCTGATTTTATGCATTTTTTATACAAGTTCTGCAAGTGTCTTGTTAGATCCCCAAAAGGCCTCCTTATGAACAAATAATGCCACCTTCAGGTTCTATCTGAATGTAGGTTCTGAATGTAGGTTCTTCACTGAATGGCATCTGATTTTAGGTTAAATTCTATCTCAATGCAAGTTCTTCACTCAATGGCATCTGATTTTAGGTTAAATAAATTAGGTGATTGTGTAGTTGACATTAGATGGAATCATTTTAAATGCAACATCTCTTGGTGATTGAAGTAATGTCAACTTCAAAATTGAACAAAAGGTATGAAGCTAAAAGCGACCCCACCCAGATTATATGTTACAAACGAGCGGCCCGTTATTCCATATTTCCACGTATTCAGATTGTGGAGATCGATAGGTCACGGCAATAAATAATAAAGTCAACGCCCAGGGGCAAAATTGAAGTATCTACCTGCCCAATGATCTCTTCCAATCCAATTCTGCGGGAAAAAAATGATTAAACTAAGCCGTTAAATGCATGAAGTCGACAGGCGAGTGGAGCATGAAACTCGATGCCTTGCAATGGCGAAAACCCAACTCACCTCCCGTCACCCAGTCCATGTCGAACGTCTCGCTAAATTTGTCGACTCCTCCAAACTGGCTTTTCTCCGTCAGACCAAACTCTGTGGGCCTCCGCCAGATTTGGAAACAGGAAGCTTAATTAGTGGCATGTGCTGCTAGGTGCATCCCTCGTGGCGCCAAGTGAAAAACGATCCGCTGCCTCATTGTTCCACGCACAACCACGATTTGCTTAATTATAAAATATTTATACGCTGATCTGTTATGAATAAACTTGTGGACACGTGGCCTGGCAATTTTGTCGTGAACTCTATGGAAAATTTTAGAGATTTTGGCCTGTCTTTTCATGCTGAACTAAATGTCGCTATCAACAAATTAATGAGTAGATCGATATATTTTATTCTCTACACAAAATGAGCCTACAAGGTTCCACGCACTGACGCATATAAGGTTAATTACAAACAGCAAAATCTTTGACGTAGCGAAAAATAAATATGTAGCCGGTAAGATTCAGTCATGCAGCGTGCAATAAGAATATTTATTAATATTGAAGGGCAAAGTCATAATCTTTTGTTGAGTTGAACAGCAAAGATGGCCAATGCTGTTGTACTCTAGTTTGAATTTCGATGCCTTTCCTGTAATGTCTTGAAAACAGCACACTAATTCTATTCCATCAAACCTACGTATGTTATTTGATACTATTTACACTATATATCAAAATCAGCACATCTTATTTTATTTGATACTATTTACATATTTACTTGCAAATTTGTATCTGTACTTACAAAGTTTAGTAAATAAGATGGATAGATACATGAACTTTGCTTTGTTTGCGTTCTAGAAAAATATGGATGAGGCAAGACACATGAACTTTGCTTTGTTTGGGTTGTAGAAAAATATGGATGAGGCAAGATTCTTATGAGGAGAAAAATAAGGGGCATTTTACAAGATATTGCAAACTCATAATAGTAATATCAAAATATATTTCTATTCATTTGGGGTTTATTTCTGGTCATACATTATCTAAAAAATAAAAATAATGTCTTTTGTGTAGTTATTAAATTGTATAATTTGTGTAGCTTTTTGATGCTCTGTTTCGAAGATGAGAATGGCATGATGTGGAGTTTGTTAACAAGGAGAATCTTTGAGATTTAACAGCGTGGATGTAGATTCAAGATTTAAATATCTTCCACTCCACAGATAATTATTTCTTTCAGCTATTTGATGGAGGAGTTTCTCTTTGATGCTATTTCTTCAGACAAAAGTAGTTCTTTCAGCTATTCCAGGGAAGATTGGAGAACTTCTCCATGAAACTATTTCTTTGGTAAAAAAGTATTTATTTCGGCTATTATTTTCTTTGAATTGCAAGATGTATTACTTGCCACCATGCAAATGATTCTCTAAAATAATTGGGATCAATCCATAATGTCAGTGATGGTAGATAAACTGTCAAGCAATATTTTCAATATCATTTTTCTCTTTTTTGGGAATCTACTGCCAATATTTCTATATCTATATCTATCGCTCAGTTCTCCTTTTGCTCGATCCCTGTCATAAGAGATCATCTGCAATAACTAATATTGTTAAATACTTGTTTGAATGCCATCCAAAGATTTTGATTTTGAGAACTCTTTTATTGATATATTTTGATGCTAAGAATTGTTGTACTTAAATCTTTGAAAAATATAACTAGCTTTCTTAATTGATCGATGCAGGATTCTTTGCACATGTGTTAAAAGTTTGTTTACTATGTTGAATGTTAGAAGAGAAATCCTCATTGTGCCTGCAACATGAATAAAGATAACTACATTGTGTCATCGAAAGTTAATATCTCATTCAATACTACCCTTGGGATAGTTCTGCATGAATGTTTTAGATTGTACATTGACATTTATATGAGATATTGCATCTCATGAAGCTAATAGATTATGATACAAAGTTAGCAACATGGAATTGTAGTTACTTGAAATTACTGCAGAGGTGGTGTGCAATAGAAGAATGGATGTGGAATCTTCTCCTAGATGTTGACACAACAAAAGTGGTGGATGTGGAAGCTTCTCTTAGATGTCGACATATCACAAAGTGCCCTAGTAGCATACTTTACTTTATTGAATTAGAGGCTATTGCAATATTATGTATGCTTTGATTTTCATCTCTACATTATGACTCTTGTTTTAAAGAAGAATAGGTGCATTTCCCAATCAATTAATTTATAGTAAAAAAACTCAAAACCTTAATTTTGTATTAATATAATTTCTTTGAAGTAATTCTTTTTCATTAGTTTGGACTCTGGGTGGAAATGATTTTCTTTGTTTTATTTCCAAAAATGAGGCCTTTTATATTCACACGTATAAAATTGCCATCGACTATTTTTTCTATATTATTTAAGCTATTTTATTTATTTATTTACAATATAAATGCAAAAATAAAAATTATTTACAAATATCAATGCAAAAAGTGGAAGAGTGGAAGAGTATACCCAATGGATATTATAACCTATTCATAGCAACTAAAGTTGAAATAAAATCAAAATAGGCTATGGGATCAAGATAATAGGCATACTTGATCAACAAGTTCTCTTGGCCAGGAGTTGGTGTTTCCCATTTGCCATAGAGAGAAAAAATCAAATAACAAGTTGGCATCACTCTTGAAGACAAACTTACAACCCACTTATTAAAGCTAAAATATGCAAGGACGGTTGTGAACCAACATCATTTTAAAAGTTGCAATCACAAAGGGGTAAAAAATATCATGCCAATTAAGATTGATCTTATCAAATCAACGAGTCAGCCAATAAAAGTACCCTTTAATATATAAAAAAATTATGTCAAAAACATAAAAATATTGGAGCGCAAATTGCCAATAAGATCATCCATAATACAATTCTAACTGTATATGTCTATGATGCATTTAAAGTTGAGAGGTATCAAAAAACTTGAGTACAAATTCCAATATTTTCTGCACTTAGAATCTTAATATTAGTGTTCAGAAAATTGATATTTGCATCTCAAGTTTTGTGATACCTTTCAACACAATCAAATATATGGAGTTAAAATGGTTATGGACCGATCCTTGTGATTAAATATTTGAAGGTATATCTTTTAGACTCCACTATTGAATAAATTCATAAAAATTATTTTCATGTCTCCTCTAGATTTTAACTTGAATAATTTATCCAATTGTTTTGATTTGCTAATTCAAATGGCAGGGACTAAACTACTAGTTGCTCTTGTTATATTTATATATTATTAATGATTCTTCACAACGAAGATCAATTTTGATTCATCAAAACCTCATAAATCTAATAAAGGTACCACTTACTTGTTTCTTTTCTTTAAAAATTTATTTAATACATTTGATATCTAAATTTATCAAGTACTTAAAACATAATTTTTTTTAAAATATTTTTTAATATCTATATCAAAAGATAAATTTATTTTGATTTTAATTATTTATAACATTCAATATTGATTATATATATATAATCAATATTGAATGTTATAAATATTTTGCAAATAACAAAATTACTAAGTTATTTTACTTAATAACATCTCCATATCTTAAATTGTAAAATAATAATGTGAATAATTATATTATTAATATAACTTAATAAATATAGTTTATTTCACTTAAAATTATAAAAAAATTTAGAATAATGCAACTTAAATAATTCTCATCTAAATATATATTTCTTAAGCTACCCAATTAGGTTATAATAATTTTATAAAAAATAATAAAGATAGTGTTAACAAGATGATTAATCAACTTGTTCAAAAAGAGGAAATATTTATGTAAAACAATTAGGTTATTAACATATTTTGTCTTTCAAAAACAACCTTATTTTTAGTTGAAATAGTGGTGGTTTACTTAACCAAATGGAAAAGTTGAATTCAACTATATGTTTGATTATAGAATAGAACTAACCTTAAATGAAATTGGATACACTTATAAAAATAGCAAAAATTTTAAATAAAGACAAAATTTCAATAAAATCGATAACCCAAATTAAAACATAAAATATAAATACGAACATAAATATAAGCAATGGATATCATTTCAAAACTGGGTTTCCCAATATGGATGTCAAAATATGTTGATTTTGAAAATGGATTTTTTTTTAAACATCTCAAACACCATTGCGAGGCTATTTTGAGACGAAAGTGGGGATACAACTCTAGTATTTATAGCCCCTACGGGTCCTATTTATCCATTTTATTCCTCAAAATGAAATTTAACACATACTTCCCTATATGATTTTTCTTTTGGGGGTGGTAATAGATTGTGTAGGTTTATAATTATTCTACATGCTCCCAATAAGTTGAGAATTATATTCTTGAGAGCTCATCAATTGGTTAGCATTCATGGAAGTCATATCAATAAAAGGATGAGTGAGTTAGGGACCAAAATGTAGAGGACTCAAAAAATTATTGTTGGAATTAGAGAAGGAAAATAAGTCTTATTAGAAATCCTTGAAACCTTCACTTATATGTCTCCTAATCTTAGTCAACGATTTGAACTTAAGTAATTCTCCTCTAATTTTTTGAGACTGATGAGGATGAGTGAACATAGAGTGGATAAGTTTGATCAAATTCTACTAGAGTGGATGTGGATGCATCTTTAAAATGATCTCTTCTCTCTTATATGTCAATATAATGGGAAATAACTTCCCAACACTCTTCCAATTACGTTGAGTCAAATCAATTCGAGGTTATAATTGAAAATATAAGAGGTATGATTTTCCTGATCGAGAAATTAAGCTACCAAATTAGGATACAATCTGATAGATAATTTCATGAAAAAACTACAAAGATAGTGTTAACAAGATGATCAATCAACTTGTTGAAGAAGGGGAAGTATTTTGATAAAAAAATAAGTTAGTAACATATTTTTTCTTTTAGAAACAACCCTATTTTTAGTTGCAACAATGGTATTCACAACCAAATTAAGAAGTTGAATTAAAATATATGTTTAATTATCAAGATTTAGAATCAACCCTGAATGAAATTGGTTAGAAACAGTCATAAAAATAGAAAAAATAAGTAGCAAAAATCAAAAGGGTCCCCACACAAAGATGGTACCCACTTTGATTGCAACGAAAGTGTGTGAGAGCTAAAATTCAAAAACATTCACATGATATTAAAAACATTCATGTGTTCCTAATTCGGCAATTGTCGAACCTCCACGCAAGCAGTCGAGTTGTAATACCCCTAGTTTTGACTTGGAATGTATTTAGCCAAAATTATGCAAATGATGTAAATATGCACATATGGATTCCTAGTGTAGAGCTCAAGGCCAAGGACTAACTAGTGAATGGATAGGCATGCATGATGTATATATTTTTATTTGGACTGTTTGGTTGACTTGTCATGCTGATTTGGAATATATGTAAATATGATGTGCATAAATAATAAAATGGTCCAACAATGGCTGTGTAAAGAGAACCAAATGGGCTATGATTCCAACAGAGGGGAAGAGGAAAGGGGGTCCATGGGTGACTAAATCCTTGCTACCAAGTGTCAACCTTAGAAATCACCCAAATTTTTTCATGTACCTTGAATAAGCCAATTATCTCCTTTTTTACTATTTTCCAATCATTGAAAGCATGTGTGAGGTTGGTGGGAAAAGTCACCTCATGCGGTTATTGAAACAAGGGACTGACTACGCTTTTGTGACAGTTCTGTCATGACAGAAGTTAGTCAACAACTACCAGGATTCCTTTCTTCTACTGTTAGATGCTATGTCAGTTGTCTTTTCACCATTTTCTCATATCCCTTGGATTAAACCCTCATTCTCTCATACTCTCATGCATATCTACACTAGGAAGAGCTCTCCATTACTATCCATGAACTTATCATGTTGTTTTTAACTCAGAAATTTGAATTTGGAGATCTTCCTGCAGATTTGGAAGTAAAAATTGATGGTTATAGGTGAGCAGAGAGGTTGGGAAAGCTAGGAATCCTTACCCATTGGGTTCCACTACTCGTAGGTTCTTGAGAAGCCACAAATTGAAGCTACAGGTGGTTCTATAGCAGCATACATCATATTGGACTTCTTCTATGCACACACTAGAAGCATCGGGCAAGATGGATCGCCCAAGAGAATCGTGGATCGGGGAAGTGGATGCCAGAGCCAAGAAGGGTGTTGTGTGGGGTAGGTATTGTGGAAGCCAAGGTTGTGAGGGCTGAGTGAGACCCCCATAGAGCTCTATATGATCATTTGGATAAGCATAGAGATAAGAATGGGTTGTGGGATGAGATATAGAATACTGCAGATGTTTCCTTCGCCCTGGTGGCCTCGTAGCCCAGCTTGGGGGTGGCCTCTTAGTAGATAGAGTATATGCTAGATAGAGAGCCTATGGTTGGATGGAAGATCACTCTTACACAATTAGTTGATTGGATCTGCATTAGACAAAGATAGTATTCTCATGCATTTGTATCTGAAATGTTTTTATTTAATGCTTGTAATGTTTATGTTGGTATTTGCATGCTAGATGTGTGTGGATAGGTTTTAATTCCGCCATGTATGTTTATTTATGTTTTTGCATAAATTCCATATGTTGAAATTTGTACTGTGGTTTGCGGTGAAATTTGAGAGCCCAAAATTGAGTTAATGTCCCCTCCTGATGGTTGGATTGGGTGACAAGGACGTTAAACAGGTGGATAAAGGAATGTGTGTGCATTCCTAAAGTGTGCACATGTTATTAATGTGTGCACATTTTAAAAGTGTGCAAGAATTAATAATGTGTGGGTGCTCCTCTAATT
Source organism: Larix kaempferi (assembly GCA_027924585.1). NCBI lineage: Eukaryota > Viridiplantae > Streptophyta > Pinopsida > Pinales > Pinaceae > Larix > Larix kaempferi. The sequence continues at coordinate 10,354,853 of BSBM01000547.1, read as the reverse complement.
ATTAAAAAAATAGGTTGTGACTCATTTCTTCACCATTCTCTCCCTTTTCAACGCAATTGGTGATTTCCACGGTGACAACACACAACAAACACGCACCTCAACCACCAAAAAACCATCCAAGCCATCCCTCCAAGTAATTTTCTTCACCATTTGTGATTTTTCTTTGATTGTTTTGTGATTTAGTAAAGAAAACTCAATTGTAAATGAATCATAATTTAAAAAAACATTATTTTTACATCCAAATTGTCTCTCCTCTGTCACAATGGCCGAAAACCCAAGAAAAAATATACCAAGCACAAAAAACCCCAAACCAAATCCATAAGTAAACATTAACCTCGAGGAGAACCCAAACACATAAACCCAATTAACCAACATTTAAACCAATTAAGAAGCTTGGTTGAAGAGCTTAGAACCGCAAGGGAACCATCAATACTATCCTTAGCCTTATCCCTTAATAGCATAATTTCCTATGTTGACAATGCCCATGGTCAATTCTTAAACATAACTATATAGGGCCAGGATGATACAATTATATTCCATTAGTCTTAATAAAGAACAAATCTAAGATTTGAACATTTCAAAACAAGCTAGTGTTAGTTTTTTCATTGATCCCAAGACCGACCAACCCCCTAATTTGCGCAAGAGTCACCTTTGCATGGATTGGTGCACATACGATCCATGGAAACAAACTTGATGAGTTGGTTGTTCAAGGTTTTTGACAAACAAACCCCCTTGCAACAATAGGGAGTTTCCACTATATTTTCTTTGGAAACTATATGTTGATTTCATGTTGGGTCTCCATGTGAACGATTTTGACATTAGTGAGTTTCAGGGGGTTGGTATTAGATCTTCCCACACTACAAGGAAAAGGAGATGTACCGGAGGTTATAACAGAGGTTTTTAGTGTTACAATATTGGCCAAAATTATCAAAAAAACCTCCGCTACAATCTTCTCCCATGGTGCCGGATGGTTTCAAGGAGGCTTTTACAGAAACTTATTATAACTAAAAAACACTGAGCAGCCAGAGGATTTAGCATAGGTTTTTTCTTTAGTGTGCTTTATTGATATAGGCACACCAGTGCAAACAAATGATTAACACAATACAAACAAGCATCAATGCATACTTAAATTTTAATGACACCAGTGCCTTATAACACTATATGCGCAACTGCTTTATAAGAAATACAACACTATTGCTTATGAACTCTTATAACACAACAATTCTATAAAGGAAGGAAAATGCACCAATGAAGTTGACTGGGACATTGTCGTTCATTGAATTTTTACATTTCGTGGTGCGGATACAATATATTGGAGCATTGGTGTGCTTATATATAAAGTACTGGGGCGTAATAATAAAAATGCACTAGGCCATGCAATGAGTTGTTTCACTTTCATTTTAAATGCATTGGTGCTACATTTACTTAAATGCACCGGTGTGATTAAAACGATCTAAGGCACTGGTAATAATTTTTTCTTTGTTGAACAGTGGACAGTGATATCGCACTAAAATATCTGTATTTTATTTTTATTTTTTAATTCCATTATTCATCAGAAATTGAAATATTTTTTTATAATAGTATTCATATAATTTTAATTTTAATTATTGCATTTGGATATGATATTTGGATTAATTTTTTATATCATCAATTTTCTCATCTATTGTAATATTTAATCAACGATGTAACATTTCACAACGGCATTAGACAATGCAATAGAATATGAAACTTTTTTTTATTATGTATGCATAAGAGGCCCTTTTTCATACAAAATGGGACAACATAAAGGTCCACAGTAATCAAAATCCAATATGTAATTGTTACACTTATTGGTAACCCGTTGTCTTTCAATTGGGAAAGTGTGTCCAGTATATTATACAAAATTTATTATTTTCATGGAAAATTATTTCAAAATATACAACAGCTTGTGCATTAACATCCAATTATATTGATCATCATTCTTTGTTGGAGGTGTTGTCAGTTCTCGAGCTACTTGCATGACTTGGGTCATTTGGCTTACTGTTTTGTTGATTGTTTCAATTATGTTTCTCATATTCATCTTCCATCTACAAAAATAAAATTAAAGTGTAATGAGTGTATCTACATTGGAGGGAATAATGAAAATTAAAATAAATAATATACATTACTGTAAATTGAAAAGCGTACCTTAGAAAGAATTGAGTCCTAAATGATATACATTCATTCAAAACCAAATATCATGCCTTCTCTCAATAAATCTTATGTAGGTGCCACTCCATACTTTGTTTCCTGCAAGTTTTATACCCCATCACAAATTATAGATTTAATATAAAGTTTTTTTGTTGTTCCACTAATTATAAAATGAGAGAAGTAAAACAACATAGATACTTACAAATTCCACAATTAATTTTTGATACGCCAACATATACTCAGAACCCATACTTACCCCATTGTCAATCAATTCTTCGGATGGTTCTTCTTTGTATGTTAAGACCTATTTAAAGACATCCAAGGATGGCTAGAGTAATAAGGAAATCACAATTACTCACAAACTTTGCTAACAACCCTTTTTTTCCTTGTCATAACGTATTATATGTTGAATGGGTTCCATATTTTTTTTCTTTTCTATAACAAAACAGTTGAAAATTAATATTTAATACTAAATTAATTAATTATATGTACATAATAGAAAAATTCAATTATTACATACATTTAAAGCATGTTGTTGTTGAGATGGCTCCTCCTGCAATGCAATTATGTCAATTTCTTTGACCACCTCCTTGTACACTTTTTGGACATCCCTACTGGCATATTTTGGATATGACCTTATTCATCCTTTCATATTTTCATAATCTTCCTAAAAATTTAAAATGACACTAAACTATGTTTATATTGATATGAAAAGTAAATATAACAAAATAAATATTAATAAAGGAATGCTTTATAGTAGTATATACATATTCTATAAAATCATGCTTAGGAATTTTAATTTTTGAATGATTATTTTCTATTGTTGTATGTCTTTTCTATTGCAATCTGATAGGTCTCAGTGACCATATCTTTGGAAACACCTCCTATAGTTTAGTTATAATCTAATTCTTGGAATCATTGGATCTATTTCTATACTATAAGTGGAAAGTACATCTATACGTTCTTTCTACTATATCCCTCATAGTTTTATAAAAGTCCCCCCGCCTTTCATTAACTTCCAACACCACTCCAGATGAACTAAGGACCAATTCATCATCATTTACATCTTCCATAATTTATTTTTTCTTATGATGTCATTCCCTTCTGTTATTGTCAGTCCCCTTAGAACGTCTGACATATGTGAAAGAGATTGTTTGAAACATGTTAGCAAATATTCTTTAGTACAATATTACTGAAAATTCAAGAAAAAAATGCATGTTGATTAATTTTTTATTCACTCGATTCATCCCTCTACAACTTTTATATCAAGGTTTTATGCTCTTCTACACTTAAATTGAAAAGAATCTTATTGAGCTTCCTCATTTTTTTCCTTTGCATGACACACATTAACCAATATGTATTAGCTAAACTTACATAGAATTAAAACATATTAATTTAATTCAAAAATTATAAAGAGGTTTCCTTCTTCACATTGTTGGATGTGCTCCCATCTCGCCGATTAGAGGTATTGTTCCTTAAACTCTTATCACACATTTCTATCAATAAACAACCTAGAATATTAAATAGAGAAACTATTAAATACATTATACCAATAAATTACAAAAGTTCCAGCTAAAAAAGTAGTCTACCATATCGATGTGCTTTATGAATACAAACATCACAGTGCGTTTATTCATGTATGCACTAGTCCATCATAATTGAACGCACCAATAATTAAATTTAAATTAAAAATTAAGCCACACCATTTTCAATATGATATATTTAATGTAAAGAACAGATGCGACACATTGTCCATAGTGCACCAGATATTCCCTATTATTTTTTAAAATAATTTATATCTGAATGGTGCACTTTTATTACAAGCACAATGATGCGTTATATGAAAATGACCACACCGAAAAATGTGAAAGTATTTTTTATAAAAAAAATAATAGGGGTAGGATTTGGGATATGACGCAATAAGTGGTCTCATTGCACCCAATGCCGTATATATGGAACACTAGTACATATGGGCGGATTTTTCCACGAAATATTTCCACGTTCCGATCATTCGTGGAAAAATACAATTAAATTTAAGATGTCTTTTCATTTTTTTTTATCATGGCGGAAAAATCGTGGCAATATTGACGTTTTTTTAATTTTCGACGGACTTTCGTCTATATATCGACGACCTATGGCTATCTTTGCACACCCGCCAAACCAATGCCAGCTTCCAACGACTCTTGTATTTTTACGTGCGGATCAACTCATGCATTTGCGTCTATAGATCGATGATCATCGATCTATAAATACATACTTTAAAACAATGTTCGACACATTTGCTATAGTTGTGACAAGGTTCCTGGTGATTGATTGAGCCCGGATTTTGAACTTGTGATAAATTTCGTGGTGATTGTTTGAGCCCGTATATTTTACATAGCTCAGATTTTGAACTTGCAAGGTTAGTATTTTTATATTTTTTTGTTTATATGTTAAGAAAACAAAATTTCAGGATTTTTTTTAACATGCATGTTTGAACGAAATTTAATTTAATTTAATTTTTTTTTAAATTTAGCATTGCTACATATATTTCGTGTGATTAATTAGTTATACTTACATGTTTTAATAGGATTTTCATACGATGATTATATATTAATTACTAATTAAACCTATTCTTTTTTCTATAGTTCTATTAAACCCGAAATCAGAATTGAAAACCACCTCAGTAGTATCCAAGAACTTCCAGTTATGCTTGTGATTGCCTTGGATTCTTCAACACTTGAACTATGAGCTTCAACTGTGTCACATGGTTCTGCCACCCTTGTTCTTTGTTTTCTCTTGTATGTTTGTCCAATAATATAATCCATACAATCAGATACCAACAACAAGTGTTTCCTAAATACATTCTTTATCAACCATATCCAAAACTAGAGAGAGTCATACTCAATAATCATCTGGTAAATTCATAAAAGTTAAGCATGCATCAAGGACAGCTTTCATTTAGACCATTTGGGCCACCTAGTGTTCCAATGCCCAAACTATCGAGGTCTCCTTGTGAGTAAATCAAAGGCCATTGCACAACACTTGTTGGCATCAATGAAAACTTCAGTCTTCATGTTTTTCTTTATAGATATCGATATATAATATACTGTATTTAGAAATATACTTATATCTAATGTATTTGACAAGTTACTATTTGGTATGGTGTGGGTAAGACAATTACTTGTCACTACAAGGATTTGTCACTATGAATGAAAATGCAAGGAAGCTTGCTCAGTTTAGAGCAGCATTAGAGGTGAGGGGAGATGGAAAATGTTATTTGCCTTGCTCCAATTACAGGGGCTTGCAAAGAAGAAGAATTTTAATAAAAACGACTGAAAGACATTGTAGGGAGAAGGGTCACGCCGAAGGGGGTTATGAATATCATCCCTTGGTAAGAGGTTATTCAATTTTCAATGTATTCTTTGTAATAGTCATCATGTCATGAATTTCAGTAAAATGTCTTATCGTTTTATTATATATTCTATACACACTAATTTTATTACGTTGTTTGTAAATACATCGACAATGCCCCCAAAATGTCTCCCTCCAGAGAGTTATTTGCCAAGTACTAGCATAAATACTCATTTATAGGGCGACGAACATCTAGATCAGAATATTGAAGCTAATCAAGTTCTTAATGATGACATGGATGGAGATAACGTTAGTGATACAAATCAGGAAGATGAGATACATAGATTGATCCAAGACACATTTGCTCCAATGGATGAGGACAACCAAGATGATAGTCATGATGTTGATCCTCTACTCGAGAAGTCACGTCAACCTCTTTATAAAGGCTCAAAAACAAATCTTCTATCTACTATATTGTTGTTAGTGAACTTGAAGGTTTTGAATGGTTTATCAAACAACTGTCTCACACAGATACTAAGGTATGTAATTTGTTAATTATTTATGTCTGCATGTTCACATGTACATAAAGGGTTGAATTTTTTCCTATATTTCTATTGTTATCTAATTTGTAAAGTATGGATGCGATATTGATGATTAATATTGTTTACATTGGCTTATTCTTTTGAATTTTGTAGATTGTTAGGTGAATTTCTATTACCAATGTCAAATATTTTACCACGCACATATCGAGAGATATATGCGATTATGAAAGAATTTGGAATGGAGTATCAGTCTATTGATGCATGTCCTAATGATCATATCATATACTATGGACAATATGCATTAGAAAATGAATGCCCACAATTTCAAACAAGCAGGTATCAAACTGATAAAGTGACAAAAAAGGTTCCTTACAAAGTTCTTCATTATATTCCTATAATTCCACGTTTACAGCGGTTGTTTAGGTGTCAAAGTATAGCATAGTTTATGGATTTCCATGCAAAGAACATAAGTCGAGACGATGTTATTCGAATGCCTGTAGATGGTTCTGCATTGAGGTACATCGAAGAAAAGTGGCCAATTTTCATAGAAGAACCTCGTAATGTTAAAATTTCGTTGGCAGCCAATGGTGTCAATCCATTTGGAGAGATTCGTTATACCTACCCAGTGTGGCTTGTTTTTGTTATAAACAATAACCTTCCTCCTTGGATGTCGATCAAAGAGAGCACACAATGTTGGCAATGATTGTTCGAGGTATTTAATTAATTTGTTTTTTTTTACTTGAAATTCCGATCACTAAATATTTCATTTCTTTGTTTCATGCATGATAATTATGTCTTTTATATATAACGACATATAGCTAAATATAATTAATCATGTGTGTTGGACCAATTAGGTAAGTACCGAGTTAAAGATATGAACGTATATATTGAGCCTCTTATTGATGATTTGTTGAATTTATGGGTTGGCGTCACTATATGACATCTCTAGACCAATAGGGAAAAAACGATTCCAATTCCATGGAATACTTGTATGGACAATTCATGATGCTCCCGGGTTAACACATTGTTGTGGTATATTGTTACTTTCTTTTGTTCTTTAATATTATATATATCTATTGAAAATATCATGCATTATTTTAAATGGTAATTCTAATTCCACTAATTCATATATCTTGTATGTCTTTAAACAAAGGGTAAATTTGCATGTCTAGTTTGCAGTCCCAAGATAAAATCTCGTCGTTCAAGGAGTTTAGTAAAGGAAGTGTTTGATGAGTATAGGCACTTTCTGCCTAAGAACCATAGTTATCGAACTACAGACAAAGAAAAATTCAATGGTAAAGAAGAGAATGGAAAAAAACCACGAAGAATGACACCTCACCTATGGAATTTGGAATATAATAGAAATCGTCAAGGTATGCCAAATTATTTATGTATTGTTGGAATCTTGGTCAATACTTAGCCAAATTTCTGAATATGCAAAACAATATTTTTCCTACTTTGGAAGATTGGTCTCTTGCACATGTGACTATCATAAGGAAAACTGAAAGCATGGGTGGATAACCACTTCAACAGGGAACAAATATATGTCACCCTATGAATTTTATTAGCACAAGTACACCTCCTTGCAGTCATTTCCAAATGTCCTTTTAATACTGCTAATTCAACACTTAGACAAAAATTGTCAAACCTTAGGGTAACATGAGATTTTTATTTTCACCAATTTTGAAGTGTGATACACCCAATGGATAGAGGCCAACAATGTGACTTCATCTAAACCAATTTCACCTCTTGAAGCCTCTTTCTCTCTCCTCGATGGGCATTTTACTGGAGTAGTGCAAATAAAGCTAAGAGGCACTTTTGGCAGATTGATATCTTCCTCCTCAGAGACTCTTTGGACAATCTAAGACCATGGTTGGATGCACCAAACAACATTCTAGAGATCCATAATCTCAAAATGATTTAAGACATCACACTCAAAACATGGAGGGCATTTTACTAAGGTCACTTAGGCAGTTTTAGTGATTTTACACTTAGACAATTTTTCAGTTTCCTAGACTTGGTCCAATTTGCCTGAAACCTTGTTTTGGCAAATCCATAACTTCTTCCTCAGACACTTTTAAGTCAATATGAGAACATGGTCAGGTATAAAAAAAACAAACTACAATATGACCATATGGTTTAGGAATTTTCTTCAACCCACAAACTATGGCGGGCATTTCCCTGAGGCCACTTAGGCAGTTTTGCTACTTTGGTGTAAAAGCAAATTGAAACCCTGTTTTGGCAGGCTATTTATTATATTTGTCATCAAACACATTCTGTGAAAACTAAGTCCATGGTTGGATAGCCTCTTTGACAAGCTAGAGCATGATAGTTCCAGATAATTTTTATCATTCCTCCCATGAGGTATGGCGGGCATTTTCCCAAGGCCACATGGACTAGTTTTCCAACACTTAGCCATTTCCAAGAATTTCTCCAATGTTTATCCTGAAACCCTATTTTGGAAAACTTATAACTTTCTCCTCGGAAATGATTAAGGAAAACTGAGACCATGGATAAATAGCCACTTCAACACACTATAGCCTAATATGCTGGTGCATGCATTTTATTCAAATCATGAATTATGGCAGGCATTCTCTTAGAGTAGTTTTGACTACTTTTTCATACTTAGTCAATTTCCAAAGCTTCATAAACTTTCCATATTTTCCCAGAACGATGTCAGATTACAACATTGACTTCCTGATAGCACTAGAACACCATCATGTGTCTTTCCAGCCTCATCATACATGCCACATCATCATACTTGCCATGTCATTACTTCCTTTGCCATTCCCTTGTCTTTCACTGAGTTTACCCTGCCATCATGTCTTTGGCTATCCTTTGGTCATTCACTGAACTCCTTTGACATCAATGGCAATCACATTCAACATGTATCATATATTATATAAATCTTTTTTTTTTTTAGTGAATTATGTTTAGCGCGGTATGTGCCTATATTGATTAATTAGTGTTAATTTGATTTTGTTGATGTTTCATGAATGTCATTAAGGCACGAATGGGATTCCACGAGGAATGAAAATTTACCTGATGCAATTCAGTAGGTTTCCATACTACGAGAACCTACAAATAGTTCATTTCTTTGATACAATTCATATTAGGAAGAATATAACATAAATGTTATGGCAAATATTAGATGGAAGGACTGACAAAGAAAGAATTGGAAAGATTTGTAGTGACATCCAAGAAGCTAATCACGCATTGCAAAGTGTGATCATTAATTCTAATGGTGATGGCCGTCAACAGAATATTAGTCTTCCTTGGTGCTTGACGGAGCAACAGAGCAATATTGTAAAATAGGTCATTAGAAAAACCAGGTTTCCGACGGGGTTTTCATCTAACATAAAGAATATCTTAACGAAAAAAGGTGATTTTGGTGGGGTTAAAACACATGACTGGCATACATTCATTAAGGTAATTATGAGTTTATAATATATTTCCTCATTGGTATGCACTATTTTATTAATTTTATTCTCTTATTTGGAAATAAATAATAATTATGTGTTTTTTGATACAGTATGTTCTACCTTTATCTCTCCCAGACGACTTTGACAACAACATAAAACAAATTATTTATGTTCTTGGAAAATACATGAGGTAAGTAGTGTTTTATATCGAAAATTTACTTGGTCTGTGATTTTTAGCGGAACTTATTGATATATTATGTTTTGCCCGCAAATTTTATATATGGATTGATATTATTTTATTGCATCATTTGTAGGTAGCTTTCATCAAAAGAAATCCATAAAGGAGATATAAGGTATTGGAAGAGAGAAATTCCCTGACTAATGTATGAAATGCAACAGTATCTACCTCCAACATTTTTCAATGCACAAAAACACTACCTCATACACCAAGTTGAGGAGATTGAAATATGTGGACCAGTACACACAAGGTCGATGTGGATGGTGGAGTGGTAGTTGAAGCCATTGAAGGATTTTGATAGACAAAGAGCATGTCCTGAGGGTTCTATGATTGAGGGATATATGGTATATCAATGCATGGTGTATATTAGTGAAAATCTAGCAAAATTAGTAGAAAATATGAATGTGCCTCGCATTTGGCATCTCGACTCCATCAACAAATTCGAATGGGAGGTCCTATTAAGGAAAGGTACAATGAGGACTGTGAAAGGTAATTATTAGATTTTGTGGAATTAATATATTACACATGTATTTTTCCAATTTTATTTTATCATACTGATTTTTTATTTTTTTATTAATCCTGCATATTAAACTATGACTTTAATGATATCTAATTAATGATATTGAATTGTTATTTTTTCATATAGTTGCTCGAGTGTGGGATGCTTTACATTTATACATTGCAAACAACCTTGATTGGATGGAGAATAGATAGAAGATTGTGAAGAATACTTTGGCAGGTTATCATGGGAAGGGGTCAGTAAGATGATTAAAACATCTCATCGTCATCGACATCAATTTCCTGATCTTACATCGCAAAGGGAAGTTGATTTAGCCTATGGTTTAAAAGATAAAAAGGCAAGTAAATTGTTTACCCACATTTTTCTAGTTACTTCCCATTTTTTCAATGTATTTGGTTTGTTTAAGTTTTCAAATATATTTTCTAAGTCCTATATGGCATTTATTAATTCAAAATATATTTTTTACTTATTGTCAATGTTGCAGTTGAAACATCACAAGGCTATGTGGTGTAATGGTTGTAAATTTCGTATCAAAATGTTTGATGATAAGATGAGAATCTTGGTTTATGGGATAACTGCAGTGTTTAAGGTCACCAATGTTTCCTCTAGAAGTGACAAAGATCCAGAAGAAACTGAGAATAGGTACTATCGGAATTTGGAGGACATAATTGAGTGTGATTTTAATTCGTTTAAAATAGTTTTGTTTGAGGTGAAGTGGTACAGGATACATATGCATGAACATGATCCTGGAAGAACTGTTATTTATCATGCTAATAGATTTACCATGGTTAATACAAGGGCACTTGAACTAGGTACAAATCCTTATGTTCTTCCAAGTCAATGCAAGCAAGTCTTTTACTCAGCGGGTACCAGGTAAAGTAGGTTGGTCATACATTGTTAGATACGATCCAAGAGGAATACCAGTAAAGTATAATCATGTAGATGATGAAGATAATCATAAAGAAGATGATGATGATGATTCAGATCAGGAGCAGGTGGTTGCAGTCGATGTGTTAGATGAATAAGTTGAAGAGGTTGATCATCCAAATGTAGCAGACGATGATCTCATTGACGATGTCGATGACTATATCAGCGAAGATGGCATTGATGATGATGTTGATGTGAATGAGCCTTTCATCAATATCTATTCTGAACCAGATCCTGATACATATGTTGAGTTGGATGAAGAAGAATATGAATTATATTTAATTGTTGAAAGGTAGAGGCACATATTTATATCTTTTATATCATGATGATTTTTATATGTTTTTATTTTGTATAATAGAGTATGTTGCATGTTCTTTAATATTTCAAATTGGGTATAGGGAAATTGAGAGTGATGTGAGGGGGGGCGGGGCATAATTAGAGCTTCCACCTTCACGTGGTTTCCCCTGTTTAGTAGAGAATGAACTATTCTTGAAACTAAGAGAAGCTCAAAATTGGGTGGTATACCATATATAGATGAAATTTGACATGGTTTCGACTAACATGTTGGAATATTGGTCAATATTGAGAGGGGAGGGGTTGAATCAATATTGTTATATTTTTAAAAATTTAAACCAATTTTTGATATTAATTAAAACATGGAATCAACAAGATAAATTTGATCTCATCATGCTCATATAAGTCTTGCAAGCATGTGAGTCTACGGGCATGGCCTGCGGGCATTGCCAAGTGCCTATGGGAATATCTTTAAGCCCCACGGGCATAAGCCCTTGTGGGAATAAGCCCTTTCTTTGAGGGCATACACCTCTTCCTATGGGCATATGTATTCAATCCCTTCCTTGCGGGCATAGAATCCCTCCATTGCTTCCTTGCGGGCATACGTGTTCAAGTCCTTCCTTGCAGGAATGAGATTTAGCCCTTGAAGGCATATGCTTCTTCCTGCATACATTCCTAAGCCCCTACGGTAATTTCTAAGCCCCTGCAGGATTTAATCTTAGCCCCTGCGGGCATCCTTAAGCCTTTGTGGTCATTTCTTTAGCCCCTGCGGGCATAATTAAGCCCCGGCAGGAATTTCTTTAGCCCCTGTGGGCATAATAAATATCTTGGGAGATTTTTATTCCTTAAGCCCCTTGTGTGCATTCCATAATCCCTTGCGGGCTTTTTACAAGGCCTTGTGGGCATTTTACAAGCCCTTACGGGCATATCATAAGGTGTTATTAAACCTTATTTTTCACCTATTTTGGCAGGCCAAAATATCGCATGTGAGAGCTCACCAAATAGGAATCTGACTCCATGGTTGGATAGCCAGTTCATCAAGGAATAAGACCATGCTAATCGATGAATTTTATCAGCAAAAAGACACCTCCTTGCAGGCATTTCCAAATTCCTTACCAACCTACATTTGAACAAGAAAACAATATTTTTTTCATTTTGGCAGCCTTCTATTTCGCACGTGTGAACTCTAGAGGAGAATCTGAATCCATGACTAGATAACCAGTTCATCAAAGGACAAGACCATGCCAACTGATGAATTTTCTCAACACAAGGACACTTCCTTGCGGGCATTTCCAAATGGACCCTTAGCCTTGTGAATTCAACACTTAGCCAAATTTATGAATACGCAAAACAATATTTTTCCTACTTTGGCAGATTGATTTCTTGCACATGTGACCATCATAAGGAAAACTGAAAGCATGGGTGGATAACCACTTCAACAAGGAACAAATCTATGTCACCCTATGAATTTTATTAGCACAAGGACACCTCCTTGTGGGAATTTCCAAATGGCCTTTTAAACTGTTAATTCATCACTTAGACAAAAATTGTCAAACCCTAGGGTAACATGAGATTTTTATTTTCACCAATTTTGAAGTGTGAGACACCCAATGGATAGAGGCCAACAAGGTGAATTCATTTCAACCAATTTCACCTCTTGAAGCCTCTTTCTCTCTCCTCGACGGCCATGTTACTGGAGTAGTGCAAATCAAGCTGGGAGACACTTTTGGAGGATTGATATCTTCCTCCTCAGAGACTCTTTGGACAATCTGAGACCATGGTTGGATGCACCAAAAAACATTCTAGAGATCCATACTCTCAAAATATTTTAATACATCAACCACAAGACATGGTGGGCATTTTACTGAGGTCACTTAGGCAGTTTTAGTGATTTTACACTTAGATAATTTTGCACTTTCCTAGACTTGGTCCAATCTGCCTGAGTGCCTGTTTTGGCAGATCCATAACTTCTTCTTCATACCCTTCCAATTCAATATGAGAACATGGTAAGGTAGACAAAACAACAACCTACAATATGACCATATGGTGGGCATTTTCTTCAACCCAAAAACTATGGCGGGCATTTCCCTAAGGCCACCTAGGAAATTTTGCTACTTTGGTGTAAAAGCAACTTGAAACCCTGTTTTGGCAGGCTATTATCTTTGTCATCAAACACCTTCCATGAAAACTAAGTCCATGGTTGGATAGCCTCTTTGACAAGCTAGAGCATGATAGTTCCAGATAATTTTTATCATTCTCCCGTGAGGTACAGCAGGCATTTTCCCAAGGCCACCTGGACCAGTTTTCCAACACTTAGCCATTTCCAAGAATTTCTCCAAGGTTTATCTTGAAATCCTATTTTGGAAGACTTATAACTTTCTCCTCAGAAATTATTAAGGAAAATTGAGACCATGGATAAATAGCCACTTCAACAAGCTATAACTTGGTATGCTGGTGCGGGCATTTTTCTCAAACCATGAATTATGGAGGGCATTCTCTTAGAGCATTTTTTACTACTTTTTCCATACTTAGTCAATTTCCAGAGTTTCACAAACTTGCCATACTTTTCCATAATGATGTTAGATTGTAACACTGACTTCAATATAGCACCAGAACACCATCATGCGTCTTTCCAGGTTCATCACACATGCCATTTCATCATACATGCCATTCCATCACTTCCTTCAACGCCTCTCATTGTTGACAATGCTTCTGCAATTCAATTTTCCAAGAATCCAAAATTCCATGATCTAACCAAACACATCAACACTAAATATCACTTGATTCGACATCATGTTGAGGCCAACAACATTCATCTGACACATTGTTCTACTTCAGATCAAATTGCAGATATATTTACTAAAGCACTGGGTCATGAAAAATTTGAAAAATTCAGAATGCGGCTTGGCATGTCAGATGTCCCTTTAGTTTAAGAGGGTAATGTTGACTAATATTTCGGGGTTAGTTATATCATTTATAGTTAGTTCACAATTTTATTTAGCTAATAAGTTACAAATACATAACTATCTCTTCTTGGTTATGTATGTATATAAATACTTATGATGTTTATCAATAAAATATATTACATTGTAGAGTTTTATTTCTCACAACGTGTTTCAGTTGAATACCTCTGAGCTAAAGAAAAAGATGGAAAAGATGTCAATGAAAGTTGTACTGGAGTGGAAAAAAGAAAGAAAAGATGTCAATGAAAGTTGTATTGGACTAGAAAAACGAACGAAGAAAAAAAGAACTATTCATTAGAGTGAGACTCCACTCAATCATTGTACCTTCACTTTACATTTCTTCATTTCAAAAAATATTTCTAATTTAAAATGTTTTGAAAAAAAAATTGTTTTAGGCTTTCAAATACTAAAATCTTATGCCAAATTTTGAATTTAAAATATTGCAAAAAAACATTAGGAAAATAATGGAATGGATAACATTGAAAGTAAATGCTCACAAAAACATAGATTGCAATGCAACGATTGGAAAAATAAATATAAGCTACTCTTAAAGAAAAAATAATGAGCCAAAGAAAAAAGATGAAATGGATGTCAATGATATGAACTAAAGAAAGAAAGAAGAAACCAAAAGAACTTTTCACTGGAGTGAGATACCACTCAATCATTGTACCTCCACTTTTATGTTCTTCATTTAAAAATAATAATATTTCTCATTAAAGTGTTTTGGACTTTCAAATATTACAATCATATGTTATGTTTGTAATTTTAAATTTTGAGTTTAAAATATTGTAAAAAAAACAAAAATGAAAAAATAAAGATTTGAATGTATACTTTTTTTTCATAACTAAAAAACATCCTTTTATTAAATGAAAAAGATGTGTCAACAAAACATTACATCAGTAGAGAAGCGAGAATACTTCTCATTACCCTTCGGCCTTTCATAGATACAAAATTACATCCTCCTTAGAGCTATACTCATCAAGGTATTCTAACTACTAACATATGTATTGTCATATACTTTTATTCTCTTAGCGAAAGATAAAAGGGAAAAAAAAAACTTAAAAAGAAAGTTGTGTTGCATTAGAAAAAAGAAAAAAAGAAAAAAAAAATACTGTTTAAAAACATTAAGAAAATAATGGAATGGACAGTATTGATTTCTTGCACATGATTTCCTACTTTGGCAGATTGATTTCTTGCACACGTGACCATCATAAGGAAAACTGAAAGCATGGGTGGATAACCAATTCAACAAGGAACAAATCTATGTCACCCTATGAATTTTATTAGCACAAGGACACCTCCTTACGGGCATTTCCAAATGGCCTTTTAAACTGCTAATTCAACACTTAGACAAACATTGTCAAACCCTAGGGTAACATGAGATTTTTATTTTCACCAATTTTGAAGTGTGAGACACCCAATGGATAGAGGCCAACAAGGTGACTTCATCTAAACCAATTTCACCTCTTGAAGCCTCTTTCTCTCTCCTCGGCGGGCATGTTATTGGAGTAGTGCAAATCAAGCTGGGAGGCACTTTTGGCCCCTGTGGGATTAATTAATCCTTTGCGGGCATCTGGGCATCCCATAAGCCCTTGCAGGCTTAACCTCAACTCCTTTAGCTTTTAACCCCTTTTTCAGGGCAGACATTTTAGTAACCTGGTATTAAAATGTCCGCACTGAAAAATCGATACAGAATTTTGAAAAACTTAAAACCCAAAAGTTGTAGCACTCGTCGATACCTTTCCAATGGTACCAAAAGCGTCAAATTCTCAACTTGTAGGATAAATATATTGCAAAAATAGTAAAACATTATTTTATATCTATCCTATTTTTTTATGATATTTTTTATTTATTTTTATTTATAAGAGTTTAATTATATAAATGTTTTTATTATTTCAAAATTACTACACTATCATCTTAATTAATGTGAGATTTGTATTTTAAAGGACTTGGAAGTAGTGAGAATATATAAAATAAAAATAATGATTGTTTATTTTTAGTATTATTGTAATTATATTGTTTCATTGTAATTTTAGTTTTTTTTTAAGTTTTAGATATTATTAAATATATAAAAAGAACTAGTAATACATTTTTTTTAAAATTAAATAAATTATAATCTAAATTTAAAAAAATTACCACTATATCATTTATTGTGTATACACAAGAATCTAAATCTTTCATTATTATTTTCAACCATCATCTCTTAACGTTACACTAACCTAATAGAATTTTCAACTACCATTAATGAGATATTATAGGCTGACCTTCACTAGCTAACACCTTTAACTTAGTGTGACATGGCATATTGATAGTGTGACGTGGCCTTTTTTATTATTTTCCTTAGGAGGCCCATTTTAGACCTCAAATTTCCTCTAGGTGAATGTTATCAATTCTTTCTATTGTCTACCATGGAAATAACATATTACCTATAAAATCTTAATCCAACTGAGTGCACACAGGAATTAACAATTCCTTCCTACCAAGATATAAGAAGAAACATATATTATTTAGCAAAATTAATAAAATATGCATTATATGACAAATAGCCTTTGGTGTAACACTTACTTGAATTCAATTGCCTCCACAAAATTTGGCATTCATCTCTTGCTTGGAAATTACCCATAGAATGAGAGTGAGCTAATTCAAAACAGAGTTGTCATGAAGTGCATCTCCTCGAGCTAGGATTTGAAAACCTTCACCTTATCACATAATGAACCTCGCAACTAGTGACAACAAGGAGGTTTCTAACCCTCCTCTCTAAATGAATATTCTAGATAGTGAGCATGGTCTTAAACAACCTCTCCCTCACCTTGCGGAAAACCCTACTAGGATAGAATCTAGTCTCTTCTCCTTGTTTAAACTCAAGAAAGGGAAGAATAAACCTATATAACTTTCTAGAGAGGATTACCTTCATCGAAGTAAGGTGAAAATACTGCCAAAGGACTATCAGTACTTACCCATAACTATTAGCAAAGAATGGGTCGAATGGGCGGGCTATAATAGACAATGACATAGATTTCTGACAAACCATTAAAACATTCTTCTGCATACATTCATTGCACTCGAGAAAGCATTAAAACCACTAATGTCTGCCCACTACCGCGTCGTGGGAAACACATAACGAGGAAGACGTCAACCTCAACTAACCAATCATAGTTCAAATAATTTTTATTTTAAAAATAAAGTCCTATTCCTATGTTCAGACTATAGTCGGGCTTGAAAAATTGACAATCATAACTGAACTAATATCCCGAACTGAAAGCTATATGTCAAAAACATAATAACAAAAATATTATAAAAATGACTAAAGTAGTAAGGATGATAAAGTCACTTTTAAAATAAAATATATCTATAAATATTAATTTAAGATTCAAACTCAAGGGAGTGGAGCCATCACCTAGGAAATTTTTTAAAGCACCATTAGTTTTTATGGTTCATGATCTCCCATATCTCACATTAACCTATAATGGTTCGGTTAATCAATTACTTCTCATTCCTCCTTTCTCTTTACGTCTATTTACCCATTTATTTAATATTCAAAACATGATAATTCATAAAATAATTATGAATCATTTCTATATCAATAAAAAATAAATCATAATACAAATTATATATCTTATGAAAATTTTAAAGATATATAATTTTCTGAAGTGTAAAAATATTAGTGAATTTTATTAATTTTATTAATTTTAAAAATTTCCAATTATAAATGTAGAGTAATATTTTTCTACAAGATTCAAATTTTTAAGGGTTTTATGTAGTTTTGAGACAATTTTGATGATTTTTAGAGTATTTTTTTAATCACATAAAATTTGGAAGAATCAATTTAAAAAAAAATGAAAATCTACTCATATTTTTTGGAAAAAAGTTCAAATAATTAATTTATAGACAAAATTTTTCCCTTAAAATATTCCTTGATAATGTATCACATCTACTAAAATAAAATAAACAAATATTGTTACAATAAAACCATAATTATTTATCCATATAAACATAAAATCTAAAATTATTCATACTATATCAAATTATCCATCAACTTTGTATATCAAACATAACAAAATACACTCCAATAATATACATCATTTACCCCATTCAAATGATAATATTTACCATATACATAATCAACTCTATCAAACCCTCATGCTTACCTTCTATGCATAATCAACTCTATCATATCCATATATAAAAATGTATGTCACATATATGACATAGGTTAAATAAGCCATGATCATAAGGAAGATGAGGAAAGACATTTGCACGAGATGCATTATGAGAGCGAGAGGAGTCATCTACATGGCAATGCAAAGTATAATATATAAAACAACTATTTCATAATGTACATGACAATACAAAGCATAATATATAAACCAGTTATGTGATAATGTGATATATGAGATAACAATGATTTGTCACTTCATACAATGTTATGTAATAGTGTGATATATGAGATAACATTGATTTGTCACTTTAATTATGGGGAATATTATAAAGAAAAATTTGAGAGGTGTAGTTTAATAGGAGAGAGAAGTGTAATTAAGTAATAAAATTATAGTATCAATTTTAATTTAGAGTTAAAAACAAAGATTATATATTCCAATTTATTAAAAAAAAAAATGAAAATTGGATATTTTTTTTTATTTCTCTTTCAATCAATTTGTAAGTTTGACTATGCCCAACTAATTACTTGACATGGATGTTATGAAATTTGTTTATCTTTACATCTTTACAATTACATATTTTTTTATAATTATGTTTACATTTATCTTTTCCAATGTTTACATTAATCCCTATCGAAGCATGATAAATTCAAAGTTAAGAATAAGAAGAAATCATTCATGAAATTATAGATAACTTGTAATTTTTTTGTATTCTTGATAAATATTTAATAAATTAAAATTAAAATTTACAAATAAAAATATTACAAAGCTTTATGATTATAAAAAATTAAAAAAAATTCATATTTTAATGTTATTAAAAATCATTATTAATTTATTTTTTAACTATTACCACTTCCGATATCTGGGAAACTTCTTCTTTTGCGGTTATCTCTTTTCTTGTTTCTACAGCCCAGCATAGTGGAAATATTCCTCTCCTCAAATCTAGATCCCTACGCGCAAATGTTTCAGAACCTCCTCTGGGCAGGACTATTTCTCTCAAAGAGCCAGCACTCAGAGATCCAATCTACCTACATGAAAAGGTTCTTGTAAATATTCCCCTTACAATTATCTACCCCGACTGCCAATGCATGGTGCCCCCAAAACAACCAAGCAATAATAAACCTAGTGACAACAAAGGATCATATAAATATCCTTGCCCAAACCCAGAATGTGAGCCGTCACCTTTAAGCCAATATCCGCATGAGACACACTTTATGATGGCATCTTCCCCTCCAGGATGGTGGGAAGAAAGTTTTCAGAGAGCATCCAATAGTATAATCATAATCCAGAGGGATGAAGTACTAGATGCCAGCTCCCAACTAGACCAAATATTGTCAATCCAAAAACCCCATCAAGATCGGACAGGACTTGGGTTTTGTCCTATCTCAAGCCAGACAAAACAACTACTTGACCTACCTGCCAGAGAAATCGAAAAGGCTGAACAGTATCGGTTGGTTGCAAAACAACAAAAGATACAACAGAAAATGGCTCTTCCCCCATCAAGACTAAAACCATGTTCAGTCAAAGATATCAGAGAGCTGTCTTTGGCCCAGAAAGAGATCTTTGAAACCATTAAGTATGGCCATTCCCCTTTTAATCCCAAAGGTAAGATGATGAAGAATATATTTTATTGGGATTTACATACTCATCCAGAAGCAGAGGAATTCTGGAATCAAGATCTTCCCAAAGGAGAAAGAAGAAGACTATCTGAAATATGGAACTTTGAAATGGATTTCCGCAACCAGTGGATATCCTTCTATGAATGGAGAAATGAGTTCCAACAAACTCTTGCTATGATGCAATCTAGTCCACCACTTGAAACCAAGAAAACAGAAGCTAGAGGAGAACGGACTTCAAAAGGACATTTATGGAAAACTCCAACAGCAGAAGAAATATATAATGAGGCCAATTTCCCGCCATTCAGACCTATCAAGTTAGATTATGAAGAAGGATCTGCGCTTGTAGCCCTGGTCATTCTCAATAATGACAAAGCAGAACATGCCAATTGGTCAAGCTTGGCATTAAAAGGACTAGCCATACAAAACATAGAACTCCAAAATAAAATGCCACGGGCAAGTCAAATTGATTCTCTGCAAATTCTTTGTAGAAGGATACATGATGAAATTCAGCACATGAGAATTGAGAATCCAAAACATGAACATTCTCTAGTCTCTGCTGAAGAAGTCAAGTCTATATGTGAATCTCTCAAAGATGAACTTACAGATTCCATCTCAGACCTAGATAAGAATGTTGGAGATGCATTTTCCTACATAGCAGATAAAGTAAACGAAAATGCTAAAAATTTGGGGAAAATCTAGAAAGATGTAGATAAGCCCAAGATAGAACTGTCAAAGCTTGGACGCTTTGGAGAACTCTTAGTGGCTAGCTCCTTGGGTATTCCATCCCCAGGATCCAGTCCCAATGGTAAAGAAGTTGCCCTTATGGCAGTGGACTCCGGATGGGACTATAATAAACCCCGCAAATTTGTTCCCCCTGACCTCTATAAAGAAGATTCAGGTTACCAGGAGTCTTATAACCCAAAGAATTTCTATTCTTGGAATCTAGATCACAAAAATGAGGGAGAAATCCTTGATATGGTTAACAAAATTATGATTTGCTTTAAGGCTTATATGTCCACAGGAAAATATGAACATGCTGATGCTGTTAATATCATCATTTCTGGCTTTAATGGTAATTTGGGTGTATGGTGGAACACTCACCTCCCAAACGTTCAAAAGGTTGAAATCCAAAATAGCACCCAACATGGTGAGCCCAACATCATTGGCGCTTTGTTGACAGCAATCATTGTAGAATTTTGTGGTTATAGTGCCACCATGACTGATAAGCACAAACAAATCCTCCTCCAACTCCGCATCAAGTCCGTCACTCAGTTCCATTGGTATCACAAGCAATGGATCCGCCGCATTTACCAAATTGAATTTGATCGCACTGAAGAGAAGGTGTTCAAGGAAAAATATTTTGCAGGTCTGCCCTCCGGTTTCCGGGAACAACTGAGAGACAAATTTAAGGAAGATCTTTCTTGCCACACTTGGGGGCAATTTCGAGCTGCTGCTGAAAAAATATTCCTCCAATACTGTGAAACTAAAAATCTCGATAAAGATCTTTCCCACAACACTTCCTTTCGTGGTGGTAGGGAAGTTTGCAGAATGTTTGGTATAGAACCACAGAAAAATCCACATAAGAAAAACAAGCACCATTCAATCCATAGGCTATTCCATAATAAGCCTAAAGGAAGACAAAGTAACAAATGGAAACCAGAAGAAACCCACAGAAGAAAAGAAGCAGATTATAGAAAAGAACCAGAGAAAAGAAAAATTAAATGCTTCTACTGTGGTAAAGAAGGCCATACTGCTCCCGAATGTTATAAAAAGAACCAAGATTACCAAAGGAAGCAAAAGGGAGCTAGGACATCGACAAATAGGGAGCGGATGTTTCCCAAGGCCGAGCCATTTGATGACAACCTCAGAGGTCTCTCCAGAAGAGGAAGACCCAGACACCAAAATTTGATGCATACCGAAGTGTTAAGTCCATAAACTTCTGAATATGAGTCAGATGAGTCGGGAGATGCTGAACTCATGCATATCCACCAAATGTATGAAAGGCCATGTAAGTGTGGAGGAGAATGCCAAGAATTCCAAGAAGAACAAGAAACATATGAGTTAGAAAGTTCTCCCCAATCAGATGAGCAAAGGTTGTTTACTGCATGGACAAAACAACATCCCAAGAATGAATCTCCTTTTGAAACAGAGTTAGAAGAAGTAAACTGCTTCATGGCCAGAACAGAAGAAGATCCAAAAGATCTAATAAAGAAAGCAATAACCCAAATGAAAGAAGGAAATAAGAAGGATGAACTGGTGAACAACTTTAATAAAAATTTCCTTGATGATCGAAAAGGAAAAGGAATAAAAGGTGCCAGAGAAAAGTTTAGAAGAAAATATGTACATGATTCAGAAGAAGAGGAACATGAGGACTCAGATAAGGAAGACAACAAGTGGGCATGGAAGGCAGCAAACCTGCCTAGTATGGAGAAAAATGTTTACCCCCTTCTTGCAAAGATGCACCAAGAGCCACAAAAAATAGATTTGGCAACACTTCATAAGGAACACCTGAAATTAGTGCAAGAAGTCAAAGAGCTCAGAATTACAGTTGAGAAGCTGAAAGGACAAGTAGAAACGTCTCAACCAGAGCTACCATGACAGGAAGATGAAATGCACCTCATGATGGCTGTCCACTAGAAGACAATAGTAAAATTACAGATCAAAGTACATGAAGATAACATAATGGTGCTACATTGATCGACTCAGGAGCAGACATGTGTTTCCTCAAGAGGAAGTATGTTGACCCAAATTACTGGGAACCATGCCAAGCTCCAGTCAGAGGTTTTGGAGGAAGAAAAGCAGTAGAATATAAGACCAGCCATGGAAAGGTATGCCTTGGCAATTTCTGTATAAATTGTATTTTCTTACTAGTAGAAGATGACTTTGCACACGAATGTGTAATAGGAACTAGTCTGTTGTCAACCACCATCCCTCATGGAGTAAAATACGATGATAAAGGGAAGATTGGATACCATTTTACTATAAGGAAAAAGCAGGTTTTCCTCCCACTAGTATCTACAGAAGAAATTACACACTCCATATGGAACTTAGAACTTGATATTGTGAAGCATTTCAAGGCCCAAATCAAAGAAAAGGGAAATCAAATCAGGGCCATAAAAAGAGTTGAACACTTACACAGGATTGAGGATGAATTGAAGGCTCCTGAAAGGCAGAAAAGGATTAAAGAAATTAGAAAAAAATATGCTGGAAAGGTATGCCATACCACTCCAAATGCATTCTGGCATAGAAAGCAATTTTGGGTAAACCTAAAATATAAGGAAGGATACCAAAGAAATCCAAGCAGAAGCAGAGCAATCCCCATTAACAAGGAATACCGAAGTCTTTGCAGAAAAGAAATCCAGGACTTGCTTAGTAAGGGACTTATCAAGCATTCAAGAAGCCCATGGTCTTGTTCAGCCTGCTATGTAAATAAACCTGCTAGTGCGAATAAATGTAATAAATAAATCGAAAGATCATATGGTTTGGTAGGTTTTGTTTAATTTTTTGAACCTAACAAATTGGTACACCTGTTTAAAGCTGAGCAGGTAACCGCCTACAAAATTTGCGACTACCAAACAAAATGTATATTTCAGAACTGAACTGGGTAAAGTAGAGTCGTGAGATTCTTGGTTGCAAATTGCAAAACATTCCATGCAAAAGATTAGAACATGACGTCGCGCCACCATTCAAATGGCCAGCCTGATAGAAATGGAAAGGCCAAAGCAATAAATAGACACTGTCAGCGCACTTAGAAGTTATGGTGGCCCGTGACAACTGCCATAAAAACATTAAATCAATTTCGGAAGCCTAAATCTAGAAATTTCTGTTATCTGAATCAGCCCTGGCGTCGTATATCCATATCCAAATACGAAGGAAGGTCAAATTCCGTGGTAGTATGTGTTATGTAGTTGTAATCACTGCTTTTTATTATTATTATTATTATTATTATTTCATGTTTTAGGTAGAGATTATATGTTTCGTCTTTTATAATTAGTTTGAAATGATTTGATTGAAAAACATTATATTTATTAAGATTAACTAAAATAATGTTAATTTTCAATTTGTTTTATTAGTTTTTTTCTTATTGTTTATTAGACTAGAGTTATTGATTAAATAATTTTTATCATTGCACAGAATCTAAAAAATTGAAAAGAAAATAAAAAATCATCTACATAGTATTACCTAACAAATTTATATTTGGATGATTTGCAAAGCACCTGTCACCCATTTAACAATGGACTAACATTTGGTTTGTTTTGTAGTTTGTAAGAGTGTCTCCTTCAACATGGAAAAAAAAGCATCGACCCAAAGTGGTGGATATTTGCTTTGCTAAGGGGGTATGATAATGATTAGATCTTCATAAGGTTTTCTGATCCTGAAAAATAACTATGGAGCTGTGGTGGGCGGTGCTGGTTATTGGCAGCGCAATTGCATTATGCGTCTTCTGTTGATGCTCATACCTCCCGTAGTGTCTCTGATAGTATGAATTTTTCAAATTCAGGTTTTCATTTTCATTTGTAGTTTTTGAGGTGACTCAGTGGCCAGGGAGTATTGAGTATCTCTTATCGAAAACGTGCATTAAGTCTTTTTAAGGCAATTTTGTGAATAATTAATTATAAAATAAAATAAACCTTTGGACGATGGTAGCCACACAACGGGGGAGAGCTACATTTATGTAAGTAGCTCCATTGACTTTACTGTTTCGAAATTTTCGCTTCAAATGATACACTATTGATATTTGCCTTTAGCTTTAGTTGTATGCTGATTTTCTGCATTTTTTATACAAGTTCTGCAAGTGTCTTGTTAGATCCCCAAAAGGCCTCCTTATGAACAGATAATGCCACCTTCAGGGTCTATCTGAATGCAGGTTCTTAACTGAATGGCATCTGATTTTAGGTTAAATAAATTAGGTGATTGTTGTAGTTGACATTAGATATCTAGCTTCTAGCCAATGAAATCATTTTAAATGCAACATCTCTTGGTGATCGAAGTAATGTCAACTTCAAAATTGAACAAAAGGTGTGAAGCTAAAAGCGACACCACCCAGATTATATGTTACAAACGAAGGGCCGGTTATTCCATATTTCCATGTTACAGCACACAAATTCAGATTAAAATAAGCAGTTAAATGCATGAAGTCGACAGGCGAGTGGAGCATGAAACTCGATGCCTTGCAATGGCGAAAACCCAACTCACCTCCCGTCACCCAGTCCATGTCGAACGTCCCGCTAAATTTGTCGACTCCTCCAAACTGGCTATTCTCCGTCCGACCAAACTCTGTGGGCCCCCGCCAGATTAGGAAACAGGAAGCTTAATTAGGGGCATGTGCTGCTAGGTGCATCCCTCGTGGCGCCAGGTGAAAAACGACCCGCTGCCTCATTGTCCCACGCACAACCACGATTTGCTTAATAATATATGACTAATTATAAAATATTTATACGCTGATCTGGTATGGATAATCTTGTGGACACGTGGCCTGGCAATTTTGTCGTGAAGTCTATGGAAAATTTTAGAGATTTCCGCCTGTCTTTTAATGCTGAACTAAATGTCGCTATCAACAAATTAATATGAGTAGATCGATATATTTTATTCTCTACACAAAATGAGCCTACAAGGTTCCACGCACTCACGCATTTTCACTAATAAGAATTACAAACAGAAAAATCTTTGACGTCAGCGTGTAATAAGAATATTCACTAATATTGAAGGGCAAAGTCATAATCTCTTTTTTGAGTTGAACAGCAAAGATGGCCAACAAACAGCACACGAATTCTATTCCATCAAACCTATTTATGTTATTTGATACTATTTACATCATATATCAAAATCAGCACATCTTATGTTATTTGATACTATTTACATATTTATTTGCAAATTTTTATATGTACTTACAAAGTTCAGTAAATAACATGGATAGACAAATGAACTTTGCTTTGTTTGTGTTGCAGAAAAATATGGATGAGGCAAAACACATGAACTTTGCTTTGTTCGCGTTGCAGAAAAATATGGATGAGACAAGATTTTCTTGAAGAGATAAAAATAAAGGGCTTCTTATAAGATACTGGTAATATCAAAATATATTTCTATTCATTTTGGGTTTATTTCTAGTCATACATTATCTAAAAAGTGAAAATAATGTTTTTTGTGTAGTTGTTAAATTGTATAATTTGTGTAGCTTTTTGATGCTCTGTTTCGAAGATAAGGATGGCATAATGTGGAGTTTGTTTACAAGGAGCATCTTTGAGATTTAGCAGCATGGATGTAGATTCAAGATTTAAATATCTTCCACTCCACATGTAATTATTTCTTTCAACTATTTGATGGAGGAGTTTCTCCTTGATGCTATTTCTTCCAACAAAAGTAGTTCTTTTAGCTATTCCAGGGAAGATTGGAAAGCTTCTCCATGAAGCTATTTCTTTGGTAAAAAAGTATTTCTTTGGGCTATTATTTTCTTTGAATTGCAAGATCTATTACTTGCCACCATGCAAATGATTCTCTAAAATAATTGGGATCAATCCATAATGTCAGTGATGATAGATAAACTGTCAAGCAATATTTTCAATATCATTTTTCTATTTTTTGGGAATCTACTACCAATATTTCTATATCTATCGCTCAGTTCTCCTTCTACTCGATCCATGTCATAAGAGATCATCTACAATAACTAATATTGTTAAATACTTGTTTGAATGCCATCCAAAGAGTTTGAAATTGAGAACTCTTTTATTGATATATTTTGATGATGAGAATTGTTGTATTTAAATCTTTGAAAAATATAACTAGCTTTCTTAATTGATCAATGCAATATTCTTTGCACATGTGTTAATAGTTTGTTTACTATGTTGAATGTTAGAAGAGAAATCCTCATTGTGCCTGAAACATGAATAAAGATAACTACATTGTATCATGGAAAGTTAATATCTGATTCAATACTACCCTTGGGCTACTTCTGCGTGAATGTTTTAGATTGTACATTGACATTTATATGAGATATTGCATCTCATGAAACTGATATCTTATGATACAAATTCAGCAACATGGAAATGTAGTTACTTGAAATTACTGTAGAGGTGGTGTGCAATAGAAGAATGGATGTGGAATCTTCTCCTAGATGTTGACACAACACGAAATGCCCCGATAGCATACTTTACTTTATTGAATTAGAGGCTATTGCAAGATTAGGTATGATTTGATTTTCATCTCTACATTATGACTCTTGTTTTAAAGAAGAATAGGTGTATTGCCCCGCTTTGATCAATTAATTTATAGTAAAAAAACTCAAAACCTTAATTTAGTATTAATATAATTTCTTTGAAGTAATTCTTTTTCACTAATTTGGACTTATGGTGGAAATGATTTTCTTTGTTTTATTTCAAAAAATGAGGCCTTTTATATTTACAAGTATAAAATTGCCGTGGACTATTTTTTCTATATTATTTAAGCTATTTTTATTTATTTATTTACAATATAAATGCAAAAATAAAAATTATTTAAAAATATCAATGCAAAAAGTGGAAGAGTGGAAGAGTATACCCAATGGAGATTATAACCTATTCATAGCAACTAAAGTTGAAATAAAATCAAAATAGGCTGTGGGATCAAGATAATAGGCATACTTGATGAACGAGTTCTCTTGGCCATGAGTTGGTGTATCCCATTTTCCATAGAGAGAAAAAATCAGATAATAAGTTGGGATCACTCTCCAAGACAAACTTACTACTCACTTATTAAAGCTAAAATATGCAAGGACGGTTGTGAACCATCATCTTAAAAGTTGCAATCACAAAGGGGTCAAAAGTATCATGCCAATTAAGATTATATAAGAGCACAAATTGTCAATAAGATCATCCATAATACAATCCTAACTGTATATGTCTATGATCCATTCAAAGTTGAGAGCTATCAAAAAACTTGAGAGTACAAATTCCAGTGTTTTCTGCACTTAGAATCTTAGTGTTCAGAAAATTGATATTTGCATCTCAAGTTTTGTGATACCTTTTAACACAATCAGATATATGGAGTTAAAATGATTATGGACCGATCCTTGTGATTAAATATTTGAAGGTATATCTTTTAGACTGCACTATTGATTAAATTCATAAAAATTATTTTCATGTCTCCTCTAGATTTTAGTTTGAATAACTTATCCAATTTTTTTATTTTTTCATTCAAATGGCAGGGACTAAACTACTCGTAGCTCTTGTTATATTTATATATTATTAATGATTCTTCACAACTAAGATCAATTTTGATTCATCTGAACCTCATAAATATAATAAAAGTAGAATTACTTGTTTCTTTTCTTTAAAAATAAATATTTAATGTATTTCATATCTAAATTTATCAAATACTTGGAACATATTTTTTTTTTAAATTATATCAAAAAATAAATTTATTTTGATTTTAATTATTTATAACATTCAATGATGATTATATATATATAATCAATATTGAATGTTATAAATATTTTTCAAGTAACAAAGTTACTAAGTTATTTTATTTAATAACATCTCCACATCTTAAATTGTGAAATAATAATATGAATAATTATATTATTAATATAACTTAATAAATATAGTTTATTTCACTTACAATTATAAAAGAATTTAAAATGATGTAATTTAGATAATTCTTATCTAAATATATATTTCTTAAGCTACTTAATTAGGTTATAATAATTTTATAAATAATAGGAAAGATAGTGTTAACAAGATGATTAATCAACTTGCTCAAGAAGGAGAAATATTTCTTTAAAAAAATTAGGTTATTAACATATTTTGTCTTTTTAAAAACATCCTTATTTTTAGTTGAAATAGTGGTGGTTCAAGAAAGGGAAATATTTCTTTATAAAAATTAGGTTATTAACATATTTTGTCTTTTTAGAAACAACCTTATTTTTAGTTGAAATACTGATGGTTTACTTAACCAAATGGAAAAGTTGAATTAAACTATATGTTTGATTATAGACTATAACTAACCTTAAATGAAATTGGATACACTTATAAAAATAGCAAAAATGTTAAATAAAGACAAAATTTCAATAAAATCGATAACCAAAATTAAAACATAAAATGTAAATAAGAACATAAATATAAGCAATGGATATCATTTCAAAACTGGTTTCCCAATATGGATGTCAAAATATGTTGATTTTGAAAATGGATTTTTTTTAAACATCTCCAACACCGTTGCGAGGCTATGTTGAGAAGAAAGTGGGGATACAACTCTAGTATTTATATCCCCTACGGGTCCTATTTATCCATTTTATTCCTCAAAATGAAATTTAACACATACTTCCCTATATGATTTTTTTTTGGGGGGGTGGTAATAGATTGTGTAGGTTTATAATTATTCTACATGCTCCCAATAAGTTGAGAATTATATTCTTGGGAGCTTGTCAATTGGTTAGCATTCATGGAAGTCATATCGATAAAAGAATGAGTGAGTTAGGGACCAAAATGTAGAGGACTCAAAAAAGTAGTGTTGGAATTAGACGAGGAAAATAAGTCTTACTTGAAATCCTTGAAACCTTCACTTATATGTCTCCTAATCTTAGTCAACGATTTGAACTTAAGTAATTCTCATCTAATTTTTTGAGACCGGTGACGATGAGTGAACATAGAGTGGATAAGTTTGAACAAATTCTACTAGAGTGGATGTGGATGCATCTTTCAAATGATCTCTTCTCTCTTATATGCCAATATAATGGGAAATAACTTCCCAACGCTCTTCCAATTACGTTTGAGTCAAATCAATTCGAGGTTGTAATTGAAAATATAAGAGGTAGGATTTTCTTTTTCGAGAAATTAAGCTACCAAATTAGGATACAATCTGATAGATAATTTCATGAAAAACTACAAAGATAGTGTTAACAAGATGATCAATCAACTTGTTGAAGAAGGGGAAGTATTTTCTTAAAAAAATAGGTTAGTGACATATTTTTTCTTTTAGAATCAACACTATTTTTAGTTGCAACAATGGTATTCACAACCAAATTGAGAAGTTGAATTAAAATAATGTTTAATTATCAAGATCTAGAATCAACCTTGGATGAAATTGGTTAGATACAGTCATAAAAATAGAAAAAAAAAGTAGCAAAAATCAAAAGGGTCCCCACACAAATATCGTACCCACTTTGATTGCAACGAAAGTGTGCGAGAGCTAAAATTCAAAAACATTCACATGATATTAAAAACATTCATGTGTTCCTAATTTGGAAATTGTCGAACCTCCATGCAAGCAGCCAAGTTGTAATACCCCTAGTTTTGACTTGGAATGTATTTAGCCAAAAGTATGCAAATGATGTAAATATGTTGTTACACCTAAATATTACCATCATGAGACTCAATGTAAACATCACTAAAGTTTCCTTGATTAAGTCATTAACCTGGAAGAGATGCAAACCCATTCATACTAGGTTTAGACAGGTCGTCGCATGCTTCCTTAATGCAGCATGCGACGTCGCAGGTTGGCCTCTTGCAGCCTGTGACGATGTTAGTTAATGGACAAAAATAGCCTCTTCGAGTCCATTCTCGAAGCTAGCTGACATGGATCCTTATCCATGACCTTTGGTAGAGCTTGCATTCGTTTCCTAACCTCTTGGAAAGATCCCCTATCTCTCTCCTACCATATCTCAACCTACCCTATCCACTTAGTCCTATATAAGTGAAGCTCACTCCCATACCAAAGGGAGGAAGTCTATAGTGTTTACATGCTGGTGAAAATACCTTAGGAGAGATCTCTATTCATCTATTTTTTCTAGACTCACGTTGAGCTAGGGAGATCATGCCTCGAGTCCGGTCTTGGTATATTGTCCGTCAAACAAATCTGGCGACCATACTGGGGAAGACATTGTTTGTAGTTTTCAATTTGAATGCCATTTTCAGTTGATTTCTTTTGCAAGCCATCCATAATCTTATTTGCTTTCTAAGCCTTGTTTCACCATCAGATCTTCACTTTGAAGAGTTTGTAGTCCTCCTATGAGTTTGTACTCACCATTTTTAAACCATTTCATTGCTCATTATTTGGAGACTGGTTCAT
Organism: Larix kaempferi; assembly: GCA_027924585.1. NCBI lineage: Eukaryota > Viridiplantae > Streptophyta > Pinopsida > Pinales > Pinaceae > Larix > Larix kaempferi. The sequence continues at coordinate 10,323,629 of BSBM01000547.1, read as the reverse complement.
TTTTTAACTTGGACCTCGTCGGTCACACCTGGGCAGTGGAGCCAGAGTGACACTGTGTCATTTATGGGTCTTTGTTCTCTATCTTTTGGCCTCTCGTCGCAACCCATCCATTGGTGTACTACGACATCATCGCACTTCCCGCATTAGTGAACTGCGACGGTCGCTCTGTGTACAAACACAAACTGTGCCGATCTATCAAAAATGACATACAGACATCCCTTCTCCATTTCTGATTTGAGTTTTGGTTTTGTGTGCAAACCCCCTCCGTGCTGCAAGATCCAGTCAGAGACTCCATTTTTTATTAGTGTGTTGAAGTGTTTGGTTTCAGTTGGAGATGTTTTGGGTTCCGTCTTGGACAATTTTAAGATTTGGTAGTGGTGGACACTTTCGTCTCCCCCACCTGCATCCACTCACCCTTGCATCCCTCCTCTCCTTGTCGGATCTGGTCATTGTATTGGATCAGTTTCCAGACCACATTTGCATACATTTTTTGAGCTTTGCTTGCTTCAGTGTTGCTTGCTACTGTTTGGTTTTGAGTGTTTGTGTGTACTCTCAGTCCATATGAGTGCTTGTCTTTTCTTGAGATTTTCTGAGAGATTGGAGTGCTGCAAGTGATCTTTTCATTTCAGTATTTGCGTTTAAAAGCATCGCTATCATCAAATTGTTATCTTGATACAGCCATTGAAAAATCAAAAGTACTTCATTTCCATCATTTTTCAAGCTCATTTGAAGAATTGTACATGCATTGGAATGTCTCATTTGTAGATCTTTTGGAAAAGTTGAAAGAAAATTAAATTATTTGTGTTTTTCACGAATTATGAGTTGCTCATTTTCTTGAAAAATTTGAGTAGATATCAAGTTTTGCAAAAGCAGTTCCGTGCTTGGAAAGTTACATGCATCTTTTGGTTTTCATGCTTTTAGGCCATCATAGTGTAAGTGAAAAGCTTGCATACTCTACTTAGAACTTCTCTCTTTTCATCACTTAGAATCATTTTTGTTTTGAAAAGATAAAAGAAAAAGAAAAACATGCTTTGATTTGGCTTAGTAGTGTTGTGTTAATTTTTTTTTTTTTTTTGTGTTTCGCTCAAAAAGGAAAAGAATACTTCGTAATCATTTTTTGGTAGATTTGAGATTTTGTTGCATTGTGTTGCTTTGGTGAAATCATTGGAAAGAAAATTCTCCTTCCCATACATAGAGTTCATCAAAAGAAAATTACATTTTTTGCATGTAGTTAGGGCTTGCATTATTTTTACATTTATGTACTCATCTCATGCATGCACCTAGCCATCCAAATAAAATTAACGATAGAACTAGGGTAAAATTCTTAGTAACTTGTGTGTAAGTTAGAAAAGTGTTCCAACGTCGTTAAGTGTGGCAACTGTCGTTATTTTCCAACACTGTATCCCGGGGGTATTGTAGTCTTCCACGTACTTATCGGTATATTGAAACTCTTTCACGTACCAACTAGGTATATCGAAGCTCTTTCACGTACCCACCAAGTACTTCAAGTACTTGGCGTATATCAAAAAGTGTTTCACGTACTCAGTAGTATATAGGAAGGTCTCGTGCCGTGCGATTGTGCATTATACAGCACCACTACGGATTTGAGCTCCCACGTACCTTGCGTATATCGGGAGACACCCTTAGGCTTCTTGAGACAAACTGAGTTAACCTTTCGGTTGTCTTGGCATAGCAATACACCGAGGACAATACTCGGGGAGATTACTACGCACGTACCATCCAGGTAATCGGGTATTCAGGCAAGGGTATGGTCCCAATCCTCCTTTTCGCGTTTTGTTGTTGGACCCTGCAGTATATAGCGATTTGTGAAGCCTTGACAATCCTGTGAGGTTCCAGACCTTTGAATCCACTCTTATCACATAAGTTTGCTTGTGGCCTTAGTCTGTGTAGGGTTTTGTCTGGTATGCTTTTCTTTTGTTTAGCTTGCCTTAGGAGAAACTTTTGTTTTAGTCACTCTGGCTGACTTTCCTTGGAGAAGGTCTCGTAGGATTCAGAACTTGCCGCTCGAATATCCCCTTAACCAGGAGAAAATTTTGAAGGTAAGGATGGACCCACAAGCCATGGTCGTGTCACCTGAAGTGGAAAACCCTAATTTGAACGTTGCGGCACATATGGTTCCTCCAGATTCACCTGCCTCTCATCCCCTGTAGGGTGAAGAAGCACCAATTTCTACTCTACAAGACCTACCTCCAGTTCTACTAGGGGAGCCTGGATCATTGGAATGGATAAATTAACCCCAAGACGACCCTTCAGCAGCTGTTGGTCCAACAACCGCCTATTGGACATCATCTCTTGGCTACCCAGTGGCTCATTTTGCCGTTGCATCACCACCTAGTTGGGATACTCCCGACGACCACATGACACCTTATCGTGAACAATTGGCTCGACTACGTGTTATGGCCACAGAGTTCACAAACCGGAGTCTTGCACGACGGGCTGTAGACCCGATGTTACCTCCTTATCAACTAATCCCAAGTCGTTATTTATCTTATGATTCACCGAAATCATCCATGTAACACGTGACCACTTCTGAGGCTGGTCAACCATCAACCCTTGCACATCCATCTCCTAGACAGGAGACAAGTCCTATACCCTAGATGACCCAACCTGTTGAAGGACAAAATTCCAACACACCTGTGACTACCACGGTTACATCACCTGCTCCTACCCCACCCTAAAATTCGAGGGAAGGATACTTTTTACCCCTACCTTATTTACAGGTAATGATAATCCTACAGTGGATAATCAACAACCAGTGTTGGGTCAACCTTTACTTAGTGGTCAGCAAGTTGTTGCTGAGGGGAAACCCTCGTCCCTTAACCATAACATTGCGGCAGGAGTTCCCATCAGTCCTTCCATTGGAAATTCCTTACCTCCCGGACCTTCCACTACGGGATTGTCCCATGTTTGGGGACCGTCCAATGTAATTCAACCACCATCAATTCAAGCGTATCCAGGTCATCTTAACCCTATGCCGGGTCAACTTAATCCTGGAAACGCACTCTATGGAGTACCCTACCCCATAAATCCTTACACTCTATGGGGACAGCAAAATGTTTTACAACATGGACCCCTGTTTAAAATCCCTCAAGTCCCTCCACCCCCGTTTGGCCCACCCACACCTCCCATTGGAGGTGGTAGGCCCCCACACAACTCTGGAGGAGGTGGACCTCTACCTCCTGGCGGAGGACCACCTCATTCCAGCCATCATGGAACACCCCCCCCACTGGTGGTGGTGGAGGACCATCCCATCTCGGAGGTGGTGGTGGTGGACCATCCCACCCTGGTGGTGGCAGTGGTGGACCATCCCATCCCGGTGGTGGTGGTGGAGGACCATCCCATCCTGGTGGTGGTGGTGGAGGACCACCCTACTATGGTGGAGGTGGCGGAGGAGGCCCTTATCCTTTCGGTGGTCGCAGTGGCCCAGCACCCCCTCCCGGTGGAGGTAGTGGAGGCCCACCCTATTTCGACGGTGGTTACGGACCACCACCTCTTCAGGGCGGAGGCGGTGGCTGCCCATCCTACCCTGGAAGTGGTGGTAGACCCCCACCATTTGGGGGTGGCCCACCCCCTCCCAACAGCAGAGGCGGTCCCCCACCTTATGGTAACGGCCCACCTTATGGTAATGGCCCACCTTATTATGGTAATGGACCACCTTACTATGGCGGCATACCTACATTTGGTCTAGGAGGCCCGTACCCTTATGGACAGTTTCCTCCGGGAACACTCTATGGTCAGTCGATACAAGGTCCCACTGGTCCTTACATGCCTTATCAGTACTATCAGTACCCATAGCCTAATCCGCAGCTACCCTTTTTGGCTACTTTGGATCTACCGGACCGATCTCGCATGACAAATGACCCCATCTACCATGGAACTAATTGGCCACCCATTCCATTGAAACTTCCATCAGATATCCCCAAATTTGATGGCAAGCCAGGTGAAGATCCCAAAAACCATGTGATGACATATCACTTGTGGTGTTCATCCAACTCCTTGATGGATGACTCGATCCATCTTAGGTTATTTCAATGGAATCTCACTGGTTCAGCTACCAAGTGGTATATTGAACTACCACCCCATTCTTTTCCTGATTTTGGTTCTCTTTCTATGAATTTTTTGACTCATTTCCAGCTGCCTATACGGTACAAAATTGGTACAAATATTTTGACCTCGCTCTGTCAAAATACTACTACTCACATCTCGGATCATATACATGAGTGGCGGAGGAGACAACGTCTAATTAAATATCCTATTCCAGACCAACTCCTAGTAGACTGGCTCACAAAGTCTCTCATACCTACCATAGCACGAGATGTTTCCATGGGAGGGGTCGTCACTGAGGAACAAGCCATCACCCGTGCCTATTTATTAGACTTAGTCTATGCTCAGTCTGGCACGTTGTTTGATATTCTTCCCGATGCACCCCGTAACACGTACGACCCCGCGAAATCATCTAAGGGACCCCAAGCTGATGGAATCATTGGATCCCTTAACACCCATCCTCCCTCTCAAACTGTTGGATCATCGAACCACCAAGGTTCTTCCCCATTACCAACACAAGCTAGTCATTGTAAAATTAGTCAAGGCAGATCTAATGAACAAGTAAATCAATCACAACAGATGAACATAGAAAATATGGTGTAAAACTGTGCAAAACATGCAGCAGTGCTCAATATCCCAATAAGGGTGAATAATTACAATACAATCTGACAATGTGAGTGAGCAATTCGAATTGACTAAGTAGGCCATTCGAATCACTGAATGGAGTAGCATGACTCCAACTAGGAGTCCTCATCATCAATCGGTGGTGCTCATCAATGCACAAGAACCAGTCATCCAGGTGTCAATCTGAGTCTAACTGAGTGTAACAAGTGTAACTGAAGTGTGTAGCACTGATTAAGGGAAGGAGGCTCAGTGGGGGGGTGCATGGGAGGCTAACTGAAGTCAGAACAAGTCATCTAGTCAATTTGGAGGTCCAATGGAAGTGAAACAGTCAGTCGGGAGTGAAACTAGCCTCAAATCAGGGAGAATCAGAGCTAACTGAATGTAACTGAAGTGGAACTGCAGTGGTAGGTGAAGAAGTGCGCCCTTCTCTGGAAGTAGGTGAGAAGTGGGCTCTTTTCTGACTAGGAGGGCTAAAACTCTGAAGTAAGTGGCTCCCGGGTGCTAGAATAAGGTGGCTAAGGTGCTGGAGGCATCAACCTGGTGACTGGGATGCATGCAAAATGCATGCAAACCCTAATTGCATGCAAGATCCTGAAAAAGATGATGTGGATATCCGAACACCCCCCCTCAAGCTAGACTATGATGTGCAAAAAATAATGTGGGGCCCTAGTAACTAAGACCAAAGGTCACCCCAATACAATAATCCAAAAAATGCTGAAAATAAACTAAGTGAGGAAAGAGGGAAAACCCAGTGGGAAGAAAGCCCCCCCTCAAGCTAAAGCATAATAATGGATCAATCTGTCTCCACCGTGATGGAACTCACCCCCAACAATGAACAGAGGTAAGAGAACTTCTTCTCAGTGAAGCTCTTGGTGAAGATGTCTGCAATTTGCTCATCAGTAGGGCAATATTGCAGAATGATGGTGCGGTCATGCACCAACTGTCGAATGTAATGCATATGAATCTCAATGTGTTTGGTCCTCTGCCGCTGAACTGGATCTGTGGAGATCTTGATAGCACTTTGATTGTCACAAAATAGGACAGTCGAAGTAGTGCCACCAAAACCAAACTCGGAAAGAATACCCTGCAACCAAACTGCCTGAATGCAGGCATTGACTGCCCCTCGATACTTTGCCTCTGCTGAAGAAAGTGCAATGGCTGCTTGCTTTTTGCTGGAATAGCAAATAGCACCATGACCAATCATGAAAACATAACCGGAAGTGGACTTCCGATCAATGCTATCACCTGCCCAATCTGAATCAGTAAAACCAATGAAATCAAGCTCAGAATCTGCAGCATAATGTATGCCAAACTGTCTCGTACCTTGCACATACTGCAAGATCCGCTTGGCTGCTCGCCAATGAAGCTCATGTGGCCGCTGCATATATCTTAACATGGAACTCACGGCATATGAAATATCAGGCCTTGAGTGTGTCAAATAAAGTAGTGAACCAATCAACTGTCGATACATATTGCAATCTGCAAGCGGTGTAGAATCTCCCTCCTCAAGACTGATTCCTGAGAGGAATGGGAATGGGGCTGCCTTACATTCAGCCATATTAAACTTCAATAACAGGTCGGGAGCATATTTTTGTTGAGATATAGTGATCCCATCAAAATTTTGAGCTATCTCCAAGCCCAAAAAGTGACTCAGCAAGCCCAAATCGCTCATGTCAAAAGCTAGATTTAAGGCAATTTTTAGCTTGTTTATTGAAGTAAGAGTGCTACCAGTAATGAGAAGATCATCAACATAAAGTACAATAACCAACAAATTACCTTTAACTCGCTGAAGATACACATTCAGATCAGATTTGCATCTTTGGAAATTCTGAGAAAGAAGGAAGGAGTCCATCTTTGCGTACCAAGCTCTTGGGGCCTGTTTTAACCAGTACAAAGATTTCTTCAATCTGCAAACTAATGATGGATATGATGTATATCCCTCTGGCTGCTACATATATACCTCTTTGGCAAGGTCTCCATGTAAAAATTCACTCTTCACATCCATGTGGTGCACTTCCCAGTGCTTGGATGCGGAAATAGCTAAAACAAGGCGGATGGAATCCATCTTTGCAACCAGTGCAAAGGTCTCAGTGTAGTCCACTCCTTGGACTTGGGAGAAACCTTTTTCCACCAACCTTGCTTTGTATTTTCTACTAGAGCCATCAGCAGCAACTTTCATGTGGTAGACCCATTTACACTTCACTAATTTTCTTCCAGGTGGAAGAGAAACTAGCTCCCATGTGTTGTTCTTTTGAAGAGAACTGTACTCTTCATCCATGGCACTTTGCCATCTCGTATCTCGATGGGAAGAATAGTATGATGTGGGATCTGAACCAGCCATCAAATAAAAAATCTCAGGAATTAATGGATTAGCAATAGAAAGAGCCATACCTGCTCTTTGAAAGTCTGCTCTTGTTCGTCTCGGATCAGCAGGATTTCCAAGATTCAAACCAGCAGATTGAAGAGTGTTTTGGGCCCACTTTGGTAACTGAGGAGGATCATAATGGCCGGATTCCGAACTTGATATGTCATGATCATCATATGCTGCTACAATATCAGAAATATCAGAACTCATACCTTCATTATCGCTGCACGGATCTTCTGGTGAAGGCGGTGAATCAACAGTCTCTTCCTCGACTAGTTGCAATTCTTGAAGCGGTTCTTCAAATTGCACACTGCGCTCTATGAATATCTTTTTAGATCTGATATCCATGAGTTTATATGCTTTTGATTCTTCCCCATATCCTATCATTATGCACTCGATGCTTTGTGGATCCAAAGCTTGTCTCTTCTTGGAAGGAATTCTAGCCCATGCAGTAGAGCCAAAAACTCTCAAATTTGACACATCCGGTTTGTGACCAAAGAATGCTTCGAAAGGAGTCATACCTTTCACGGATGAATGTGGAACACGGTTCTGTATGTATGCAACAACATTGATTGCTTCAGCCCAAATATTTGCAGCCACACCTTTTGATTCAATCATGCATGTAGCCATCTCTTTCAGTGACCGGTTTTTCCTTTCCGCTACACCGTTCTACTCGGGTGTGTAGGGAACTGTATGTTGGATCTGAATTCTGCTTTGGGCACAAAGTTGCAGCAACTTGGACTTAATATATTCTCCACCATTATTAGATCTAAGAGCTTTGATCTTGCTCTCAATGGCGGTCTCAACAGAAGCCTTAAAATCCTTGAATTTTCTAAGCACTTCTGACTTGTTTTTGAGAAAGAATACCCATGTAAAGCGGGAAAAATAATCAATAAATGTCAAAACATACCTTGAACCATTTAATGACATATGGGGCAGCGGACCACTGATATCAGAATGTATCAACCCCAAAACTGTAGAAGCTCTGCTAGCTTTGCCGTGGTCGAATCTGTGCTCGGCGTGCTTCCCAATAATGCAACCAGTGCATATTCCCTTCGAGGAACGGAGTTGTGGAAGACCATCTACCATGGATTTGTTTGATAGCAGCAGAAAATACTTATAATTAATATGCCCAAATATTTCATGCCAAAGCCTACTAACCTTATTACCATGTGTGCGAAGAGTAGTGGGCTTTGCAAGCGGAATAAAGTGTGAAAACTCATAGCATTTTGCAGTGTTGTTTGCCTTTCCAACTGCAACAAGTCTTCCACTTTTGATATCAGAAATTTCAACTGTATTAGGGCTGAATGTAACTTGCTTCGGTTCACCAGTGTGTGTCATTTGATACACAGAAAGAAGATTTGAAGCCAAGGAAGGCACATAGAGAACATTCTGAAAGCTTCCATGATCTACATGAATCGTACCTTTGCCCTTTGAAGAAATTTTTGAGTTATCTCCCAAATGGATGGGGATGGAGCTGTTTGGATCGAATGAAGAAAAAGAATCAATATTTGCAGCCATGTGATTCGATGCACCTGAATCTATCAAGAGAGTAGTGGGCTTCGAAACAGTTTCCATGAGTGCTTGTCCTCTTTCATGATCATCATTCCTATCCTTCTTCCTTGCACCGTCAAGAAGGGTTATGTTGTTCTTTTCCAAAAGGAGGGCCATTTGATCTATAGTCTTCTTCATACATGAACTTTCGGGATGAAAGCCACGGTTACAATAAGTACATTTAGAGTTTTGGTTACCTTCTTTGCCCTTTTGCTTGAACTTCGAACTGGATGGTGCATCCATTTGTTTGCCTTTCTCTCTTTGCTTGTGAGGCTCGAATTTGGGCTTCTCCTTCTTTTGCTTTCCTTTACCATTCAGGATCTTGGGTCCTTGAACATATAGGGCTGAATCTTTGGAGCTTATGGACCCCATTTGAATCAACTTGTCATGCTCTTTTGTGACAGACTCAATGAAGGCATTCAAGGTAGGCATCTTCCAATTCGGGGTAGTTAGCCGACCGGAATTGAAAGTAGAGACAAATACCGAATAATCTTTACCAAGCTTGCTTATAATGGAGAGGATCAATTGTTTGTCCTCTTTGATAACTCCACTGTTCTTCAACTGCAAGTTCAAGTTCTTGAATTTTGTGAAGAATTCATTGATGGTCTCGAAATTCTCAGGACTAAGGGCAATCAATTCATTCTCTAATTGAAAAGCCCTAAGCTCATCCTACTTGCCAAATAGTGTTTCAAGTTGCTCCCATATAGCTTTTGGAGTCTTCAATCCGCTGAGATGGAAGTGAAGATCTTTGGAGATGGAGAGACAAAGAAGACCATAAGCTTCATCAAGCTTGTTGTAGTGTTTGGTTCTATCTGACAGATTGTTTGGCTCCAATTCAAGACCAAGAGTGACTCGGTAGTAACCTTTTGAACGTAATATGATCTCCATATCATCTTTCCAATCAAAATAATTGAATGGGGTGAGGATAGGATTTGAAGAAGAGTATTCCATTGCTAGGAGCGAGTGCACACTGATGTAGAGGAGCTTGCATGCACAGTGTAGCGAATGCAATTGATGGAGACAATAAACCTGCAAATCACAATAAACCAAGAACAATGAAGTCGAACAATCCACCCTTTTAGAGTTGCATCACACCTGGGATTGGAGATCAAACAATGTTAAATGGGTCCAATGTATCAGATCCAGGAATTATGTGGAAACTCAAGCTTCTGGAGTGGTATTGGAAGTATTTTCAAGCTTTGCATGCACAGGAGCGAATGCCCTTGAGATATTTCATGCCAAAACTTTTTGCAATTTTTGAGCAATTCACTCAAATCTTCTTGTAGAACCACTTGTAGAAAAGAGATCTTGTCCCTGCAATGGCTCTGATACCATGTAAAATTAGTCACAGCAGATCTAATGAACAAGTAAATCAATCACAACAGATGGACATAGAAAATATGGTGTAAAACTGTGCAAAACATGCAGCAGTGCTCAATATCCCAATAAGGGTGAATAATTACAATACAATCTGACAATGTGAGTGAGCAATTCGAATTGACTAAGTAGGCCATTCGAATCACTGAATGGAGTAGCTTGACTCCAACTAGGAGTCCTCATCATCAATCGGTGGTGCTCATCAATGCACAAGAACCAGTCATCCAGGTGTCAATCTAAGTCTAACTGAGTGTAACAAGTGTAACTGAAGTGTGTAGCACTGATTAAGGGAAGGAGGCTTAGTGGGGGGGCGCATGGGAGGCTAACTGAAGTCAGAACAAGTCATCCAGTCAATCTGGAGGTCCAACGGAAGTGAAACAGTCAGTCGGGAGTGAAACTAGCCTCAAATCAAGGAGAATCGGAGCTAACTGAATGTAACTGAAGTGGAACTGCAGTGGTAGGTGAAGAAGTGCGCCCTTCTCTGGTAGTAGGTGAGAAGTGGGCACCTTCCTGAATAGGAGGGCTAAAACTCTGAAGTAAGTGGCTCCCGGGTGCTAGAATAAGGTGGCTAAGGTGCTGGAGGCATCAACCTGGTGACTGGGATGCATGCAAAATGCATGAAAACCCTAATTGCATGCAAGATCCTGAAAAAGATGATGAGGATATCCGAACAGTCATGACACCACCAAATCATCTGCTCCTGCTATCACCGAAGAAGTGAATAATGTTCAATCAACTTCACCTCAGAATTCTGGTGGCAAGAAGAAGAACAAAGGGAAACCTAAGAAATCCTCCACCTAGCAGGAACATAAGAGCACCCCTGATGATGCCAAATAGAAAAGGAAGTTGAAGTATCCTTGTCTACTGTGTGGTGATGACCACTTTTCCAAAGAATTCCCCCATAGAGATGAAGTTCAAAAGTTTCTTAAGGGAAAACCCATACCCACAGTTCTAAACGATCCCTTCCGTACTCAAAATCAGCAGTTGATTGCTCAAGCCTCTCCTTCTCAAGGAGAGGCATCCTCTACTGCGCATGTTCTCATGATGCATAGTGAGACGGTTAATTTGAACACTCAATCGCGTTCGCATGACTCAATCCCTTCGAAGGATCCTATTGGAATTAATACTGAAAAAGCTTCCACTTCTCTACCTGAGGTGACTGTACCACCAGCCTCTCTCACCATTGAGAATCCCTCTTTCGAGTCAGTATTGCATCCGCCCAAGAGCACGATTCGGAAAGCACTTTTCAATCCCAATGCCCAAGCAACTGAGAATTACAATATCGTAGAGGACCTAGCGCAAGCTCCTTGTGCCATGTCGACGCTGGAAGTCTTGTAGAATTGTCCCAACCAATGCAAGACTCTCCTCGCTTCCATCGGTGCAGTCGATCCAGATTCTTCGAACACCATCATGTTTCACTAGTACAAAATGAGAAATTAATGACTAAAAAAATGACTAAAATTCGACTATAAACAACTATTTTTGAGTCGGAGACTAATAGTATCCGAATTCCACTATCTTATCTCTAGTCATATTTCAGTAGTCATTAATTGGTTGACTTATTAGTCATTGATAGTCACTGATTAATTCATTGATTTAGTCATTGATACTCACTGATTTAGTCATTGATACTCACTGATTTAGTCATTGATTGCCACAATTAATGACCAAATATACGACTAAATAAACTACTAGATGATAACATATTAATGACTAAGCTAAATACGACTAAACGTTAGTCGCACTATAAGATACTGGAAATTAGCTACTAATAGTCGTATATATGCAAATTTAGTCATTTTCTTAGTCACTAATTTATGATAGGGTATGGAGAAATCGAACCACCAATCTCCTGCCTATAATTAGGCAAGTGCTCTACCATTGAGTTAGCACCCTTTAAGAAGTTGTTATTGCTCGACAATGATGATATTCAAACAATTTTTGCATCATTCAAGCATACAAAATAATGATTACCAAGTTACTATAGATCCATAATGGCTTACCTTGTACTAGTCCTTCAAGTTCTTCAATTGTTTTTTTTAAGTGCAAAAATATATTTGCACTTAATAAAAACAGTTGAAGAACTTGAAGGACTATTACAAGGTAAGCCATTATGGATCTATAGTAACTTGGTAATCATTTTTTTGTATGCTTGAATGATGCAAAATGCAAAAATCCCTAAAATTTATAGGAATGATAAGCATGCATTTATTATTAAACTATCTACCGAGTCATCTAGAGTCATGCCAAGATATCTGAATTTGACTGAAAATTCATAAGTAACTTGAAGATAATGGTGATGATGCCATGGAAAGGAGAATTTCAGTTTATATAGAAGCAAAGGATGAGAAAATGGTGTCCCAAACTCATCTTCCTCCAATGTGGGCCAAGCCACCATCCCCTGTAAAATGAACACAGGTGCATGTTTCTCTCAGGTTCCATGAACATATTACACAACCTTCGGATAGTTTCAATCATATTTGGATGTCCATAACAGTGTGAGCATGTGTGTGTATGTTGATTTCCTAAGGTAGTGAATTTAGACCATGGATTCTATTTTATGCACTTGATGCCTGATTTTTATTGAACCTTTTAAATCTGGAGGAGATTGAAATCAGATATACATTGAATCTCCATCAACACTTGGACATATCCTTACCTTAACTGGTAGTGAGTATGACAAAGGACCTTTTATTTGTTGTTCCAATAAATTGACATCTTCTACCAGGGCCTGAACAAGAAAAATCCAATAATGAGACAAACAAATATCACATATTTCGGTTCAGCTTCTGTACCCATATTTACTAATTCATTCTACATAGAGGAGCTGTGAGTTTTAGCATTTACTGGCCTTTTGAACTTATTCTGCAGATCGAATAAACTTTCAAGAGATCTTACTCCCTTGGGCATGAAATTTCCTTCGACAACATCTTTACTTTGTAGATCTGAATTGTGCTTCTCTTCATCTATTATGGCTTCCTAGAACACATCTTCATTTGTTAAGAAGCTGAGGATCTTATCATCATCATCAAACACTCTAAGATTTGTAATTTTATCCGGAACATATGGCCTAAAAATTAATTCAATAGAACACTTGTTATTAGTAGGCACTAATCTAGAAATAGAGGTAGCTAACAAATCGGTTGCTGCATTTCTTAATTTGGGAATGGAATTAATATTAAAAGCATCAAAACATGAAATAAAATTCCAAACCTCTAACTAATAACCTTTCAAATGCTGTGAAAGGAAGTGGATTGTATCTCTCACTTTCCTGACAACTATCTCTGAATCACCAAAGACTTTCAGATATTTAACATTTAAACTAATAGCTTTCTTTAAACCATGGACCAGATCTTCATACTCAGTGGTATTGTTAGCGCATTCGAACTCTAATCTACAAGATAAGAAGGGTTTATTGGTTTCAGGATCAATTAGGACACAACCAGCTCCAGATGCTTCTTGGGTTTTAGAACCATCAAATTATAAGACCCAAAAAACAGTTTCTGCTTTAGCTAAGTTAGTACCACTATCGCTTATGTTAGTGACTAATCCTACTATGTCACAATCAATACCATCAGTCTGAGAAAATTGAAGGAGATCGGAATGTTCATCTGATTCATGGCTAACATCTTCCAATTTATAATTTCCTAGTTCAATCTCTAAGAAATAATTTCCCAATACTAAAGATGAGAAAGCTACAGCTTCATTCTTTTCCTCTAACTGAGTAACATTTTGTTTCATGTGGGGTTCTCTCAGTATTTTAATCTAGTTTTGTCTATTCTGATAAGGCAACCACAAATGAGACCAGTCTGTTGCAAAGTAACCATTAAGTTTTGTAGACCAGTCCCTGCTTAAAATCAAACCATAATCCTTAGGAATATCGACCACAATTATATCCATGTATTGACATACTCTCAGATTTGCTGACAGCCTAATAAGCACATCTTTCATTTCTCCAATGAATTTAACAATAGTCCTATCTAACTGTATGATCTAAGATGGGGATGGAATTGGATGCCCGTTAATCTTTTTGCAAATTGAAAGTGGCATGACATTTGAAGAGGCACCAGAATCTACCAAACAATTATGCACAGTATGATTGAAAATTTCGAAGGTTAGAAGAAAAGGCAAAGTTTGCGATCTTGATTTCCCACCAATGCTAGCTTCGTTTATCTCGGGGTTTTCCTCAATGTTTTCTATCGCAGTGCTAGCTTGTGAGTCAAAATCATCTAGCAATTTCTTTCTTTGCTGGGGCAGACTGCACATATCAAATATAGAGACATTTGCTTTCGCCTTCTTAATGTCTTCAATTATATCATACCCCATATCACATTCTTTTGAAACTTTAGGTTGATTTTCTATTTTGTTCAAAGTGACCTTTGGCTATTTAGATGTTTCAGTGCTTGGCTCTTTTGTCACCGCTGGGTTTTCCTTAGGCTGCGGCGGAATGACAGTTATGTGCCTTCTGGGTATCTCTTTCGTAACCTTGGCTTTGGGTGCCTTGATAGTTTGATCAAGAACGGTGCCTTTACTCCTAGTGGTGACATTAATTGCTGCAGTCTAAAATTCATCAGTTATATCTTCGAGAGAAGGTTCTTGTGCAGGTGCCCAATCCCATAAGACGATTGTTGTGTCAGGAGCAGGTTCTTTCTGCTAAAAAATCTGCTCTTCCTGAGGATCTTTCTGATCAGTTATCTGCGCATCTAACATTTGATTCATCACTAGGCTCATCGAGTTTATCCACTGTGGACAACTTTTTTCTGAGTGCTATTCTTGATGGAAGGTACAAAAATGGTCCATGCCTACTTCATTTAAATTTAGCACAGCAGAATTGTTTACAGGCGGAAGCGGCTATTCATTTTCTTCTCTTTTCTTATAGAAAGGCTTGAATGGATTCCTGGAAGTGCTAGCTGTCTTATCTTTCTCTAGAACGATAATATTATTATAAATATTTTGCATCATTTTGACCATATTTTCCATATCTGTTGATTGTTCCTCTTTATTTTTCGTTAACATAAGAGGTTTCTTAACAGCTGTTCGTTTTGCTTCCAGAACGAGAGAATGCTTAGCAATGCTATCAACTTCTTCCTCTACCTTCTTTGCTTCTTCAAAGTTTTCTATCAAGGTAGTTTTCTTCATTATTTTAACGAACATTGCTATGGGAGGATCAAGAGCCGTTGTATAATATTCAACTAAAGATTCCTCGGCAGGCCTTGCTGCATCACTAAAATTTTTCAACAATCATGTAGTAAATATTTGATTAAACTCTTGTTAATTTTAAGATAATTTCATTCCATTATCATTTAGGATCACTAAGAGAATAACATGTACATCATATCAATCATAAACACAAAAGCAATCACACAAGAGACATAGAGTTTCATCGGGGAAAACCAAGAAGGTGAAAAACCATGCAACTTCGTCAGAGATAAGATAAGCCCCAATACAAGATCATAATGATCAAACCCAATAAGATGTCTCTAGCCGATGCTCCTCCTCCTCCACTAGTGTGCCACTTTCTCTCTTAGCTACGCGAGCTTGAGAAGTGAGTGAATGATCTAAATGAGAGACACAACCTCTCTATTTATACACTGACTTGACCTGCCAATAATCCACTGGGGCCAACTTGCTAATCAAGCCTAATAACCCAACCACATGTGCTAACCAGGGCCGACCCCACACTAGTGGTCTAATAACCCATCAATACAAATGACGACACTTGTCGATGCACATGACGACACTTACAAATACAAATAACGACACTTCCAATCAGAGGAATAATACATCTCTGTGGGATATACAATAAAGTACAAATGTAATACATAGAAGAATATCTTCTAAAGTTACAAATACATCAACACTCCCTCTTAACTATGAAGGTATTCTTTTGTCATAGGTCATCAATACATATTGGCACAAGTCTTCAATTCTAGAGCTGGATCAACATCACTGGATCACGGAGCATCATCATCACTGCTGCTATACTCGACATCTCGATCACTGGGCTATCTCTAAAATTTGCTCATCATAGGAAGTTCTACAGGGCTATCCCTTTTTCATGCTGGATGTAGGCCCACCACCTATAGGTCTTCATCATCATTGGCCATACTATGGAATCCTCATGACTTATTACGTGAGTCAACAAAACCTCGAAAGAGCATCCCAGGACTGATTACGAGCACACAGCTCAACCTATCAGATCTCCCAAGATCTTTTACATGCCACTGCACAACCTGTCCATGGCCACAGAGGATCATCCTGATACTCATGATCATACTTATCATAACTTTGTTCACGAAGCACAACCCAAATGCACATCACACAAAACTTACATTCGCCTGCATGGGAAGGCACACTTCAACCATCCGTGAAAGGCTTAGCCCTTATATCTACGCCATGGGAAGACACACTTCAACCATGCAGGAATGGCACAACACTTATATCGCAGCCATGGGAGAACACATCTACAACCATGCTCAAATGGCACAACACTTATATCACAGCCATGGGAGAACACATCTACAACCATGCTCGAATGGCACAGCACTTATATCGCAGCCATGGGAGAATAAATCTACCACCATGTGAGAATGGATTCGGAAATTACATCATGACCATGGGAGAACACATCTACCACCATGTCATAAAATCCTAGCAATTACATCGCTACCATGGGAGAACACATCTACAACCATGTACGAAAAGCTCATGTGCATCTGTGTCTTCGGAACTCATCACACATAATCCAACTGATTATGTAATGTATCCACCTGATACATATCATCACATATGATCATCCTGATCATCATCATAGCATCATCCTGATGCATATCATCCAGAGTATCATCCTTATACTTATCACACATGATCATCTTGATCATCGTCACTGCATTGTCCTGATGCATGTCATCCAGAGTATCGTCCTGATACTCAACATACATGATCATCCTGATCATCGTCACTACATCGTTCTGATGCATATCATCTGGAGAAACATCCTGAAGCTCGTCATCCATGATCATCCTAATCATACAATTCATCCACCTGATGCATCCCAAGTATCTACCTCATACATAAATACATGATCCAACTGATCATACCAAGCATCCAACCAATGCATATACATATACATGATCCATCTGATCATACTGAGCAGTAATTGGAGCATCGTCCTGATGCTCATCACACAACGCTTACATCCACAACAATGGGAAGGATCCTCCTCTCACCATGCTTGGAATGGCTTCTAAAAATGTGTCCCATCACTTCTTACTCCAAGTATCTTCAATCTGAGGAACACCAAGCCTCTCTCTAAAGTACTCAAACTTCACTCTGGCTAGTGGTTTCATCAACACATCTGCAACTAGCTCATCTGTCACAACATACAGGAGCATCATTGCTCCTCTCTGCACCATATCCCTAATATAGTGATATTTGATCTCAATGTGCTTTGACCTGTCATGGAACACCAGGTTCTAAGACAGCTTCACACAACTCTGGTTGTCACAATAGATACTAGTAGCATCCAACGAGAGATCAAATAGCTCAGATAGTAGCTTCCTCAACCATACTGCCTCACAACTAGTTGAACAAGCTGCAACATACTCTCCTTCAGCTGTACTCAGTGCTACACAGGACTGCTTCCTACTAAACCAAGAGATCACACCTGATCCCATACTGAAGTAGCACCCATAAGTGCTCTTCCAATCTACAGCACTAACTGCCCAATCTGAATCAACATAACCCTCTATGTTAAACTTTTGATTCGCATCATAATTGAGCCCATATTCAACCGTACCCTTCAGGTACCTCAGAATATGCTTTACAACAACCAAGTGAACTCCTCTGGGATCCGCCAGGAACTGGATCAATGTGTTCACCGCAAAACAAATATTTGGTCTCGTGTTCGTTAGGTACATCAAGGACCCAATCATTTGACGATACACCGTGACATCTATTGGCTCAGATGAAGCATCACATAGAAGCTTCAGGTTCAATGCCATAGGTGTGGCCATGGCCTTGCAGTCCATCATCTCGAACCTCGTGAAGATCTCTACTGCATACTTCCCTTGTCCAAGGAAGATTCCATCTGCACTATACCACACCTCCATGCCTAGGAAATAGTGCATCATCCCCAAGTCCTTCATCTCGAACTTGGCAGCAAGCTTCCTCTTAGTCTCGGCAATCAATCCATCCTCTCCTGTAACAAACAGGTCATCCACATATAGGAGTAGTATCACTGGATTGCCTTCCTCAACCTTGTAATAAAGGTTTGAATCTGCTTCACTCTTGGTAAAGCCCAAATTGGATAGGAAACTGTCCATCCTACCATACCAAGTCCTAGGAGCTTGCTTCAAGCCATACAAGGCTTTCTTCAACCGACACACATATGACACTCTATCATGGGTCTCAAAACCGAGTGGCTGCTCCACATATACTTCCTCTTCGACTACACCATTCAAGAAAGTTGTCTTGACATCCATCTGGTGTATCTTCCATTTCATCACTGTAGCCAGGGAAAGTATTGATTTGATGGAAGTGTACCTGGCTACAATAGCAAAATTCTCTTCATAGTCTATCCCCTCTTTCTGGGAGAAGCCATGAGCTACAAATCTCGCTTTGTATTTTTCTATGCTACCAACTACAGCATGCTTGATCTTATAGATCCACTTGGAAGTCACAATAGACTTCCCTTTGAGTCTTGGGACGACATCCCAAACATCATTCATCATGATCGAAGGATCATAGCATCCTTCCATTACTTCATCCCGGATCCTGGGAACTTCAAATTCTTCAATAGATAACTTTGTTGCTGGAACAAATGTTGTAGTCCTTCTTTTGTAGGTGATGGTATACAATCTTTCCTACAAGACAAGTTAAATTGCATGATTAGAAACATCTCATAGTTTTTAGAACAAGTTCTTATAAAGAAATATGTCATACAATCATGCAATTATTTTAGCCAATGCTTCAATACAACATTTATCCATATC
Source organism: Larix kaempferi (assembly GCA_027924585.1). NCBI lineage: Eukaryota > Viridiplantae > Streptophyta > Pinopsida > Pinales > Pinaceae > Larix > Larix kaempferi. Next base: position 10,304,651 of record BSBM01000547.1, on the reverse strand, counting down.
CCGTGACTTTCTAGATGCCTTCCAATCTCTACCAGAACATTGTTAAGAGTGTGCACAACTCCCAACATGTCAGCAAAGAGGTTTCATTCTAGATAAGTAGCAATGGAATGTTGTACAGTGCCATAGGCCACTTACCCATTACATGCATATTAGTCGTATACTGCAATTATTCTAATATACATGATACACAACCTAAGTCTAGGAACATAAGTATATACATCATTGAACAGTATTATTTAAACAATCAAATATACAAGAAATGACAATTCAAATACTTATCTTTGTTTGTTTGTTGGGTGGACTCCCTCTCAATCTTTGCTTCCTTGCAGGAACTACTTGAGTGTGCTCCCTCTTGATCTTTGCTTCCTGGATCACCTGTCCTTGAACTTATATCCATCCTCGATCACTATGCATGCTTACTAGTATCATCATTTTGTTATCCTCGAGATCTCATACATAATCATACATTCATTAGTATAATCTTAATACCATCAAAACACAATAATCCTAAACATGTATAGTCATGATCATTTCAAACATAGATAATAAGCATTAGCATTCAAAGTTGCAGGGAAGACTTCTCTTACTCATGCATATTCATATTTCACCATAGAACTCTTCTGGTTAGTCATATCATCAATCAAGGTAAGAGACATAATATACATAAACCCTAGATTACTCAAACTTGTAACTTCATGAGTAATCATTATCAATCATACAAAAGTATAAGATCCTTACATAGGGTAGGATTCTAACATGATATAGGAAAAACATACCTGGTCATCATATTTGCTAGTTACGTCTAGCAATGCTTTTCTTGTTCTCTTCACTGACCTGCATAACTCATAAGTTAACCATTGTAGAACCAAATTATACATACCTCTATGTGATCCATGACTATGAATGAGTCTTTTTCTTCATGTCATTATGGTCTTGATCTAGGACTTGATTTGTACCTTCATGTTAACGGATAACATTCTCCTCATACAACACCACAGTACATTAGTACAATCATAATACAATCATAAGTGTCATAACCCTAATCAATTAATGTCTTCTATCATGCATTCATACTTTTACTAGGGTGATAAGACAAGTCTAAAATTTAAACAAGATTGTTACTAAACTCAATAACATGAAGACAATCATATTATAAACTTAATCATGAACATATTTCAAAACATACCTGTAAGTCATACCTGTCAGATTGCTTGTAGTAGTTGTTGTTGTTGTTCCTTTTGGTATGGGCTGTGAGAGCTTGATATTCATTCCCCATCTTTTCTTCTCGAGCTATAATTTGAGCTTCTTCCCATGAGCATTCTTCTCACATCTTGCTGAAAGAGATAAGTTTCTTCCTAGCACAAATTCCTTGGATGAAGGAATCCCATGACCTAGGAAGGCCATTAAGAGTGGTCATTACCATTTCTCCATTCTCTACAGCTTCAAGTTGTTCTTTTATCTGGGAAACCCTTGAAGAGTAAGACTGCATGGTCTCCGCATTTTGGATCTGGATGTTCTTTAGTTGATTCCTCAATGTCATCTTCAGATTTATGTTCTTCCCTTCAAATAGCTTGGTCAAGGAATCAAACATCTCCTTAGGTGTCCTTAGGGAAGACACATGGGGTATGAGATAGTCCTTAATAGAATCAGCAATGATTCTCTTGGCTTTGACCAAGTTCTTCTTGTGAGAAGTCTTAGTCTCATCTCCCTCTGGAACTGGAACCTCTTCACTTGTGTAAGTGTCCAACTCATTCTCTTCTAGGATTAACCCAATCCTATACTTCCATGCTCGGAAGTTATCAGCCCCTTCAAGCTTATCCTCAACCTTGGTGTAGTGAGACATATTAAGAAGTACTTCAAATGGAAATAGAAAAGTTATTAGGTCTTACCACTTGATTTGCTAAAAACTGGATCTAGAGTTGGATTAGGGTTTGTCAGAGAAACCCTAAAAATTCAAAATGTGAATTTCAAAATTTTGAAAGGATAGAAAGATGTGCCTTGATGAGTTGATCAAGTTGGTATACTCAGAATTTGAAAACTGCAAAGTTTCACCCCTCAAATTTGCTTTTCAAACTTCCAGATTCACTAGGGAGGACCCTGAATTAGGGTTTGTTTCCCAGAGCTTCACCCATCCAAAAAGTTTGATATGAGTCTCTAAACTTCGATTTTTCAGAGGAGCTTCTAGCCATGGTCTCCAATTTCAGAAATTCCAACTTTTGCAGAAACCCTAATTTTTGGCTTCACTAGACAGGACCCCAAACTAGGGTTTGATTTTCCCGGAGCTTCACCCAACCAAAAAGGTAGATCCAAAGCACTAAACTTCAATTTTTCCAAGGAGCTTCCAGCTATGGTCTCATATTTCAGAAATTTCTATTTTTGTGGAAACCCTAATGTTTAGGTCAAAATTTGAAAATGCTCAGAATTGAATTCTGTTTCAACGGAAAGATGCGCCCTTCCAATGAGAGTCAATCTAGCCTTCTTCCTTTGATGATCTATGAAGAGAAACCCAAATATTAAGAAGCACTAGCTTCCGCAGCTGAACAATGCCTTCTTCTTAGGTAAGCTCTGATACCGTGTTAATTTTATGATAATTTCATTCCATTATCACTCAGGATCACTAAGAGAATAACATGTACAACATATCAATCATAAACGCAAAAGAAATCACGCAAGAGACACAGAGTTTCACCGAGGAAAACCAAGAAGGTGAAAAACCCCACAACTTCCTTAGAGATAAGATAAGCCCCAATACAAGATCACAATGATCAAACCCAATAAGATGTCTCTAGCCGATGCTCCTCCTCCTCCACTAGTGCGCCACTTTCTCTCTTAGCTATGCGAGCTTGAGAAGTGAGTGAATGATCTAAATGAGAGACACAACCTCTCTAATTATACACTGACTTGACCTGCCAATAATCCACTGGGGTTGACTTACTAATCAAGCCGAATAACCCAACCACATGTGCTAACCAGGGCCGACCCCACATTGGTGGTCTAATAACCCATCAATACAAATGACGACACTTGTTGATGCACATGACGAAACTTCCAATCAGAGGAATAATACGTCTCTGTGGGATATACAATAAAGTACAAATGTAATACATAGAATAATATCTTCCGAAGTTACAAATACATCAACAACTCTTGAACCTTTTCTTTCTTTTCTATCCTCATTGATAGCAATTCTTTCATGAGTGTAGCAACTGTTTTCTGATTTCCATACTTTTTCAAGAAACACTTCTTGAAATCTTCCCAATTCGATAGTGAACTAGCCTGCAAACTAAAGTAACAGGAAGATACTTTGCACTCGAAAGTGTAAGGAAAAATCCTACAGACTACATCTTCATATTGCACGTTTAAAAGACTGAAAGCTAAGTAAAAATGTTTAAGATGATCTTCTACAGAAATACCTTTCCCGAGATCATACTTAGGAAGAACCTTTTCTAGATTCTTGGGCAGATCATGGAATGGCCCAGCTATATTTAGTACTCCTATCGCTCTCTATGCTGGTACAACCATGGCTCCATGTGGTGAATTTGGTGGAGTTTTATGTGGAGTGTGAGGTGGAGAGTTGTGTGGAGTATGTGGTTCTTCTAGATTTTGAGGATTTTCAAGTCCAATTTCTCCAAGAGGTTCTATTATTTCTTCCAAAGATAGATCCACCAGATCTTCTAAGTTTTGAACAAGAACCGAATCCCTTGTATACTATGTTTCCCTTCTAGGGGCTCTTCTTCTGGGGAGTAAAGCAATTGCATTTAAACCACCAAGTTTCCTAACATAAGCACGGGTATGTCTTCTTAAATTCATTACTTCAACAAAAGGAACAACATACAGTGTTTCTTGCTGTTCGATCTTAGAATTGGGATCTTCTTGATTTATTAATTCCATATTTGGATTATTTGGGATAGTTGTTTCAAACGGGTCTTCAGCGGGATTCCTTCTAACGAAAGGATATCCTCTGCCAGCCATGCACTGGTGGCCCTCCTTATAGTGCCAAAAACAGTTGATGCCCCCGAAATCAGAGCATCAATCAGCAAGGGATTCTCCCCGGTAAGCAATCTCAATTAGATCGCTCATCGTTTGGTGTGGGGAATCCATCCAGTTAGCGGCACAGCTACCGTGTAAGATTTATAGATTTGAGTTCTTTTGCATCGGTTACGGCCCGATCCACCGTTTATGTATTTTATTTTAAAGATGAGATGCAAGTGCTGTATTCTAAATGCAAACTGTAAACAAATCTAATCTAAATTTTTTTTAAGAAAATTTAATCTATCCTCGTAAGGAGAAAATTTAAAGGATGATTAATAAACTGGAAGTGCAACCAAGAATTTTACAGATAGCTGTTAAATTGAACAGAAGCATTTACAACAGAAAATAAAGATGATCAAAGATAGCTTTGATACAGATAACATTCTATTACCCATTTTACACAGAAATTTTGCATGAGAGACTGAAAAATTTCAAAGCAAAGAAGTAATTTAGATGGTTAAGAATGATCTCACAACAAATGTGTGAATAATGCATAAGTAATTCGGCCAGTCATTCAAACATTCCCATAACAAACTCCATGCAGGCTTCCATTAGGCAAAATCGAACTTTCTTTATTGATGCAGTAAAATAGTTCACGTACAACATAAGTCTGTCCTTTCACCTGCCAAAATTCCTTTACATCTCTTTTATTCCTATATTTATATATTTTACAATACTTGTCTCTTCTCAAAACCTAACCCTAGGGAGAGACAAATTTTTTTCCTCTAGTGCCTAAAGAGACAAAAGATATTTCCAGCTGTTTTTTACAACATATTTATACAATAAACAAAAATCCAGCTGTCTTTTCTCAAAATTACAATAAAGCAAATTAGGCTTCAGAGGGTCCCGCTGCTTCATCTAATTTCTCCACCTCTGCTGATTTGTTCTCTTTATCAGGCCCTCCTGCTTTGGCTGGTTTGTCCAACCCTTGGATATAACTAGCTCACTGACCAATTTCTCTCAGGATGGTCTTTCCCCGCGTAGAGATTATCACTTTCAGCGCTATTTCATGCTTGCTCAAATCTGATTTGATACTTGCTGCCTCTGCTATAGTCGCTTGAGCAATTTCCTCCAGGAAATGGGCGTGTACAGCAGTCTGCCTAATGAATTAGTGAAGGTCCTTCAAGGTTATCACCTCTATCTTCTTAAGATAGTCTAATTCTGCATTCAAGTTACCTTGCAATTCTTCCAGACGTTGTTTTCTCAGGAAACTCATAAATGGTCTGAGGTAAAGCCATGTGGCACTTATCGTGAGTTTCCTAGATTTTGGAGTAGACAGTGTGGCATTTTTTTACGATTCTCCGGATATCAAGACTTAACCTGTTACCACAATCCCTACAAAACTCGAGGACTCCTGTATCCATGTCCAATTCCTCAGCGGTTTTAGCACGCAGGTTTGAGGGGAATCCAGACCTCCCTTTCCTCCATTCAAATTGTTCCTTTATTTCTGCCACGTGATGCACATACTTGTTCTTCATTTTAAGTGCCTCAACCTCAATGGATTTCATCCTTGTTATCATTTCCTTCATCCTGCAAACCTCTTCAGAAATCAATACTAGCGATTGATGAGTCTTTTCTTTTTTAATCAGAAAGGAAAACCTGCGTAAAATGTAGACTTATCCTACTTCTTTTCTTGCATGTCGCAGGCTTGTTTGTAAAATGTAGACAAATCCTGCTTCTTTTCAGTTACCTCTTTGAGGTGTTCTAACAGTTCTTCTTTTTCTTCTATTAGTCTTTCAAACTGAGGCTTGAAGAAATCAATTTGCTGAACACTGCTGGACTCATGATTTTCCAATTCTGTTATGCGAACCTTTAAGTCCTTTTGCTCATCTTCTGAGATCGCCAGCCGCATTTCTAGTGTATTCTTTTCATTCTCGAGCTGCTGGATTTTCAAAGTTGTTTCTTTCTTCTCTTCCTCAAGCTCTTTGTATTTCAACTTTAATTCATTCCCCTCTAACACCTCTTTCTTCATGTTAGCTTTTATCTTGAAACATAACTCCATGTATTTCTTAACATCTTCAACCAGACAATCGACATTGTCTTTACTTTCCTGGGCTGAATCCACAGAGCATGACGACGTGAACACAGGGTCAATGTTAATCCCTTGGACAAGTGTGGTTTCTGATACTCTGAGTTCATATTGGTCCTGTCCAATCTCCATTTTATTTACTGATCTGTCAATAATAACCTTCTTCCTTTGATGAAAGTAAATGGAATCTAGGTTGGCCACTTGGAACTACTTTATGGGGTTGTATGGGGTAAGTGCTAACTCCTCAATGGTGACAACCCCTTCATTATCTATCCCTGGTTGGTTCATTGTTTCAAGATCTAATCCCATGGCCCATGGGATGGACATGCCTTGTTCCACGCCTTTCTCAGCTTCTTCCTTTGCTTGTCTCTCTTCCATCTCTACTTGTAGCGTTTCGGCCTCTTCCTGCTGCAATTTGGCAGCTTGTTCCTGCAAGATTCTCTCTTCTTCTTCTCTCAAAGCTTTTGCTTCTTGTTCCTACTGAACTCTAGCAGATTCTGCATCTTGCTGCTACTTATCTGCTTGCTCCTTTCGAATTCTCTCTTCTTCTTCCTTTTCGCTCCTCTTTGTCTCTTCTAATTGAGATGCCGCTACCTCCTGGTCTTTCTGTATAAATCCAATGGGTTTAGAGCTGGAACTTGTTCATATTTTATGGCGGTAACATTTTCCCAGTTCATTCAGGTTCCTAGAACTTCAGAAAAATTCTTCTTCCTTGTCCCAAAGATGTGTGTACTCATAAGAAGTTTTGACATAAAGATAATGCTTAGCAACCCTACCACTAGGATCATGTCTCCTAAAGGGCTTTGTGCCAAAATGAAAGACCTCTAATCCCTGAGAAAAGTTTTCACCATCTTTTTCCTTCAGGAGGCTATATGCACCGATGTTGAAAAGCATCAGTGGATACATACCTTTCTTCCTCTCCGTGAGGATCTTGCTAACACCACCAGTGCCGAAGAGTTGTCTGAGAGCCTCTTTGTGTACTACAAAATATGTGACATATCGGGGAAACAAAAAGGGAGGCTGATATCCTCCACTCATTCAGATATAGGTGCCCTCGGTGGAGAAGTAATAATCCCCAAACTCCTCTATGATGGGCATGGCATTTTCAGATAGGCAGTTTGTCTCCTCTATGAAGATGAGCTGATACAGGGGCATGATGAGTTTCTCACATATCTGCTTGTAGTAATTCGCGTATTTTCTTGCCCATGTGGGATGGTAAGCTACAAAGAGAGGATACTCTTTTCTACTCCACATGCCGCCCAAATCCGAGAAGGGTGTTTGCTTAACAAGCAATCCATCAAATAAGAAGACATGAAGAAGTTAGCCTTCTTCTGGGTCAGGCCTCCTTGGGCAGCGGTTAAGTGTGAGACCATACTGTTTGAAATTATGTTAGCCCAATTGAAGATTGTACTGGACATGGCCACATGGACCATCACCGACACCCAAACAAGCTTGAAAACATTGACATTCGCCATGTTGAAAATCCAACTCAACATCAAGGCAATGAGCCTATAAGGAGTCCTTAGCAGAGCACTTTCATATTCATTGGTGTTTCTTTGCCTGATTTGTCTTTAAATTATCATCATCTTTCTGGTAGACTCTAGAGGGTCTATGGTTTGCTTGGCTATCCACTCATTGTCCAGCCAAGTCCTTTCCTGGGGCAACTTGTAAGTAGCCATGATGTGTTCAGGTCCGAAAGATGTCAGATTCATCCCAGTCTTGTCATTAATAAACCTTGTATCTGTCACAAACCCACCCATCATACCAGCGCGATGGAGAGGATCGTGATGCTAAAACCGAGCATCTAGCCCCATACTTATTAAATAAAACATTCACATAATATAAACAAACATATGAAAAAGTATAAATATAAGAAACATAGTGGAAATACATTCAATTACACATTCATCATGTATTCAAGATATTCATGAGATTCATCAAATAAATAAATTGCAAAGTTAACACAAGAGAGTACTTATCTTATAACAAGGTAGTCCTGAGCAACTGGCTATGCAACTGCAACATTCCACCCAACCATAGGCCAACTGTGATTATCAATATCTCAACACACCACCACCCCCGAGCTGGGCATGATCTCTACAAGGAACCAGGGAACAACAGACTCACACATAGCCCAAAGATACACCAGAATCAGCCAAGCCAAACTACAGTTGGGTTTATCAGGCTGCTAAGGAAATGGAAAGGAATGAATTACTAAGATAGTGACTCACCCATAGAGCTATGGATACCTCTATCAGATCTATCTAGCTTGGTACCCACATTACCTACACACCCAATACAAGGAAGTATTCCCTTCACCACTACACAGTCCCTCAAGCCATACCTTCTAATCTAGTATTGTTCAAGGTGTGCATAGAAGAGAAGCTAGCCCTTTGGATCTTCTTGAGAGGTTACCTACTCACTATGCTCATCAAGCCAATTCTGTCCTCTTCCACTCCTAAATTCTTGCTCACAATATCAAACCAAAACAGGGAGGCACATAACAACAAAAACGCAAGTCCTAGGCATGAAGAGAAACATTTTTACAGTGGGATGCACAAAATGGGGTTTCCCTGAGCTTCAGAAAGACGTGGGCAAGCATAAATGAAATGGAAAATGGGGAATAAACCTTGGGAAGGAAAATTCGTTTTCAGAAAACGTTTATGGACAACCCAGGAGCAAAAACAACCTCCATCAAACCCCCAATTCGTGGCTCTCCTCTCCCAGTCATTGTACCAACCAAAAACGAGTTCCCAGCCATGGAAATGCAGGAAAAATGGTAGAAAATGTGAAGGAGAAAGACCCAACAAGCTCAGACTACATGAGAGAACAAAGGTAATGGGTGAAGAATGGCTTTGGGCACCATTTCGTGGGTGTTTTCTTGCCCAAGGAGACAAAATACGATTTCCTAGGTTGATGGCTTGCTATTATAGGTCAAATCTGCACTTCTCCGTCCATGATCACCTTGAGTTGTAGATCACACAAAAGGACAACTGGGATTGAAGAGCATGTTGAACTCAAATGACACCTTGGCCTGATTCACCTCCTTGCAAGCTGGCAAAACCCTAAAAAACAACATATTGTAGCATGGGCACTACTCCTCTCAAGCAAACTAGCGCCTTTACTCTACTCCAGTGTACAATAGTAGCGTACACCTCCTCATGGGCACAACTCCTCTTCAATAGACTAGCGCACAGCATCTGAAAAGTGATGAACGCTGGTTGTAAAACACTATAGCTGCGCCCTGGACGCTATTCCATTGTGAAATAGTAGCGCACACCTTAAAATATGATAAAAAAAAAGATTAATTTGATGAATGGGGATTAGTTGTAGTTGGTTTCCCAACTTCCCCAACTTTCCCTACAACCACCTCTCGCCCTCAACTACCTGCCTTGTCTTATAAATACAAGGAGGATTGAAGAGAGGGGTTAGACATGAAAGACATAGAGAGACTCTTCTATATGAGAAGCTTGCATTGAAGGAGGTTATGCTGGAGGAATTATGAAGTCAGAGAGGAGCAGGAGCCTAGGATCAAGTTGCATGAACATGCTGCAAAGTCAGGTATACTTTGTATCATTCATCTACTTTTGGCAATAAAGGTTGAAACATCTTTCTCGTCCCAAATCAAGTGCTTATTGGATTATGTGTTTGTTTGGATTATGTTGGTTAATGCTTGATGTTTGAATTATTTATCAATTCCATCATTAATATATCAGCCAAGATATCTTGAGAAAGGTATTTGTGTTGTAGGTTTATTGAACGGAAGATTGACTTGAAGATCGAGCGCAAGGTTGGACAAGAGCTAGGATCAAACTTCGTTCATAAGGTATGTTCTCAAGATCTCCAATCTATTTCCATTCATAAATGCTTCTGTAATACAATCAGTATGTTTACCTGTCATCCCCTTAAGTTGATAGTGTCCATTTCCTCACTATAAGGTAGTATTTCCCGCCAACAGACTAGTGACTCCGCTGGGGAAGTTGTATTTTCTGCTCTAGGAAACCCTTCTTGATTGTCTATCCAATACTTCTTACCCCTTCCAATCTTCTGAGAAGCCTTGTAGGTAGTCCCTGCTTGCTTACCTTTGCTTGACTCAGTCCTGTTACACCTTTGCAGAGTTTGTTTTTAACTCTATAAGACCTATACACTACTCTTCTATACATATAGTAGCGACCATACACTAGTCTGTCTCTATACAGTAGCGCCCACCTCTCCAGATACGCTAGTTTCCCTACTGCACAGTAGGGTACATTCCTGTAGCCTTCTGTTGGTCGTTTGGTCGAGTTTTCTGCCTTTTTGGGTAGGTTTCTGACTTTGTTTTGGGCCTTCTTGACTGGTCTTTGAGGCCTGTAACTCTTCTTTGAGTCTTAGTACCCTTCTTTGAGTCCTTTTGGTCATCTTTATGTCACTTGTTTACTTTTGAAGTGTTTGGTTCATTTTTTATTCTTCTTGGAGACTAGGCCTTGTTCCTTAGTGAACACAATCGCTTACCTATACCTTGATAGTGTGTTGCTGACCTACAAACCTGTATGCTTTGCATTTGCTGTTTGTTCCAACACTTAGTTGCTCTTTAAGTATCTTATCCTCTGTTTTAGGGTTTGATCCATTTTTGGATCCTTTTGGGGTGTCTTCCAAACTTTTGAGTTCCAACATTTCTTGACTTCTTTTTTTTTCCAGTAGCAAGTGAGTTTTGGAGTATTTTTAGTTTGCTTCATCATTCAGTCTTTGTGTCAGTAGGGTGGTTGTTAGTTCGCTTGCCTACCGATTGCTTGGCTTAGTGGTCTTGTTAGAGTTTGGTGCTTTGGGACATTTCTCTTGAGTTTGATTTCCAGTTTAGAGCATCTCTCCTCTTTGTTTTCTTTCCGCTTTGTTTCCAAGTGTGAGGGTTTTTTCTTTTGAAAAAACTTGTAGGACAAGTCTTTTTCAAACCATTGTTTGGAATCTGTGAACTTAAGAGCCTTTTTGCCATACTTACACATATTTTATAAGTCTTATTTGCTTCCTACTTTAGATTTTTTTTTCGTTCATAATAACATAAAAGCAAAAAATTGGTAGCTTAAGAATAGTAAGGCTTATATCTCTTGCAAAATAGAATAGTTTATTTTGTTCAGAATTTTAAAAGAAAACAAAAAAGAAAATTTGCTTAGATTTGCTCAGTTTTCAATTTGGAAAAAACATTAAACGAAAAATATAAAAGTTTTGTTGTTGAAAGTTATATTTCATGCACTTTGCTTTCTATTACAACCACGCCACACAAATGCACTACCTTTTGAGTAAAAAGTAACCCTAAATTTTTTTAATAAAATTAAATAGCAACAATTTTCTTTTTTAGGGATACACAACACCAACTAGTCTTGGTTAGGATCTTGGGTTTAAAACACCTTAAACCACTCAAGATCACACATTACGCAAAAATCGTAGTAAGATTTTCATTTACATAAACCCATATATGTCAAATATTCCTTGGAAACTCTACTGAAACCAGAGCTAAGCATGAGGCTGTGGAAGATTAGAATCATTGAGGATACCTCCCTCACGTTCCTTTTGACCATAAACTAGGGTCGATTTGCGTATGGGGATCCATTCGGATTTTGGGCTTAGTTACCCTACCCACGCATTTTGATCAAGCTGACGACTGTCCCCTCAGGATATTTCGCATGTATGGTAGCCTTAGTATCTGACCATAGGATCATACACAGGTGACAGCGGAGGGTATATCTATTGTACCTAGGATGGACGTGGGAGGAAATCCCTTGCAGGTCTTTGGGAGGGCGGTTGGGTGATTCCAGCGCTTGCACCCTCAGTCATTGTATTGTGGACCCCGAGTAACTGTTCTTCATCCTTCCTTGATCTATTCTGGGCCCTCATCATCCCAGACTCTTCTCCGGAAGGCATATTGTTTGATTGGTTTGAATACTTAGGATATTTAGTGGTGTGCTGTTTGCCCCCTAGTCTTAGTGGCCACTAGGATTTTTGATTAGTTTTATTTTATATATATTTATATATAATCGTGAAAGACCAATAACTTTGTAGGTCGAGAAGGTTTCAAAACCTTCCCCCACTTAGAACGAAACCACTACCGCCAGCTAGATGATAGAGGGTAGACCCCAGTGTTCCTTTGGAAACCATTGGTGAAATAGAACTTCCTGAGGAACTATTTACAACGGAAAGTCCTGAAATATAAATTCCTGAGGAACTACAACCTACAACAGAAAGACCTGAAATAGAGGTTTATGAGGAACCACAACCAGGGACCCCAGAACAACAAACTTTTAATACAGTTGAGATTGAGGATTTCACTTCTGGCGAGTTCAGTACTCCGTTTAATCCTCCCTTGACTAATCTTAACAATCTGCTTCTATTACCCGTTGGTTTCCAGTAGCCTGATTATAGTGCATACTTGTTCACACCTGGACATTTTATGACTAATACGGGAGGTGAACAGGGAGCCCCAGAGACTCCCACAATAGGTATGAACATGAATACTGTAAATCCTCTTTCCATTGCTACACCGAGTTCGGAACAAACAACCTCTGTGTCCACTCTGTCCTTCAGCTTTAATGTTGGCACGTTAGGCATGCCGAGTTCAACAACTATGGCATCTGCCTCTACACCCACTTTTGGACCTAGCTGTACAACGAATCTTGTTCCACCTCCTGTAACTCAACCATTATACCACATACCCAGCACTTGGGATTTCCACACCCAATGTAGGGCCAAATGCTTCTGCAACTGTGCCTACCATGAGTACCATGACTGCACCGTCTATGTCAGCTACCACTGGTTTCAACAACTTTGCAGGATATAACATGAATCAAGGTAATATACCTGCTGGAAACGTCCCTTTTTCTTTATTTTCAGGAGGAGGGGGTAACACTTTTAACCAGCAATATGGAGGGGCTAACGCCCAGCCACAGTGGATGAACCCATAGAGCACTAACCCACTTTCATATGGGTGGGGGAATTTCAATAATACTTTCGCGCAACAACAGATGACAGGGGGAAATCCCTACCAGCAGATGGTTGGGGGCAACCCTTACCAGCAAATGGACGGGGGAAACCCCTACCAGCAGATGACTGGGGGAAAACCCTACCAACAGACGGTCGGGGGCAACCCCTACCAGCAGTTCACGGGTCAAACTATGGGTGGTTCCCCCTTTGTGACCCTAGCTTATCAAATACCGTCTTGCAGGCCTCATTTACCATTTCTGGCAACTTTAAATTTTTCCAAATCTTTCCAAGTTGACAAATGATCCAGTGCATCACAACGCCACATGGCCACCTGTTCCTACCAAGTTACCTTTGGACATTCCAAAATTCGAAGGCAAAACTGGCAAGGACCCTGGCGACCATGTCACTACTTTCCATTTATGGTGTTCCTCGAATTCATTAAATGAAGATTCCATCAGGTTGAGACTGTTCCAAAGGACCTTAACCGGTGCTGCAGCCAAATGGTACATTGAGTCACCTATAGCTACATTTTTTAATTTTCGGGATCTCGCAATTGTTTTTCTGAACCACTTCCAGCTTCCTGTTTGGTATGATGCTGGGACAGAACTTTTGTCTACATTTAGACAAAATAAAGCCACTCACTTATCTGTTCACATTCAGGAGTGGTGAAGACGGAAGAGGCTCATTAAAGCCAATATGCCTCTAGAATTCCTTCTTGAGTGGTACTTGAAATCACTCCTTCCTTATATTTCTAAGGAAGTAGCTACTTCTGGGGTGTCTACAGAGGAAGAAGCCATCCCGCGGACCCAGCAGCTAGACCTCGTTTACGCACAATCTGGGTTACTTTATGAAATTATACATGATGCACCACGATCAAATACTGATCTGAGTAGACCTAAACCTGGACCACATGCTGACGACATAGTGGGTTCAGTTGACTCTGCAACTTTTAGAGCATTGACCAAATAGGTTCATGCCTTATTTGTCAAACAATTGACTGCAGAAGTTACTTCTGTCACAACCTCTCCTTCTACTTCTTAATCTATTAACCAGGTTCAGAACAATCAAAAGGGCCCTCGGCAGCCCAACAACAAAAAGAAGGGCAAGAAAGGAGAGGGGAACCAACAAAATCCCAAGAATAAAGAGAATGCAGAGGAGGGTAACAAAGAGAAGAAGAAGGTTAAGTTCCCTTGTAAACTTTGCAAGCAGGACCACCTCACTTACCAATTCCCTCTACTCGAAGAAGCCCAGAAGCTGCTTCAAGAAAAGAAACCTGCTGTACTTAAAGATCCATTTCCTAAGGGGCAGGCTTCAGCTTCTGGCACCTCCAAAGTTGGGGGCACCACTCAGGCCTCAGTTGATCAAACTTTCATTAATATGGTTAGCGCGGATGAACTTTTGCAAACGCGAGCAAGAAATTATACCCCGGATGCACAAAACAAGGATAAAGAGATTCCTGAATCTTCCACTCCTCTCCACATTCCAGTGGATCCGCTGCCCAAGATCTCGAAAGGTGTCTTGAAACGGGCCTCGCACAACCCCAATGCTTGGGTTGCTTCTAACTACAACATGGTTGAAGATCTATCCCAGACCCCTTGTGCTATGTCCACCTTAGAAGTTTTGCAAAGTTGTCCACTACAACGAAACGCACTTCTGGCAGCGATTCGAAGCATGGAATCATCTAACATGACTGCGCGCTTTGATATGACTGATATCAAATATCGGTTTCCGTACCACGTTTCCCTACAGATTGAAGTGGTCCATGGTCCTATGACCATTAGATGAGCTATCATAGATGAGGGCGCGTCAATGTGCATGATGTCCATTTCTTGCTGGAAAGCTTTAGGCTCTCCCGAGCTAGCCCCCTCTAACACACTGCTTACTGCCATCGATGGCAGGACTTTCCGTCCACATGGAGTTCTACCGTCATTTGAAATTGCACTTGCCGGTAAGACAGTTGCTGTAGAGATCAAAGTTCTGGACACTCTGCTTGATTACAACATGTTATTAGGCCAGAGCTGGACATATGCCATGTGAGCCATTGCATCGGTAGTTTTCTGAGTTTTTATGTTCCCCCACGAAGGAAAGATCATCACAGCTGATCAACTTTCATTCTCTCAGCAAAACAACCAGACTTCATCGGATACTACCATTCCTTTAGTTGATCAATCTGCCCCAGTTAGCGAGAGTTTAGGAGCAGGGCTTTACGGGTCATTAATAGGAACTTTTGACCTACCCGCCCCTGTTCTTTTTATGCATTCTGATGTAGGTACTTCTACTAAAAATTTCATGGTTGGTCTTAGGACTGATCCATGGATCTTTCCTACTGCATCATAACCTTCAGTACCTTTATCCGTTGCAGAAGTAGCCTACATGGAAGCACAACATGCTGCAATGGAACATATCGTGACTCCGTCAGTCTTTGCTGAGTCAGATATGGACTATGCTCCTGCATGGTCACTGAATTCTACCCACTCTTTCGACTGTTTAGATACGGTCTTACCGTCTGATGAAGCCATTTTGGAAGCCATGATGGGCCTGGACCAGCCATGGGAACATATGCATCATAGGTCTTACTTGCTTCCAAACCTAGCTAGGATAGATAGAGGAGAATTCTCTTTGAGACACGGTGGACTTGTTGATTTGTCATCCTTCCCTTCTACTTCAAGAGCTATTTACGCTGAAGGGAATATGGCTAACATATCGAGGACAATCCCGATCAACATTTCCACCAAACCCGGGGTCGTGGAGAACATTTTTATTGGTGTAGACTATTATCCAGAAGAGATCGCTCTGTATACCAAGCTCTTTAAAGAATTTCGCGACATTTTTGCCTGGTCATATGAGGAGATGCTAGGTATCAATCCAACCATCGTGGAGCATGTCATCACTACATACCCTAATGAAAAACTTGTGAGACAAAAGCTCCATCCTGTGAATCCTCGGAAAGCAGCCGCCATTAAGGCGGAGGTTGAAAAGTTGTTTAAGGCCAGTTTCATCTATCCAATTGACATGATGGAATGGGTTTAAAATCCTGTTCCGGTTGATAAGAAGCAAGGTACCATCCGAGTCTGTACCGAATTCCAGGACTTGAACAAAGTTTGTCCAAAAGATAACTATCCCACACCGTTTATAGACCAGATCATAGATGCTTGTGTAGGACACGAGATGTTCTCTTTCATGAACAGCTTTTAGGGATACAATCAAATACAAATCAAACCCGAAGATCAACACAAAACAACTTTCATTTGCCCATGGGGAACCTTTGCTTACTCGAAGATGCCATTTGGCTTAAAGAATGCTGGAGCTGCGTTCCAGTAAGCTATGAATTTCGCATTTCAGGATATCAAACACATAGTTGAACCGTACTTGGATGACCTCCCGGCGCGATCTCGAAAGAGACGGGATCATCCAGCCCATCTAAGACTTGTGTTTGAAAGATGCATACAATATAAGATTCGTTTGAATCCTAATAAGTGCGTATTTTGCGTCGAGTCAGGACGTTTACTGGGTTTCATTGTATCCAGTCGTGGTATAAGGGTCGACTCGTTGAAAGTTGAGGCGATTGTAAATCTGCCTCCTCCTCGCACCTTGTGACAACTTAAAAGTTTGCAAGGAATGTCTAATTTCTTACGGCGTTTTATTATAAACTATGCTAAGATCACGAAAGGCTTTATGAGATTGCTCAAACAGGACTGTTAACACCTAAAAAGTGCTCACTAGCTCATTCCCTTACTCACATGACCCATTTGTCCACTTTTCCACCATCTGAGCCTCTGAAACCAACAAAAGGCCACCAAAAGACCTTGGTACACCCCTTTTTCCATTAAAAAAGATTATTTTTCCAAGAAAATCATAAAAAACCCTCAAAAAGGGTCCAAATTCCCAAAAATATTAAAAAGGGAATTAAAATATTATTTTTATTCAAAAAAGGAAAAAGGAGGGAAAAATACCTAAACTATGTTGGTCAATACCATTGGTTTCCACAAAACCACAAATGGTATTCCTCACCACCAAAAACTATAAAAAGGTGGTAGGGGCTCCTCATTTCACATCCTTCCATTATCTCATCCTTATGCTGCTGAAATCTCCCTTGAGCACTTTTAGCCATTGAAGCAACCTTGGAGAAAGAGACCTATTGGAGTTTGGAGCTACTCATCTTGGGAGTTGCTCAACATCAACCTTCACCATTGAAGGTAATATCGCAAGCACTTGCTTGCCCCCCCACTTTTCAATACAAAAAATTATTTCTTATGTTTCTTGTTCTTGATTTTGAAATGTTTACATTATTTGCTTAGATTCTTGTTTAGACCCATGAAAAGTATTGTTTATTTAGTTTATTGTTTTTATTTCTATTGAAACTGCTACTACTAGTTAGTAGGTGCCCATAGCACTAAGCTTGGTTGCAAAACCGAGCCAACAGTTTTTGGCGACTCCGCTTTGGTTTGAACTTTAGATCTCTAGCTTTGCCATTAAATCTTAGTTTTTATGAGTTTTTAACCATTAGATCCATAGATCTGCCATCTTAGACAGCAGATCCATTGCTGTTCTGAGGTTTGGCCCCAAAAAACAGCCCTAAATTTTAAATTTTTGAGTTCGTTTCTCGTTTTCCGTGCACGGTTTCCGCCTCGCGGCTTTTTGCCAGACAGTCGCGCGGTCCATCGCGACTTTTCTGCATTTTTCCGCGCGGTCCATCGCGGCCTTTTTCCAGACAGTCGCGCGGTCCATCGCGACTTTTCTGTGTTTTTCCGCGCTGCACACCGCGGCTTCGCGGCCTTTTACCGCGCTGTCCATCGCGACTGTGCGCCCAAAACCTGCGCGGTCCATCGCGACTGTGCGTCCAAAACCCGCGCGGTCCATCGCGACTGTTCGGCCAAAACCCGCGCGGCCCATCGCGGCTGTTCGTCCAAAACCCGCGCGGCTGAATTTTTTCATTCGGCCATCCCGATTTTGAAAAATATTTTTTACTGTACTTTCTGCCCATAGCATATTTTTTACAGTATAAAATCCTGCATATTTTCCAGATTTAGAAAAAAAATTTTACTATTTAAAGTGCATACATACATCTTTTTAAAAATTTTCAAGAAAGTGAAAGAAAGATTCATTTTGCATTCTTTATCTAGATTCAAATTTTTTCCTGTTTACTTCTTTAGAATCTTGCCCTTAGCAAATTTTATTGAAACGAAGAAATCCATTTATTTCTTTTAGAAGTTTATTATTTGCTTTCAAAAATCCAAAAAATCCATTATTTTTTTCGAGTTATTTTTTGAAAAAGCAATTTAATTTCTTTTAGTGAAAAAAGTCTTAAATATTTGCTTATTATTTTTCGAAAAGTCCTTTATTTTTTGAAAAATTTCCCTTAAAGCATTTAATTTTTTCAAGTTCAGTTTACAACACCTCACGTGCACTCACACGATCACTTAATTGAACTAAGACTTAAAACTTACCCTAATTTGAACACACTCTTAACCCCACTTGGGGAACACAAAAAGAATTCTTGTAGCTAGGTAGTATTGGGGGGATAGGTGTTCCAAAAACACCCCTCAGTTCATACATCTGAGACATAGAAGTTGTCCAATTAGGGAGCTAAAATCTCTTAGTACTTTTTGGCGCGGTCACAACCGGTTTGTGGGAAGGCCTCTCCCCTAGGAGGGTTGAAGTCGCGAGGATGGTTCCGGAAGCCTGAGTGGGATACCGAAACCCATTCAGTAACCGAAGGGCTACCATTCGCAGTTCTCGGGATATCCCTGTATTGGGATATTGCGATCAAAGGACCAAACGGCAGATTTACCTTTTCTCGACGCGTCATGAACGGAGTATCCTAGTAGCCTGTCTTTTTAGGATTGATTACCCGGTGTCCCTCCCGGTAGGGGGATATCTAGCCGTTGTCTCTACATTCATATTGTCTGACTTGGATTTCATCACCTTGCAGGGGATATCGTCTGTTTGAGTCACAATACTTTTAGATTAGGTGTTTGCATGATCTTTACCACCTTTTGAGTCTAGTTACACCTATTTTTTCTAGGAGCCGCTTGCATGTTGGTATTCTGACCGGTTGTTGCATTCCTCCACTTATTGTAGCACAGCTGCTAGAATAAGTGCATTTTTTTTTTTTTTTTGAGGATTGATTTTTTGGCCTGTGAGCCTTCTTTTTTCACTCCCCTTTTTGCACCCTTGGTTGCATTAGGGTTTTGAGTCTTTTACATATATATCACCACCTGATACTTAAAACAATTTTTTACATAAAAACCATATTCTCAACATTGAGAATTCTAGACGTTCTCGTCGTCTACAGGGCGAACTCCCAGAGTTTAGTCCACTTGGCTCTCCACGTCACAGACGCAGAGCATTATCCCTTGATTCGACACATCGTCGATCATCTAGACGGTCATCCGATTCTGACATACCCCACTTCACCTTTGATTTGGAGGTAGAATCCGAAAACCCCACAGAGTTACTACCTACCACAATTATGTCTGGAACACCAGAAGATCCACAATTTACATTAACCATAGGTCAGACATCCGCAGACCTTTCTGCGGGGATACCATCCATGACAACACCCACCCCCTTGGGTATGCCCAATATGGGTAACACTCCACATTTAGGAATGCCTACCACAGGACCACAACCTGTCATGGGCATGCCCAACATGGGGGTCATACCCCCTTCGGTTTCCACAAACCCTATCCCAGGAATCCCTAGTACGATTCCTAACCCAAGTGTCACTCATGTTGCACTTGGGAATGCTATCCCAGGAATCCCTAGTGCGATTCCTAACCCAAGTGTAACCCACGTTGCACTCGGTAGTAATATACCAGGAATCCCTAGTGCGATTCCTAACCCAAGTGTAACCCAAGTTGCACTTGGGAGTACTAACCCATATCAGGCCACACCTGTTGGAGGGCACATACCCGCCATACCTAGCATACCTATAGGAGCTACTGGACCCCTACACCATACCACAATGGCTAGGCAAATCCCGGTTCCGGTCACCACATCCGCTAGTCTACCATACATGGCAAGTCTCAACTTGCCAGATTTAGCTAGGCTTACGAATGACCCCATTAGGCATGATCCTGCTTGGCCCCATATGCCCACTAAGCTTCCCTCTGACATCCCTAAGTTTGAGGGAAAGGCCGGAGAAGACCCCCAGAACCACATCATGTCCTTCCATTTATGGTGTTCCTCCAACTCCATAGTGGACGACTCAGTCCGCCTCCGTTTATTACAGCGCACCTTCACTGGCTCTGCAGCCAAATGGTATATCGAGCAACCCCATGGGACGCATTCCACGTTTACCTCCCTTGCCTCGACCTTCCTGCAGTTCTTTCAGCTACCAGTCCGCTATGATGCGGGCGTCGAAATACTACTGTCTTGCAGACAGAACACGGCCACGCACATCACTGACCATATCCATGATTGGCGTCGGCGCCGAAGCCTATGCAAGATCAAATTAGACGACCGGATCTTTTTAGACTGGTTCCTTAAATCCCTCCTTCCCCTCATTGCGAAGGATGTAGCTTCTGAAAGACCCCAGTCTGAAGAGGAGGCCATCCTTAAGGCCCAACAGTTTGACCTTATCTATGCCCAGTCAGGATACCTATACACCATCATACCTGACGCCCCACGAGGCGACTCTGCACGCGGTGACACACCGGGGGCATCACATGCCGCTGATGGCATTATTGGCCAAATTACACCGCAAGCAAAACCTTTCAGTATGGTGAGCACCATGCCCGCCCCAGACCTTTCTAGGGCTACATCCAGTTCCGGAGCGACAACTTCTTATGCTCCAATAAACCAGACCCATCATGTTCATGGACCCTCTTGTCCACAACATTGTTATGGCCAAGCACCATCAGCATATGTACCTCCTACATACTATGCTCAACCTACGGTACAAAACCCCATGCAGTTTCCACAACAGCCCATGCATTACCCACAACCGGTTGCACCGGCTAACCTCACACCTCCACCTGCATACTATCTACCGCAACCTGCTCCCGCACCTGCAGCTCCCCAAAATCCCCCCAATGCTCAAGGGCACGAGTACGCACAACAACATCAGCCCCAATACCAAAACAACCAGCGCAACCAAGGTGCGCAACAGAACCGTGGTAGAGGTCATAACCATGGTAATAACCAACAACATCAGCAAGGTCCTCCACCCCCCAATCCTCCGCAAAATAACAATGCTGCTCCTCCCAACCGCAATCCAGATCGGAATCCTAAGCAGCCTAGAAATAATAACCTCAGAACAAACCACCCTTGTTCTATTTGCGGGGTCTATGGTCATTACACGCATTCTTGCCCACATTTGGAGCGAGCTCGGCAACTCTGGACCAACGATGCCCATCGTCAAGGGCAAGCGGTTCCTCAGCCACCACCCAACCCTCCACCACCTCAACATCAACCTTTGGTGCTGCAAAACCCCTTTCCAAACCAGGGTGTAGTGAACACTCAGCCGTTAGCCCCCCCTCAGGGAAACGTGCCACCACAGCAGATCACTTATGCAGCCCCTGATCAACCCATGTTTGATTCAGGTACTCACCATTTGTTGATGATGTCGACTGCCGATGCTAACCTCCAAACTCGTTGGAACCAATATGGCTCCACCTATGAAGCCCCTCCCGCCGACAAGAACACTAACGTTAATCCCACAGATCAAACGTTACGTATACCTCCGGCTTCACTTGATGGCGCTTCCAAAGCACCTCGCTTCCCACTTTGTCGCATCAACAGTAATCCCAATGCTCGCGCTGCGTCGAATTACAATATCCTAGACGACTTAGCCCAGTCTCCTGCAGCCATGTCTGCTTTAGAAGTTTTGCAAAACTGTCCTTCGCAGCGCAAAACTTTGCTCTCTGCCATTGGCGCCATTGACCCCAATGATTCACAGTTGATCGCATTCGATTCAGACCAGTCTGAACCCCGCCTGCCTTCCTCTTTAGCATTCCAAGTTTCCGTTTCTGTTCGGAATCTTGTCATCCATCGGTGCATTATCGATGAAGGGGCCTCCACATGCGTCATGTCCACATTTGTTTGGCAGAAGTTGGGATCCCCTACTCTCCAGCAGTCCACCACTGCATTACGAGCTTATGACGGCCATTCGGCTCAACCCCTAGGTCTGTTAGCCAATGTCCCTGTCCAGCTGGCGGGTAAAACCGTGCTCATTGACATTGAGGTCATCAATGCCCCACTAGACTATAACCTTTTACTTGGTCGCAACTACATGTACGCCATGAAAGCAATTGCCTCATCCGTTTTTCGTACCATGATGTTCCCCCATGAGGGACGCGTGGTCAAGGTCGACCAGCTCACCTATTACGATCCCAAGGCCCCTACCACACCTGAAAATGGTCTCACCATGGTTGAACAACCTGTTTGTGGTGCAACTACCTCATTCATTTCCTCAGTAGGACCCAGACTTTACTCCGAGGCGTCGATAACCTCTACATTCCAGTCCATTCCACCACCGTCACCGGAGACCCAGGTCGCTAACCTCTGCACTCTTTCACAAACACCCGGTAATCAACCCTCCTTGTTACCCAAACCACCATTGGTCCCTAGTCACATCGGTGTTACACCTATCCACACAATCCCCTTTCTATTTCCTCCTTCGGGTGTAGTAAGCGCCCCGTTTATGGCTACCCTTAGTCTCCCCGGGTTAACATTAGGATTACCCGTGTGGTATATTACGCCTCCCGTTCCTCCACCGACACCAAATGTCATCCTACAACCGGTGCAACCCATTGTTACTTCTACCCAACCACCTCCCGGTATCACGACTCCTTCGTCGTCGACGAATCCCCCTCCATTCGTCAGGCCCACTGGGGGCAGAGGCCCACAACCATACACTGCGGTTCCCCCACCCAAGGCAGTTAAACCTCCCCCCATATTTCGTGCTCCTCCAAAATGCTCGCTGTGTGATGAGTTAGGCCATCCAACCCATCAGTGCCCACAGTTACCTGCATTGCAGGAACACATGCAAATGTTGGACGATGACCCCAACATCCCGGTGGTCAAACTAGATCCAAACCCTATGCCTCGTGATAAATCACTGCGTACCAACCACCCATGTGCGATATGCGGTATTTATGGCCACTACTCGCATAACTGTCCTGACATCCCAGACTACAGAGCAGCTCTCTACGAGATGAACAATTTGGACCTAGAGACGGCACCCTCTACTATCGAGGAGATCTACCCTCCCGCATCATCCTCATCTGAAGAGATTAACACCATCTATATGATCTCTTCGACTACCACTACCTCATCACTCGATTTGACCACTCAAAGGTCCCGCAATGATGAAGAGGTTCTCGAGACTCCTACTACCTTTGATTATCCCGGGGAAGACATGCACCATCGTCCATACTTCCTCCTGGAAGAGACTTCATCCACCACCGCTACCCAATCCGCGGTTGAGTCCAAGGATTTCCTTCCTACTAAAATCGACTGGTTAACGGATCCCATGGCCGATATTTCTCCCATCATCCACATTGACATCTCTGACCCACTTGGTGCCCTTCATACCATCACATTAGGAACCTCCCACAGTGAGCATGAGATCGGAGAATACCAACAACTGTTCCAAGAATTCACTGATGTCTTTACTTGGTCAAATACCGAAATGCCTGGCCTTGACCCTGCCATTTATATGATCTCCATTGGATACCCCTCTGTCCGGTCGGCCCCTTCCATTGATCCCTTTGACACACAGGTTGAACCCTTTCAAATCAACCAGGAAACCACATGTCCACAACATGGGGGCATGCCCAAAACCTTGCCTACTCATCATCACCGTGATCCTCGTCGGAGATACTGGGGGCATCCACCCCACAAAGGGAATCCCCCATCATCATATCATCACTTCAGTATGCCACCACGACCCACAGCCTCATGGTATAACACCCCGCCAGCAGTTTCTCAATGCCCTATTGATCTCTCTATGAGACAACATCTGCACCACATTGACACCTCTGAGTTAGGGGGCATAATAGATTACCTCGACCCCGGGATAGGGGGCATGATCAATCATTTTGAACCTTCCCCATCATCTCTATCTCAACACCTCAATGAGCCCATCGTTCAAACCAACACATATGTGATCCACAATCACAAACCCCATGCACATAGCATGGGGGCAGGTCATTAACCCTGCTCACTTTTTCATATTCATGATCTCAACCATTTTTGAGGTCATGTGTCACTTGTATATTTCAGTTGATTTGATACACCTAGTATTTTTCCCCCACGGGTCATCATTTCTCCCCACCACTGCATCCTTCGCTTGGTGGGATCACCTTTATTTGTAGCCATTTTTTAACCTAGTTCTTTCCTTTAACCATTCCGGAGTCCTTATGACCTCCGTTTTTCGCACCATTTGCACTGCCGGATTCATATTTTCGTGCCCGTGATGATGCTTGAGATCATTTCTCGCTCTCACCTTTAGATTTTCCGGGCGTTTTTTCCACGCCCCCTCGTCGCCTCGGTTTGCGTGCCACATCGGCCGTTCTCCGTTTTAGACGTGCCTTATATAGCCGGATTCAGTTTTCCGCGCTCGCGATGATGCTTGAGATCATTTCTCGCTCTCACCTTTATATTTTTCGGGCATTTTTTCCATGCCCCCTCATCACCTCGGTTTGCGTGCCACATCGGCCGTTCTCCATTTTCGACAATCCTTATGTCACCGGATCCAGTTTTCCGCGCTGATGACGATGCTTGAGACCTTTCCTCGCCTTCATCAATCCATTTTTGTTCGGTATAATTTTATCCCTTTTTCGGGCCGAGCAATCCCTCTTTACGAAAAAGACACTTAGGGAGTTTCTGTTAAGCTCTTTTCTGACTCCTAAAACAATGAAAAGATTGCCGAGCAATCTTGCTTCCTTTCAAGCTCGCTAAATGTATCTGAAAGGGCGTCTACCTGGTATAAGTTTACCCCTTTTCCGGACCTTGTAGACTAATTACGAAAAAGGTATACTCTAGTCACATCGGCTAGAAGAGTTCTCCATTCGCATCATTTTATGCTTTTTCGGGCCTTGGAGACTAAACTTACGAAAAAGAAACACCAATAGAGTCCACTTACCGCTTTCAGACTCTCTAAACACGAAAGCAACCATGAGCATGAGCCGCCCTGGGCTCATAAAACCCACAGGACCATACCATTTTAGAGCACACTTTTATCCCTTCTTGGAGCTCATTAAAACTACGAAGAAGGAATCAATGGTGCCTCTTGGCGCTACGACAGATCACATCTACTCACATAGCAGCTTCCCCATTTTGGTCGCCTTTGTTCAGAGTATTCTGCAGTATGTCCCCCTGAAACTCCCTCGACAGCTACCATCAGCTTCACCCCCCCAGAGTCAGCACATACCCTTCAAGTCCCTAAAAGATGATCCCCACACCTACAAGTCAGTTCCCTACGCTGCTAGGTCAACCATGTCATCATGCTCTGAACAAAGGAAGTTTGAGTCTACCCATTTTTTGACCCAGTTATTTCCCATCCCCACAAGTATGTCAGTCCTACCAGCAGTACTACATCACTTCAGTTATACACCTCGTGCTCCTATCAAGGAAACATCATTGCCTTGTTAGTTGTTGGTCTCCCTCTGTCGACGACAACCACATTGATTCCAGAGGATAGACCTAGAGGTCCCTGTGTCTTGGACTCATTACCATTTATGATGAGTGCCTACGAATCATTTCGAGAGGAATCCTCAGTGCCTCTCCGAATGGTTGTTTCTCGCATGCTCGACTTCAACACCTTGATCGCATCGTTGAGACTCGCACAGGGTATTGGTACGTTCAGTTATTAGTCGAAGACCCCGGATACCACCTGACTCCTCCACATATGAGAGTCTCCCTATGGATACAACCAGTTACACTCTTTCTATAGATATCCGGGTTGCGCATGGCGACAGCATTCAGATTTACCCCTGTTTCATACTCCCTTGAGTATACAGTTACATTATTTCTCAGAAATGACTCATAGTCTTTGAGTCCCTACAGATGTTGGACACCTTCAGTTTCAACAGTTCCACAGTTATTCCAGTGTATCAGTTATTGAGATCAGTCATGATCATGAGTATATCCCACAATCATGTCCCCTCTGGACCATTATGATGTACCGGTATATTTCTTTACGTATTAGATCCCCCTTCTTGGGACTAATTGTTTTGTATATGTCTTGATACGAGCATGGGAATGCCCGCCTCGTCCTTTATCAGAGATTACACCTCATTCATATTGAGGCCATGTAATATTTTTTGTTTTTGCAGCTTCCAAGGGCCGTGGCTCCAGTCTCCAACCGGTCTCTTCTCTCCCCTAAAACCCAGAAAAAGGACAAAAGAACTATGATGTCTATCGGCCATACGATGAGCTCCTGCCCTCACACATCAGGGGGCAATCTGTTAACACCTAAAAAGTGCTCACTAGCTCATTCCCTTACTCACATGACCCATTTGTCCACTTTTCCACCATCTGAGCCTCTGAAACCAACAAAAGGCCACCAAAAGACCTTGGTACACCCCTTTTTCCATTAAAAAAGATTATTTTTCCAAGAAAATCATAAAAAACCCTCAAAAAGGGTCCAAATTCCCAAAAATATTAAAAAGGGAATTAAAATATTATTTTTATTCAAAAAAGGAAAAAGGAGGGAAAAATACCTAAACTATGTTGGTCAATACCATTGGTTTCCACAAAACCACAAATGGTATTCCTCACCACCAAAAACTATAAAAAGGTGGTAGGGGCTCCTCATTTCACATCCTTCCATTATCTCATCCTTATGCTGCTGAAATCTCCCTTGAGCACTTTTAGCCATTGAAGCAACCTTGGAGAAAGAGACCTATTGGAGTTTGGAGCTACTCATCTTGGGAGTTGCTCAACATCAACCTTCACCATTGAAGGTAATATCGCAAGCACTTGCTTGCCCCCCCACTTTTCAATACAAAAAATTATTTCTTATGTTTCTTGTTCTTGATTTTGAAATGTTTACATTATTTGCTTAGATTCTTGTTTAGACCCATGAAAAGTATTGTTTATTTAGTTTATTGTTTTTATTTCTATTGAAACTGCTACTACTAGTTAGTAGGTGCCCATAGCACTAAGCTTGGTTGCAAAACCGAGCCAACAAGGACACCTACTTCTTGTGGGATGAGGCTACTCAAGCATCCTTTGAGGCCTTGAAAAAGGCATTACTGTCAGCCCCCATGTTGAGCCCGCCAGACTAAGCAAAAGATTTTCTTTTATATCTGGCAGCGTCTCTTAATACAATTGGCATAATATTAGTTCAGGAGGACGACACGCTCCAAGAGCATGTTGCTTACTATATTTCTTGTGCATTGATAGCTCCTAAGGTTAAATATTCGCACGTTGAGAAATTAGTGCTTGCTGCAGTCTATGCGGTACAAAGGCTTCGTCATTACATACTTTTACGAACAACTACGGTGATAGCAGAAGTCAATCCCTTTTAGTATGTTCTCACTCGACGAATCATCAGTGGGAAATACAATAAATGGATTGTAATATTAAAGGAGTTCAATTTGGTATTTCAATCGGCCAAGTCGAAGAAATCACTAGTGTTCGTTGAGCTAATCTCAGAGTTTCCGAGTGACTTAGAGCATGTCGAGGAAGAATCATCATTCCCGGATGAACATATCTTCCTCATTGCTTCCTCTGACCCATGGTACGGGGATATCTTAGTATATCTCTATACTTTGAGGTGTCCTACCACTTTTTCTAGAGAAGAACCACGCAAGCTGAAAAGCCATGCGAAAAACTATCTCATCATCTCAGATACTTTGTATCGACATGGGATAGATTCCATCTTATGACGTTGTTTAACTTTATAAGAATCTGAAGCAGTATTAAATGATGCCCACAGTGGAGCTTGTGGGGTACATCTTTCTGGGTTGGCAATAGCTCAGAAGATACTGTGTGCCTGATATTTTTGGCCCACAATCTTTAAAGATTGTGTAGAAGCCGTGAAATGCTGTTGTTCGTGTCAGTTTTTCACCAGGAAAATGAGGGCACATCCAGCTCCTCTTCATCCTGTGATTACAGCAGGCCCTTTCACAAAATGGGGGGTTGATTACATGACTTGCAATCCCGTTTCGGATGGAGGGAATCATTATATCATCATTGTCGTCGACTACTTCACCAAGTGGGCGAAGGCAATGCCTACTGTCAAGGCAGATGGAGAAACTGCCGCTTATTTTGTATTTAATCAGATTATTGCGAGGTTCGACATACCTAAAGAGATTGTGACTGATCACGATAGTCATTTCCAGAATAGCATGATGACCGAGTTATATACAATGCTAGGTTTTCGGCAAGAACATTCATCTTCATACTATTCATAGGAGAATGGACAAGTCGAGGCGGTTAACAAAAATTTAAAGGTAATACTGCAAAGAACTATCAATGCCAGTCGAAACAACTGGCACATCATGCTATACCCTGCTCTTTGGGCCTACCGAGCAAACGTAAAGACTGCTACCGGGTTCTCTCCCTTTCAGCTTGTGCATGGGATAGAAACAGTCGTTTTGATTGAATGCAAGATTCCTTCATTTGAAATGGTTGTTCAATTACTACCGGATACTTTAGTACTGGAAGAACATTTGTTTCATTTAGAGCATCTAGATGAGTAGTTCCGCGACGCGCTCACAACAAATGAGATTCACAAAAAACAAGTCAAAGGACAATATGACAAGTCTGTCAGACCTAGGGTGTTCCTTGAAGGTGATCTTGTTTTACTTTGGGATCAGGACAAGGAACCTCTAGGACCTGGTAACTTCAAGTCCATGTGGTTCGGGCCCTACAAAATTTCCAAAGTATTGAAGAAGGGTGCTTATGAGCTGGTAGAATAAGAGGGTAATAAGCTGCCTGAGCCTAGAAATGGGCTCTACCTAAAGAAGTACTATGCCTAGGCAATTGTGCTTTTTCTTGTAACATAGCTGTATATTTTGTAGAGCTAGTTTTCATTTGTGTTTGCTTAGTTAATCTTATGTGTGTCTTCATTTCGTGTATCAGATGTTGACTGGACATTTCCTAGGATTTGCTGATGGCGCCAGTCGCCACACCTGACAGTTGGCTTCGGCAGCATGGGTAATTTACTCACCAGCTGGCGAATTGGTTTCATCAGGGGGGGGGGGTTTGTTTGGGCCCCATTACGAACAATGTAGTTGAGTACAGTGCGGTTATAGAGCTTCTCCGAGATGCCATTGTTCATGGCATTTCACATTTGGAGGTAAGACTTGCTTTGCAACTGGTTGTATTTCAGTTAACGGGTGTTTACCAGATTAGAGATCCTATTTTGCTACAACCATTTTTGTGAGTTAGATTATTGGAAAGACAGTTTGATTCTATCATATATCAACACATTCCAAGAAGTTTAAATGCATTAGCTGACTCATTTGCAAATTATGTCTTAGATTGGCATTTGTATCATACATTTCGATAAAACATCATTTCACACATAAAATTCAAACACATACACATGTAAATAACCGATACTGTATATATAGCCGATACTGTATCAAAAAAATATATGAGTTTTGGATTACAAGTCTATCAAGTCATGTCATAAAGTACAAAAATGGGCACAATGGCCTCAAAAATATACATAGAATGTATCCATCTCCTATGGAGAAGGAGGGGCCTCATCATCATTTATTGCATCCCGATAACATACGACTAGCCTAGCTATCTTCCGCAGGACCCTAAGCCATGCTGGGGGCACCCCAACTACATCTTCCTGCATATCAATAAGTATCCGATCCATACGGCATGTAGGAACATCGTGAGTCAACCGACTCACTTTACTCTGTATGGTCCCTAACATAGCATCTGTTGCAACAACATCAACTGCCCTTACGAAGATGGTAGGATGTCCCTCAGTACGGACAGGCCCAATATCTGCATATGACACTTGTTTAGTACTTCAAAATTCATTCATAAAAATCAAATACTTGAAAAGTTTGAAAAAATTAAATAATTCTTAAACTAAAAACATACCAATAGATCCCCAGGCTCCACCTGGAGGAAGCACCAGCTTTGGATCATGGTGGAAGTCCAATCCAGCATATGGAAACTGCTTGAAGGTAGGCGCCTGCCTCTCCCACCACCCCCAGAAATCATCAGTATGATAACAATAGTGACTTTCCCCACCACCCTAGCGGAGGAATATGTCACCCCAATGGCCCAATCTCGGCTCACGGGGGCTAGCTGGAGGTAGAGGCATCCCCAAGATAAGAGAAGGTACCCTCTCGAAGAAGAAGGTACATAGAATGCTGCCATACCCAAAGTTCTTCATTATCTTGGATTTACAACCCGTGAGTGAAGCTTCATGTTTGCTAGTAAACTAGTGCACCAGTTGTACACATGATCTTGCAAGCACCGTACACCAATATGCATGGAGTGCCTGGAAGCTAGGTGTTGTGAGGCACTACCTGCCATTCGGTTGATCATACTCACAATCACCTTTAGAGGGAGACCTTCAATGGTAGAAATCAAGATTTGGCTTCCTAATTTCTCAGCTCCAGCCACACAATATGTATTCAAGTACTCTTGCACCGATGATACACCCACATTGCTAGAAGACCCCTTCAAATTTATGGTATTTTCCCTCCTAGAGAGTCCAGTAATGAAGTAAATGTCATCGACTGTAACTCCAGGTTTTCCCCTCAGATGACAAATGTATTGGTATCCACATCCCAGTACTGAACAAGTCTTTGAAACAATCTATTGAGTGCCCTCATGTTCACGGTTCGGTAAAAATTCAACAAACCGCATCTTCTGAGAGCCTAGAGAGTGACTAGGTCTTGCATTGCCAGCCTATCCATGTCCTCGTGTTCCCTCTACCTCCAAAGAAGAACCATCCTGCACAAAAAATGTCAAATTTTTAGATCTCGACACTTTTTTCTTCACTTTCAGGCATGGGCGCTACTGTACATACCATATAGTCACATATGGGCACTATTGTGTGTGAGCATAGTAGCGTACACCTCCCTGTAGGAACTACTATGATCACTACACAGTAGAGCCCATGCAATTCACGATATAAGCATTGCCTTATAAGTGATTTTTGGCTCAAAAATTGACAA
Source organism: Larix kaempferi (assembly GCA_027924585.1). NCBI lineage: Eukaryota > Viridiplantae > Streptophyta > Pinopsida > Pinales > Pinaceae > Larix > Larix kaempferi. The sequence goes on along the minus strand of BSBM01000547.1, from coordinate 10,273,529 downwards.
ATAAACCATTGAAATGCAAGATGGGAGGATTTAAACTTACCTGGTGGAGGAGGAATGCTGATTGGTTGCTCGAATCGATCGCCACGAAAGATTGAAGTTCAAGGTTTGCTCCCAAATTCTTGCCCTACAAAACAAAATGAAATTTGAGTTTAATTGTGAAATTACATATATGGAATTTGATTTTTATTTTTACCCATCCTAGTGAAAATGTCTATAGTTTCAAATTCTACCACAATGTCCTAATTAATCAATTAATAGAGACACGTGGTGCAAAGGTAATTTCACCCATTTGGTTCTCATTTTTCACTAATTTTTGGTAGGATCAATCTTCTAAGACTAAATTTCTTGATGGTAGACCTTTTTAAGTAGCTCATAGTTCAAATTTATGTATCATTTGAGATTTTTGTCGCGATTTCTAATATTTTTGTTGAAGACCTAGTTTTGGCAGATTATGAAGTCATGATCCCAGAAGCTGACATTGAAGTCATTTTAAGCTCTTGTTTGGACTATTTAAAACTGAACAAGATTGCTGAGAAAAATTGTCCTCTTCAAGCTCGTTAAAGTAATTGAAGGCTCATCCACTCAGGTATAGAATTATCCCTTTTCCAGGCCTAGGTGGATAAATTACGGAAAAGGTATACTCTAGGTATACTTCTGTATGTGCTAGAAGAGTTCTTCTTCCTTTGTTTTATACTTTTTCAGGGGAGGAGACTAACTGTACGAAAAAGGACTTGTTAGAGCCTTTCTTTAGGGTTTTCAGGCTCTCTAAACATGAAAACACCAAGCGAGCATTCACCTACTCGGGCTCGATGTGAAATCCACGAGAGGCTAAATAGAGGACTGTTTAAGTTTTTAAACTCTATAAACAAAAAAACACCATGGAGCACAGACTAATCTGGGCTCGATATAAAATCCACGGATAGGTGTAAAGAGGATTTTTTAAGTTTTTCAGACTCTATAAACAAGAAAACACTGACGATCATTAACCTTCTTGGGCTCGATACTAAAATCCACGAGCAGGTATATGGAGTTATTGTTTAAGTTTTTCAGAATCCTTAAAATTGAAAACACCGGCGAGCAAGAACAAATTTCGGCTCGATATTAAAATCAAGAGATCAATAATATAGAGTAATCTTCTATCTCTTCTTCGAACTCTATAAATAATGAAGAAGGTCCTGAGTCTTCCTCCCATGGGCTTGTTAAACTTTTTACATGGTTGGATCTATTGAGTTTTCATTCTTTCTTGGACTCATTAAAACAACAAGAAAGGTATTATTTTATCTAAAAAGAATAAGGGATGAGAAAGATGTATCGTATCTTCAGTGTCAAAGGCAGTTCAGTTAGTTCTATCCTTGAACACAACACCTACTTAAGTCTATCATGTCGGTTGGGTTTAGTTTTTGACCTTAGGGTGAACCTGATCTCTGAGTTGTTTACTCCCCCAGTTGGTTATTATTCCAACCATATGGAGGGTCTGCTAATGTCTCCTACATTACAGGCTTATATCATTTTCCCCATTATGTTGAAAACTGCCTAAGTCACTTTGTGTCGTGCTCACTGTTTAAGGATATACCTTGTGTCGGCCATTATGCAGTTTACCTTGACCTCATGTGTTGGCCATCCTAGTGTCAATCTTGTTACATATTACTCCATATTAGCTCATACCAGTTGAGTGTCCCTCGTGTTGGATGATGGAGGATGCCCTAAGGCCTCCCTTGCAATGGACTTCTTCCCATTGACACCAACTCATTTTGCTCTGGGAATGAAGTTTAGAGTTTTGGTTAGTACCTTGGAGATTGCAGTCACCAGTGGCAATTTTCCTCACTATTGAATGATGAGAATACATCAATGTCTCTTCTTCGACAGGATCCTCAAGTGTTCGAATCCAAGTCCACTAATTCACACTTGTTGGATTGTACTAGGTACCTTGGGCCCCATCATCATTATCGGTGGAAGCCCTTGTGTTTGTTAACGGTATACATCAATTACCGGTAATCAAACGATACCCCCCATGTTCGACCATCAACTCATTTATTCACATGGTTAAGGTTTGTACATTGGGTTGTTTTGGATGAAGACCTTGGGATGTTTGATGACATCACCTCATTATGTTATCACCCAAGATGTGCAAGACTGAGCCTCACTTACATTCGACTCTCCATGAGACATAGATACAGTTTGTTGTTATGGCTATGATCTCTTAGTTTGACATGGATCCACGCTTGTATTTCAAGTGGCTATGATATATATACATCTCCTCGTTATGTATGGGATATCATGATTGTATCACACTACACATCTATATGATGTCAAGAATGTAATTGCTCGCTGACCTTGATCTTTGTTTTAGGTGTTCTTGTGACTTGCTTCCGCGGTTCCTTGCTCCTCCTCTAGATTTGGATTGTAATGTATTTCAGCCATTGCTTCCCTCTAACCTCACACATTAGGGGGAATCTATTATAGGTCAAATCTACACTTCTCCATTCGTGATCACCTTGAGATGTAGATCACACAAAAGCACAACTAGGATTGAAGAGCTTGATGACCTTAGATGACACCTTGGCCTGATTCACCTCCTTGCAAGTTGGAAAAACCCTAAAAAACAACATATTTTAGCATGGGCGCTACCCCTCTCAAGCAAACTAGTGCCTGTACTCTACTCCAGTATACAATAGTAGCGTACACCTCCTCATGGGCGCTACTCCTCTTCAGTAGACTAGTGCACAGCATTTGAAAAGTGATGAACGTTGGTTGTAAAACACTATAGTTGCGCCCTGGGAGCTACTCCACTGTGAAATAGTAGCGTACACCTTAAAATATGATCAAAAAAAGATTAATTTGACAAATGGGGATTAGTTACAGTTGGTTTCCCAGCTTCCCCTACAACCACCTCTCACCCTGAACTGCCCGCCTTGTCCTATAAATACAAGGAGGATTGAAGAGAGGGGTTATACATGAAAGCCATAGACGGACTCTTCTATATGAGAAGCTTGCATTGAAGGAGGTTATGCTGGAGGAATTATGAAGTCAGAGAGGAGCAGGAGCCTAGGATCAGGTTGCATGAACATGCTACAAAGTTAGGCATACTTTGTATCATTCATCTACTTTTGACAATAAAGGTTGAAACATCTTTCTCATCCCAAATCAAGTGCTTATTGGATTATGTGTTTGTTTGGATTATGTTGGTTAATGCTTGATGTTTGAATTATTTATCAATTCCATCATTATTATATTAGCCAAGATATTTTGAGAAAGGTATTTGTGTTGTAGGTTTATTGAACGAAAGATTGACTTGAAGATCGAGCACAAGGTTGGACAAGAGCTAGGATCAAACTTCGTTCATAAGGTATGTTCTCAAGATCTCCAATCTATTTCCATTCATAAATTCTTCTGTAATACAATTAGTATGTTTACCTGTCATCCCCTTAAGTTGATGGTGTCCATTTCCTCACTATAGGGTAGTATTTCCCGCCAACACTTGCCCATACACGAAATTGGCTGCCATATCTCTTCATTCCCAAGGTATTAACTACCTCAACCAACTCTTGGAAGAATTAAATGATTGGGTGCATATGTCAAAAATGGTAGTTGAGGGTTTATGGGTTCCTTCATTGACATTTGGATTAAATCCATTGGTTCAAGGGTTTGAATAATTTCCCTCCCTATTCCTTGTAGAATCATGCCCCCATCTCTTTGTTCCATTGCATAGCTAGTTGTGGGTATTTCATTAAATTTCATATTTACATGATGTCTTCATTTACATTGTGCCTATCTAGCACAAGAACCATAGGCATCTATTTTTTTAATTACCGAGACATAAACGCTAAATTGATGGTGGGGCATTGGCGTTGAGCTCCTTACCATGATTTAATATCAATTTTTACATCATTTACAATTTTAATGCAATAGGGTCAAAAATGGGGATGTGACATTCCCCTCCCCTTACATTAGCACTGTCCTCAGTGCTCATCAAAGTTGAACAAAAATGGATATGCCACTCTCATGGAATCCTCCAGCTCCCATGTAGCCTCATCAGGACCCTAGTGCTTCCATTGCACCTTTATCTGCCCGATGGCTTGGTTCCGGAGCAATGTTACCTTCTTGTCTAGGATGCGCAATGGATCGGTTTGGAACTCTCCCTCGGGTTCCACCTGGATCACATCCCAATCAATCACATGGTTAGGATCATGTACATATTTCTTAAGCAAAGAGACATGAAAAACATTATGAGATCTAGTGCTAGCAGGCAATGCAAGTCTATATGCAACTGGCCCTATTCTTTCAAGCACTTCAAATGGCCCACAATATCTCGGTGATAGCTTGGAACAACTCCCAAGCTTCAAGGAAGCCTACCTTGGATTCACTCTAAGATACACATGATCCCCAACACTGAATTCCCTATGCACCCTATGCTTATCTTCATAGCTTTTATGTCTATCCCGGGCTACTTTTAAATTCTGCCTGATCTTTGCAACCTCTTGCTCCATTTTCTTAAGCAATTCTGGCCCAAGTACAATTCTGTTCACTGGATTGTCCCAAGTCACTGGTGTCCTACACCTCCTACCGTACAAAGCCTCATATGTATTCATTCCCAATGATTCTTGCTGCCCATTGTTATATGCAAACTCTACCAAAGTAGATAATCCTCCCACTTGGATGGTTTGTCCATTACATACATACAGAGCATGTCTTCAAGCACTTGATTTACTCTTTCTGTTTGCCTATCTGTTTGAGGATGGTATGCGGTACTAAAGTTCAACTTTGTACCCAAATATGCAAAGAGACTTTTCCAAAAAATGGAAGTGAACTGGGTATCCCTGTCAGAAATTATTGCCTTAGGCAACCCATGTAATCTGAAAATTTCCCTCATGAAAATATTTGCAATGGCATCGAATTTATGCGTGGACTTAAACGGTATAAAATGTGTTTCCTTAGTTAAATTTTCCACCACAACCATGGTGGAATCATATTGTCTCACAGTCATTGGCAATCCTGTAATAAAATCCATGGAAATTACTTCCCATTTCCATTCTGGAATTGGCACTGGGTGTAATAACCCTGCTGGGTGTTGGTGTTCAACCTTCACCTGCTGACATTTCATGCACTTGGAAATGTATTCAACGATGTCCTTCTTCATCCTTGGCTAGAAATAATATTTTCTTGCTGTAGTAATTATTTTCGGATACCCTGGGTGACTAGAGTATGGAGCTTTGTGGATTTCATCCATAACAATCCTCCTCAAATATGCCACATTTGGAATATAGGCTCTATTCTTATAGGTAAGAAGTTTGTCTTCTTTCAAATGATATCCTTCATACTTCTTTTCAAGGTTTTGCTGCTGCAATTTGTCCTTTATCTGCACATACACTTCATCCTCAGCAATATGGTTAACAATCTGCTGTCTCAAATTTGGTTGGCAAGTACTAAGCGCTACCACATGCATTTCATGTACCTTCCTGCTGAGTGCATCTGCTACCTTATTTTCTTTCCCTTTTATGTGTTTGATTTCAAAATCAAATTCACACAAAAATTCCAACCATCTAGCTTGCATAGCATTCAAATTTGGCTGATCGAATAAGTATTTCAGACCACAATGGTCGGTCCTTAGCTCGAATCTCCTTCCCATTATGTAATTCCTCCACATCTTTAGAGCATGTACTATGGCTGCAAGTTCTAAATCATGATTAGCGTAGTTTTTCTCATGCTCCTTCAACTTTCTTGACTCATAGCTTATCATGTGGTTGTCTTGCATAAGAACTCCTCCAAGTCCTTGATTGCATGCATCAGTACACACCACAAAGTCTTTTTCTGAGTCTGCAATTTTCAAAATTGGTGCACTCGTAAGAAGATTCTTCAACCATTGGAAACTTTCCTCACATCTTGGTGACCATTCAAATTTTATCCCCTTCTTTTGAAAAGAAGTGATTGGGTTTGCGACCTTGGAGAATCTTTCGATAAACCTTCTGTAGTAACCAGCAAAGCCCATAAAAGATCTCACATCTGTCACAGTTCTTGGAGTTGGCCAATTCATGATAGCTTCAATCTTCTCAGGGTCTACGGATATTCCTTCATCTGGGATAATGTGACCCAAATAATGAATTCTATCTTTATAAAAGTCACATTTACTCAACTTTGCATACAACTTATTCTCCCTTAGCAATTGCAGTTTCATTCTCAGATGTTCTTCATGCTCTTCTTCATTCTTAGAATAGATAAGAATATCGTCTAGAAAAACAAGAACAAACTTGTCCAAATATTTGCTAAAAACACTATTCATGAGACACATGAATGTAGCTGGTGCATTTGTGAGACAAAATGGTACCACCACAAACTCATAGTGCCCATACCTTGTTCTAAAGGCTGTCTTATGAATTGTAACGTATCCACCTGTCTATCCAAGGCAAGGAAGGGTACATGATGGCAATCTCTGGGGCTTTTCATAAAACTCATCCCATTCATTAGATTCACAACCATAAATTAAATGTGTGCAGATGCAAATCAGTTAAACATGCACAGCAGAATAAAACATATTCATCCACACACTCATCATATGCATTCAACATATCAATAACAGTCATTAATTTAAGCATTGCAGAAGTAGATACATATACAGAAAACACTTATCTTCGTTGTGCAATTGTCCCAAAACAACTAGCTATGTCATTGCAACATTCCACCCAACCATAGGCCAGTTGTGTTCGTCAATCTCTCAACACAACTGCCACCCCCCGAGTTGGGAAAGATTCTTACAAGGAAAAGGGGACATTCCATCTCATTCACAACCAATTACTCATTTCCTTTCAGCCAAGCCAGTCCATAGCTGGGTTTATCAGGCTACATTTGAACCTTAGAGGTTTACACTCAAGCTCAAGCCAAAGCAATGGATACCCACAACCCATACCCCAACATATTCATTTCTCACACAGCAAGCACAAACATTGGGCATGGATACACATTTCCAGCAATGGAATTCACAAACAAGATGGCCATAGATTTTCCCCAAATCGTGGCTCACCCAAAATGAACCGTGGGAAGGGAAATGCATCCACCGGGAGGAGAAACGTTTTCTCCCCAACTCTCTAAGCATTTAACAGCAAAAAAAATCTCTATGGAACCCCTGTTCCATTCCCCTTCTTCCCCACTAGTATACAACACAAAAACGCCCTTCTCAACTGAGAGAATGAAGGAAAACACAACAAACATGGCTATAAATCGCCCAGGTAGCTCTAAACCCGTGAGGGAGCAAGACTCCCCATGGATAATGGCTTGGGGGAGAATTTCATGGCTCTTTTCTTGCCCAAGAAGCAAAACGCGATTTCCCATGCAGGGTGGCTTTCCCATACTCGAATTTGGACAACCATACCTCTCATTCCCCAAGGCATTAACTACCTCAACCAACTCTTGGGAGAAATCAATGATTGGGTACAAAAGTCAACATGGGTAGTTGAGGGTTTGATGGGTTCTCTCATTGACACTTGGCTTGACTTGATTGGTTCCAAGGGTTTGAATATTTCCCTCCCAATTCCTTGTAAAATCATGCCCCCATCTCTTGTTGCATTGCATAGCTAGTTGTGGGTATTTTATTAAAATGCATATTTACATGATGTTTGAATTTCCAATGTGCCTTGCTAACACGCAAACCATATGCATCAATAAATTGATGGTGGTGCCTTGGCCTTGAGCTCCTCACCATGATTTTATAACAATATTACATCATTTATATTTTAATGCAATAGGGTCAAGATGGGGACGTTACATACCCCTCCCCTTGGAATAACACTGTCCTCAGTGTTCCAATTCTTAGGAATAAATACCCATTTTACACATGTCCAAAATTCACAAATGATGGCAGGTCTGTCCTGCATTTCATCTCTTGAATTTGAACTTTCGGGACCATGTCCTTTGGCTCCCTCAAGCTATGCCTGCTAGCTTTGATCTTCCAACTCTGCAGGCGGGCATCTCTCCACAGCAATCCCTTCTTTTTATTCACCTTTCAACTGATCTACAAGTCTGGAACTCCGTGGCTAGCATCTTTCTTGCTGTCCCTGGCAACTATTTGAGGAATATTTTCAACCAAATCAAATAGCTTTTGGCCTGCTTCCATGATCAATGTGCACAAATGGCTCTCGCTTTTCTCACTAGCAACACTTGGCTAGTACTAGTTGCACTCGATGGATTTCAATGTCTCACCTGTGAGACTCATCATGGCAATTCCTGTTAGGACAAGCATAATACAATATTAACTCCATGCTTTACTCATGAGACTTCCACACATTTCATGCTTTCCCACATACACATGAACTCATTCATGTTCATCCTTTCACAGGAAATAACTAATTCAACATTCACAATTCATCTTAAGCAATTAAACACAATTTGTTTCATCTATGACATGCACTCAACAATCTTTTGTTTCTAAGATGCATCGGTCAAAAAGGAAAGAGAAGAGTAAGAGTTTCCCCCTCTTAGTCTTGTTCCAATCCCGAGCTACATCGCCACGGTGGTTTCACGCTCCTTAGCCTCTTTCATTTCAATGTGAATGCTTGACTTTCCCTTTCTTGGCTATGATACTTAGTGTCTAAGGTCTGTCTAAGGATTTTCAACTAGGGAATCCTTCTCCATTGTTGCCTATAGAACCTTTGGCTGCTAAGACCCACACATGTCCACTAGCACCATCTTTCATTACTGCTCATGCTGATCTCTCCTTAGGATAGTCACGTGTCCACATGCATCCTCCAGATGCTTTCATAGTCCTTGCTTTCAACAATACCTACACTTAAACATTGAATCAATTCACATGTTTAGTGTATTTTCATAGGGTTTATCTCTTAGACAAGAGTTTGAGAAATCATAATCAAATCATATACATATGTATATTCATAAGCAAGAAGTTGCAAGATAACCAAATACTTATCTGTATCGGATGTCTTCACTTTATTCCACGGGATCCTTCTTTTTCTTTCCAAGCATTGGATTTCCTGTGGATACAATAATGAATGTTGGGACAACACGCAGGCTACTCCACAACCATTCGAATAGGCAATGCCAGGCCAGTACACCAACTAGTTTTTATCAATTAAATAAGGAATGTTTGGTTAGCACGCCGGCCGCTCCACAACATCAAGTGGTTAAGGTTCCCACCAACTATTCTCTGAATTTATCGAGCATCAGTTACTCTCTGTATTTACCAAGAATTTTATAGTGCACAACCAGTTACTCTCTGATTTTATCAAGAATTTATACTGCACAACCAGTTACTCTCTGGATTACCAAGCATTTGTGGCTTTTTCAAGGTCCTTACTTCGTGTAATGGCCAAGGTTTCCAACAAAGAAACAAGAGTGTATTAGCTTGGTTTTCATAAGACTTATACATGAAATCATCATTATTCCAACAAGAAATAAATGAAAACGAATACTTATCTGTATTGTGCATTTTCCTTGCTACTCCACAGGTTTCCCTCTCTGCTTTACAAGCCTTGGATCACCTGTGGGGTGGATGTTCGGCCAACACACATGTTTCTCCACAACGTCATCCGAATAGGAAATGCCAAGCCAGTATGCCGACTGGGTTTATCAGGCATCCCTAAAATAAGTATGCTAAGCCAGTACGTCGACTGGGTTTATCAAGCATTTGAAAAATCAGTATGCTAAGCCAGTACGTCGACTGGGTTTATCAAGCATTTCAAAAATCAGTATGCTAAGCCAATACGCCGACTGGGTTTATCAAGCATTTTAAAAATCAGTATGCTAAGCCAATACGCCGACTGGGTTTATCAAGCGTTTCAAAAATCAGTATGCTAAGCCAGTACGCCGACTGGGTTTATCAAGCATTTCAAAAAATCAGTATGCTAAGCCAGTACGCTGACTGGGTTTATCAAGAATACAACAACCATTTCCAATCTAGTTCTCCAACTGGGTTTGTTAGGAAATAACACCCTTCACCAATACCTCCACAACATGCACATAACCAATTCCAAGCCAATACACCGAGTGGGTTTGTCAGGCATCCAACAACCATTCACCACAACATCCAAATAACCAATGCCAAGCCAGTACAACGACTGGGTTTATCAGGAAATAAGAACATCATAATATGATTACGTGGCTCCTTCTCTCATGCAAACCAGTGGTTTCCTCTAGGAACTCCATAGGTGACTCACTTGACTGCAGGCTAGCATGGCCCCACAATACCCACACACTACACAAGGATGATACCTCTTTTTTGCAACACAGCTCCTCGGTCCTATCCATCTCTTCTAGTGTCCTTTAGTGTGAGCGTAGAAAGGTTACCACTGCCCTTATAGTCCTCTTGAGAACCCTTTCTTCACATTGCCTCTTAACGTGCAAGACCAAATTGCATCTGTGTAAGCTGGTAGCACAAGAAGGATAAGCAGGCTCATCAGTATTGCTACTCTAAAATTGTAATTATATTTCATAACATTCACTATCAAGTATTGAAACACCAGGAATGCGTCCATTCCCTTAGGGTGTAGTCAATATTGACAACCCTAACATATCCCATCACCCGAAAGGTATGCATCCCTTTCCGATGTGAGCCATGTAGGCCTTAATCACACTCAAGCAGTCTGGAATAAGAATGAAACAATGAAACATGCTCTACATATCAAATCTAATAACCAGATAGGTATATTCTTAGTTAGGGTTATAGAATACTCATTCATTTCACAGATGTATATTTTCTTCATTTGCGAAGAATGGGGGCTCCCTTCTTTGAGTCAACAGTCCTTCGGTTTGCAACCCTAATCTTTTCACGTTCCATAAACCACACATGCCTTCTTGGCATAATTTTACTGTCTCACTCACATGCTTTACCAACATGCAATTCGGTTGAGACATTATCGACATTTACAATGGCGTTTCACCCGAAACCCATTTCCAAAGCATGGGATCCTTCCCATCTAGTTTGGCTTCTGCAGGCTATAACATATGGTTTTCCTACAATGTGTCATCCTGGCACACTTATCAAATAGCCAAACAGTCAGCAATATTTAACAATAAGCTTCAAATATGATTGTTCCATAACCAATCAATAGCATTAATAATTAATTCAACATGAATTTACAATTCTGCCTCCTACAGAAATTGATTTGTTTAACCATGAGGTCACCCTCATATCATTCGGCTCTTGTAAGTGGTATCACTCTGTCCATTATGGTTTTACCCTTGCTACCATACATGAACATCCACCTACAACATGTCCTCAAATGGTGATTAGCAATTATAAGCAAATTCTCAAATCTGAAATCTACAAATATGTTTTCCTATAGAAATTAGATTTGCAACCATGAGATTATTCTCATAAACTTAAATCAAACAATTTTCATATTTGTTTCATGCATAAGTTACAACCATGAGAACCTTCTCATAATGCTTGGCTTTGCACATGGTAGATCCCGGTATTTACTATGGACTTATCCTCATTTCCACATGCAAGACCTTTCTACTTGAAATCTGAACTTTAATCAACCAAACACATTATGAGTATCTATGCATATAATCTTTTCATTGCTACAACAGTCACTGAAGTGATCTCAGAATTATAACACTCAATAATTCAAACACTTTCAGCTGTTAACATTTTAAATGCAATGAAATATATACATTTCTATATATGCATCATCATCACAATAAAATTGCAAGATACGGTCACACTATCCATGCAATAAATTGTAAATACTCATTACTTCACATTCCATGCAGCTTTGTCCTTCCAGCAGAGTGCTCTGGTATCCCATCACATGTCTACCTTCTGCATGCAGTCCTTCTCCTGCATTCATAGCAGCTCGTGAAATGGTCTCAAGATTAGCAATAGTCCACCATTTCATCTATTATCTAACTGCATTGAAACATATATATGTCACACCCATGCATCTCAACATGTGCACCCACACATATGCATGCACATTCACAACATTTACATAATCTTTTAATGTGCATTCACTCGATGAATAACCCCTCAATACAACCTTGCATTAATCCATGAATACTATGCATTCCAACATATTATGGCCTAACCATGCCTATCTCATATGGCATGCACTACAACAGGACCATAAGTCCTCACTTGCTTTGGTTGTTAAACCCACAACCAACATACACAAATGGTATGATACAATTTCATATGAATGCATTGAGGTTTATAAGAAACTATAGGGTGTAAGGCTCCCTACCTTCACTTACCCACACCTCACCATACTCGGTGGGTTGACATTCACATTCAGGCACTCAATACTACATGCAAACCAAATCAACATAGTTTAAACATAGTGGAAGGGATCTTACCAAATCTCCTTTCAACATTCATGTGATTTAAGCATAATTAACCATTACATGCATGGCTATTATTAACATTGCTTGATGTTACCTGATCAGTTGGCCTCTTACCAATACCACACAGTCATTTTTCCAACCTCATGATCATAGATTTGTTGCACCATCCTTTCCTCATAAGGTTTTTGGTCATATGCAACAACAACATCCACATCCTTAGCCATGCTTCGGTTGTCTTTAGTCCCACAACCAATGCGAATGCAACTAATTATTAGCAACCACAATAATTATCTTAAGGGGTTCATTGCATATGTAAAACCTCACTATTTTACCAGTATGCAATATCATATACATGTACAAACATTTTCACATACACCGTGCAATGTTTATTTATATGCCATCTAGTGCATATTCATCTCATCTATCTAATCTCTTGCGTTTTCAATCATGCTTCTATGGTCTGATTCCCACAACCATTATCAACAACATTAATGGTCATCAATCATAGGGGATACCATTAATGGGCTATTGCATGTGTAACTTCACTATATTATCAATATGCAACATCATGTTCATGCATAAGCAATTCACATGCATTATGCAATGACTCTCTAATCATGCCCACTAATTCATATGCATTATTCTCTTGCATTTCCAACATCCCTATGCCATAATTTCCAGTACATAAAACTTGGGAATATAAATACAATAGCAAGAGAGGAGTTGTGGAATTCTCCCTTTCCAATTCCTCATCATGACATGGAGTTCCTCCTCCACATCATAGCTAATCATTTTCTTGGATTTCCTACCAAGTACACAAGGATTCATTAGCTCTGATCTTCTCACGAATTAGCAATTCAGTATATACATACGTGTATAGCATTCATTCTTTCTATTTTCCAAACATGCAATTATTATACTATAAACATAAATAGTTTAAGGTGAGGAATTTTCCTCTTATCAACATTGCCTTGCTGCTCCCATTGCTCTTCTGTAATGCACATTACATCCAATTACTCTTAATAAGGCTTCCACAACCTTCTATGCAATTCCTGCTTCTCCTCCCAAGTAGAGAGAATGCATTTCACACTTTAAACGACTATCTTCGGGGGACGATGGGGGTTAAGGGGGCTTGCCCCCTTGTGGCTCGCCACTGCAGGGCGGGTCGACGGCAGCGCCCTCGTTTTTTTTTTTTTTAAATTCTTCAATTTCGCGCAATCTAGCGCATGAGTTCAAAGTGATTTTTCTCTGTTTCAGCAAACTTTGTCATTCTCTTCCGCCCCTTTGCGAACAAACTTGCTGAGTTCTTCCGGTCGAAAACTCAGCTTTTCCTTTCGCCATTGCGGAGCAACTCACCCATCTCTTCCGCCATTGCGAATGAACTTGCCCATCTCTTCCGCCGTTGCGGAGCAACTCTCCCATCTCTTCCGCCGTTGCGGACGAACTTGCCCATCTCTTCCGTCGTTGCAGAGCAACTTGCCCATCTCTTCCGCCGCTGCAATGGAAAATCACCAACTTTTTCCGCCGTTAACACTTAGAAATTTTTTTGGACCAACTCGCCGAGTCCTTCCATCGTTTCGGACCAACTCATTGAGTTCTTCCGCCATTGTGGACAAACTTGCCCAGTTCTTTTGGTCGAAAACTCAACTTTTCCTTCCGTCACTGTGACGGAAACTCACCAACGTTTTCCACCATTGCGGCACAAACTCGCTAGCTTCCTTCGACATTGTGGCGCAAACTCGCCAATTCCTTCTGAGGCTGCAGCGGAAAATCACCAACTTTTTTCGCCATTGTGGACGAACTTGTTGAGTTTCGCCGCCGTTGCGGAGCAAAACTCTTAACTCTTCCACCGTTTCGGCCCAAAACTTTTAACGTTTTTGCCATTTTGTTTGCGGAGCAACTGGCCAAGTTTTACCAGCAACTTCGGCGCAACTCAGCAAGATTCACCGAAACACATCGGCTTAGCTCCATGAGACTCGCCGAATTAGTGAGGCAAAACACTTAGAAATTTTTTTGAAAAAATTTCAAAATTTGAAACTTTTATTAAGGGTCTGTGCTAGGCAGGAAGCATACTTACCTCTGCAAGCTGTGATCGGTAACCCATGAAGGCCCAATGCTGTAACCAACAGCTCTGATACCATTTTGTAACATACCCACCCGTCTATCCAAGGCAAGGAAGGGTACATGATGGCAATCTCTAGGGCTTTTTATAAAACTCAGCCCATTCATTAGATTCACAGCCATAAATTAAATGTGTATCGATGCAAATCAGTTAAACATGCACAACGAAATAAAACATATTCATCCACACACTTATCATATGCATTCAACATATCAATAACAGTCATTAATTTAAGCATTGCAGAAGTAGATACATAGATAGAAAACACTTATCTTCATTGTGCAATTGTCCCAAAACAACTAGCTATGTTGCTGCAACGTTCCACCCAACCATATGCCAGTTGTGTTCGTCAATCTCTCAACACAACTGCCACCCCCGAGCTGGGCATGATTCTTACAAGGAAAAAGGGACATTCCAGCTCATTCACAACCAATTACTCATTTCATTTCAGCCAAGCCAGTCCACAGCTAGGTTTATCAGGCTACATTTGAACCTTGGAGGCTTACACTCAAGCTCAAGCCAAAGCAATGGATACCCATAACCCATACCCCAACATATTCTTCTCTCACACATCAAGCACAAACATTGGGCATCGATACACATTTCCAGCAATAGAATTCACAAACAAGATGGCCATAGATTTTCCCCAAATCGTGGCTCACCCAAAACGAACTATGGGAAGGGAAATGCATCCACCGGGAGGAGAAACGTTTTCTCCCCAACTCTCTAAGCATTTAATAGCGAAAACGGTCTCTATGGAACCCCAGTTCCATTCCCCTTCTTCCCCACTAGTATACAACACAAAAACGCCCTTCTCAACTGGGAGAATGAAGGAAAACACAACAAACATGGCTAGAAATCGCCCAGGTAGCTCTAAACTCGTGAGGGAGCAAGACTCCCCATGGATAATGGATTGGGGGAGAATTTCATGGCTCTTTTCTTGCCCAAGAAGCAAAACGCAATTTCCCATGCAGGGTGGCTTTCCCATACTCAAATTTGGATAACCATACCTCTCATTCCCGAAGGCATTAACTACCTCAACCAACTCTTGGGAGAAATCAATGATTGGGTACAAAAGTCAACATGGGTAGTTGAGGGTTTGATGGGTTCTCTCATTGACACTTGTCTTGACTTGATTGGCTCCAAGAGTTTGAATATTTCCCTCCCAATTCCTTGTAAAATCATGCCCCCATCTCTTGTTGCATTGCATAGCTAGTTGTGGGTATTTTATTAAAATGCATATTTACATGATGTTTGAATTTCCAATGTGCCTTGTTAGCACGCAAACCATATGCATCAATAAATCGATGGCGGGGCCTTGGCCTTGAGCTCCTCACCATGATTTTATAACAATATTACATCATTTATATTATAATGCAATAGGGTCAAGATGGGGACGTTACATGAATATCTTCTTCTTTGATTCTTACCTGATGGTAACCAGAACTCAAGTCAATATTTGAAAATAACCTTGCTCCTCTCATTTGATCAAAAAGGTCATCAATTCAGGGCAATGAATATTTGTTCTTCACAGTGACTTTGTTCAACTTCCTGTACTCGATACATAACCTGAGTGTCCCATCTTTCTTTTTCACAAATAGAACAGGTGCTCCCCATGGGGACACACTTGGCCTGATATATATTTCTTTTCCAAAAACTCTTGTAATTGCATTTTCAATTCTAGCAATTCCGGTGTACTCATCTGGTGGTGCAACTCCTGGCACAAGTTCAATTGTAAAATCAATGTCTCTCCTTGGATGAAGTCATGGAATCTCATCAGGAAAAACATCCCTGAATTCTTGCAATACATGATAGTCCTCTAGTTTAAGAATTTCATTCTCTGCTGCCTCTAAAACATGGGCTGCATACAATCAACAACCCTTTCTATAGAATTTCTTCAGTTGCGTGGCTGAAACCTGCCTAACAGAAGTCACCTTTGGAATTCCTTTTACAACCCTTGGGTTTCCTTCTTCATCCATGCATTCAAACGTCTTATTGTAGCAATTAAGTTTAACCCTGTGTGCTTCTAACCAGTCCATCCCAATGAGAATATCATAGGAACCCAGTGGGAAAATATTCAGATTTGCGTATGTGAATAGCCCATCCATTTCTAATGGACATTTCTCTACAATTTCACTAACTTTTCTCTTGGTTCTAGTGGCTAGTTGAACTAACCAAGATTTACTATGCTTTAATTTCTAAAAAGCACAAATCTCATCAAGTTTAGGAGTGACATAACTGTGAGTAGATCCAGGATCAATCAAAATAGAAATAGATTGCTTAGAAATCTTACCTTCAACTTCAACCATAGTTGATTGATGATCTGGCTAGCGGTCGTCTAGTGATGCATAGATTCTAGGGATTGTCGTCGCTACTTGACCCACAGTTTCAGCTCCTTGGATGTTGTGGACTTGATTTGCATTCCCATTCCGATGTGGACAGTTCCTAAGCATGTGGTATCCTCCACAACCCCATCATTGAAGTGGTTCTCTTGGCTCTTTTGGATCTCTTGGATTGTCTCCCATCATCCTAGTTGGCTTAGTCATAGCCTGTGATGGCTGCCTTTGTTGATTTCTGATATGAGGAGGTTTGAAACCTTTCTTCCTTTGGTCAAACTTCTCATTTTTCGTGTCCTTCCATGCCTTATGGAAATCAGGTTTGCTTTTGTTTTGATCATAGCAATACTTGGCCTTCCTTATTGCCTCCTCTAGAGTTCAAGGTTCATCAAACTCAATCGTGTCTTTATATGATTGAGGTATCCCACTTAGAAAGCGTTGAATTTTCACCTTATCATCTTGAATATACCTGACATACCTCAGCAACTCCAAGAATTTGTTTGCATATTTTTTCATGGTCAATTGTCCCAATTTCAGCTCATGGAACTCTTTGATCTTATCATCATAGTACCTGTCAGAGAGGTACTTCTGCTTGAAGTATTTCTTGAACTACTTCCATACAATCTTTATTTCATTGATCTTCCTCACTTGCTTGATATGATCCCACCATATAGATGCTCTTCCATTCAAGTTGAAGATGGCTACCCCTGCCTTCATATTTCGAAAGTAGTCTTGGACTTGAAAATACTTTCTCATCCCAAGAAGCCAAGCTTCAGCTTCTTGACCAGAGTTTACCTCTCCATCAAATGTATGAGGTTTTGCCTTCTTAAATCCCCCATGTGAATTTTTCTTGTAATGCCTCTTTCTCTTATTCTTGCGGGATGAAGAACTTGAACCTTCAATGGATTCTTTAGAGTCAGGTGATCCACTAGAAGAGATTTCTAGAGTATAAGTTCTGTCGATAGAAACTCTTCTTGAGCTACTGGCCCTCTTGCGGGAATTCCTCCTAGAAATACTCCCACCCCTTTCTGGATTTGATGTCTGATGCCCGGATTTTATTTGCCTTTGGATGTCTGGCAAGCTCTGCAGCATGGATGCATTCAACTGATTTTGCTCTTCTTGAGCTTTAATCATCCTTTCATTATATTCTCTACAACTTTGCAACTCCACCCTCAAGCTTCTCATGGTGGCTGCAATACCTGGGGAGTCTCTTGATTTCTCCTCCCATTAGATTCTGTTTCAGCATTTTCAACATGTATGTTTTCCCCCATGGCATCTGTCTCAGGCTCATAGGGATCATGTGCATCATCCATGATGTTGATTCTCTTGGCCCAACCAAGATCAAAATTTCCAACTGCACTATCTAGAAGGATGCCTTGATGTAGCTGTGATTCTACAAAATGTGTTCATCAACACAATTGTTAGCTGCATTTTAATCTCAGAAATTCCTAAATTACTTTCATGCATGTGGGAAAATATTATATTGACAATTTTTCAACTCATAGAATTTTCTCACAATCAATGAAATATGAGGGGGACGACGGGAGTCAAGGGGGCTTGTCCCCTTGTGGCCCACTGCAGGGCGGGTCGAGGGCAGTGCCCTCATTTTTTTTTTTTTTGTAATTCTTCGATTTTGCGCAATCTGGCGCATAAGTTTCATGATGATTTTCCCATTTTCAACACTTAAAATGTCACTGGAAAACTGCAGAAATCCCTTGTTTCAGTAGACTTCATCATTCTCTTCCGACCCATTGCGGATGAACTCGTTGAGTTTCGCCAGTCCTCCGACCTGTTGTCGACGAACTCACCGAGTTTCTCTGCTGGTCCTCGACCTGTTGCAGACGAACTCGCCGAGTTTCTCCACCATTGTAGACGAACTTGCCGATCTCTTCCGCCATTGCGGATGAACTCGCCTATCTCTTAAGCCATTTCGATGAAAACTCGCCAACTCTTTCCGCCGTTTTGGCGAAAAACTCGTAAGTTCCTTTCACCGTTTCAGCAAAAAACTGGTAAGTTCCTTCTGCCATTTCGGCGAAAACTCACCAACTTTTTTCGCCATTTCGGCGAAAACTCACCAACTTTTTTCGCCATTTCGGCCCAAAACTCATAACTTTCCGCCAAAATTTTCCTTCCTTTTTCGGCGAACTTATTGATTTTATGTCGAATCGGTGCGGAGCATCTCGCCAAGCTCTTTCAGTGTTGCGGACAAACTTGTCGAGTTTCTTCCGGTGTTGCGGACGAACTCATCCATCTCTTCTGGTCGACCATTTCGGAAAAAACGCGTCAGTTCTTTCCGCCGTTTCAGTGAAGATCTCACAAGTTCCTTCCGATACATACTTAGAAAATTTTTCAAAAGCACTTAGAAGAATTTCAAATTTTTCTCTCTTTCTGAGATGCTCACTGCTCAATAGGAGGTGGTCTTACCTCTGTAATTTATCCAACTTATCCTGTTTTGGTCTTGATGTTATAACCTGTGGTGATCAGGAAGGGATCTTCCCTTGTAATTGTAATCAGATTTGGCCCATAGAGGCCCAATGTTGTAGCCTATGGCTCTGATACCATTCTATCACAAACCCACCCATCATACCAGTGCGATGGAGAGGATCGTGATGCTAAAACTGGGCATCTAGCCCCATACTTATTAAATCAAACATTCACATAATATAAAAAGACATATGCAAAAGTATAAATATAAGAAACATAGCGGAAATAGATTCAATTACACATTCATCATGTATTCAAGATATTCATGAGATTCATCAAATAAATAAATTGCAAAGTTAACACAAGAGAGTACTTATCTTATAACAAGGTAGTCCTGAGCAACTGGCTATGCAACTGCAACGTTCCACCCAACCATAGGCCAGTTGTGATAATCAATATCTCAACACACTGCCACCCCCAAGATGGGCATGATCTCTACAAGGAACCAGGGAACAATAGACTCACACATAGCCCAAAGATACACTAGAATTAGCCAAGCCAATCTACAGTTGGGTTTATTAGGCTACTAAGGAAATGGAAAGGAATGAATTGTTAAGCTAGTGGCTCACCCATAGAGCTATGGATACCTCTATCAGATCTATCTGGCTTGGTACCCACATTACCTACACACCCAATACAAGGAAGTATTCCCTTCACCACTACACAGTCCCTCAGGCCATGCCTTCCAATATAGTATTGTTCAAGGTGTGCATAGAAGAGTAGCCAGCCCTTTGGATCTTCTTGAGAGGTTACCTCCTCAATAGGCTCATCAAGCCAATTTTGTCCTCTTCCACTCCTAAAATCTTGCTCACAATATCAAACCAAAATAGGGAGCCACATAACAACAAAAACACAAGTGATGGGCATGAAGAGAAACATTTTTACAGTGGGATGCACAAAATGGGGTTTCCCTGAGCTTCAGAAAGACATGGGCAAGCATAAACGAAATGGAAAATGGGGAATAAACCCTGGGAAGGAAAATTCGTTTTCAGAAAACATTTATGGATAACCCAAGAGCAAAAACAACCTCCATCAAACCCCCAATTCGTGGCTCTCCTCTCCTAGTCATTGTACCAACCAAAAACGAGTTCCTAGCCATGGAAATGCAGTAAAAATGGTAGAAAACATGAAGGAGAAAGCCCCAGCAAGCTCAGACTACATGAGAGAGACAAGGCAATGGGTGAAGAATGGATTTGGGCACCATTTCGTGGGTGTTTTCTTGCCCAAGGAGACAAAATGCGATTTCCCAGGTTGATGGATTTCCCATACACGAAATTGACTGCCATACCTCTTCATTCCCAAGGCATTAACTACCTCAACCAACTCTTGGAAGAATTAAATGATTGGGTGCATATGTAAAAAAGGGTAGTTGAGGGTGTATGGTTTCTTTCATTGACATTTGGATTAAATCCATTGGTTCAAGGGTTTGAACAATTGCCCTCCCTATTCCTTGTAGAATCATGCCCCCATCTCTTTGTTGCATTGCATAGCTAGTTGTGGGTATTTCATTCAATTTCATATTTACATGATGTCTTCATTTACATTGTGCCTATCTAGCACAAGAATCATAGGCATCTATTTTTTTAATTGCCGATACATAAACGCTAAATCGATGGCGGGGCCTTGGCCTTGAGCTCCTTACCATGATTTAATATCGATTTTTATATCATTTACAATTTTAATGCAATAGGGTCGAAAATGGGGATGTGACAGTATCAGTCTTAAAATGAGGAATTATCCAGCTGATGACCTTTGAGCATGTGAATAGCTCGGGACGAGTCGCTGCCTTGTGAAGGCCGGATTTCTTGATGTTCAAGTAAACCATGGTTTCTTCCAGGGATGATTTAGGGTAGTTTTGATCTCTGATAAACCTGTATAAGTCACCCCATTGAAATTCCGGGGCAGAGCTTCCTGGGGATACTCCAGTGATAGCTTGTGTGTCGCTAAACATGGTTTCGAGCGATGTGTGTAACAAAATTTCCACGCCCGAATCTGATTCTGCAAGCTTAGCCTTGTTCCTGGAATACCTCCTATGCTTGTCAAACCTGTGATGGTGAGGGTAGCACAAATGAGGAGTTTGACGAATTCTCGAGCGAACAAATCACATCTTAAGATTTATAGTGTTAAGCAAAAATTGAGCATGCAATAGTGTTGGCTTCCAATTTAAAATAATCTTTCAAATACAATGGCGACGAGGCATAGCCTTTACACAAAACATCCATGTAAAAAATGCAATTGACACAGAACCAAATGTTGCTAGCCAGTATTTGACCATATTTATAATAAAACAATTATTTCACTGGCCTTAGCTTTTTTGAAAAAATATATAATTACGCAAAGTGCTATTGTTGTGGGATAAGGAGAATCCCCAAATATTCTGTGGTTTTAACATGGGGCTTTATCATCGAGAGCATGAATCATTATCCACAAATGTAAGTGCAGTATGGTATTTCCTGGCATTAGCAAATCTTCCTACGTGCGCCACAGAGTATAATGTGTGCTACAAAGCTAGTAGCACTATTAGTGGCTTTAAAGCAATCCGTGATAAGGAAAAAAAACTCAGCTCAGATTTAATCAATAAAAAGCCAAGAGGAAGCCTTTCCTATAATACTGGGAAAACAATGGTCGATAGCATAAATGGTATATGCACCAAAGGCAACTTTCCCGAGTCATGATTTTACGTGAGAAAACCAAAAATTTGTGCTCTTATTAGCCTTAAGGGAGGTTTTCTCATTAGGAAAAGGAGTTCTCTTGCATCATACGAAAATAATGGGCAATCCGAGTGATAAAAAACTTTTAAAAGAGAAAAAATGAGCTTCAGACGGAGTTTCCTTTTGGATAAAAACAAAGGGGAGGCAAAAACACCTACCTGACAGTCTTGGAATGGCTCTCAGTGGTTGATGTGCATACCCAGATGAGTGACAATCTGAAAACTCCGAATGGCGAACGCTTTCTCTCCTCAGCAACAGTGGAATGACCGAAACCCCGTTCTACGTATATATATAGCGTAAGCATTTAATCCCCATGGGGTGGCCAGTTGGAGTCTTAATGAGCACGGGACTCAACACAAAAGGTAATTAATCTGCATGAGGTGGCAATAAAAACTTCACCAACTTAACTTTCGCACATACCCAAAATTCGGGTTGCGTTGTGGCGGCGATCGAAATGATAAATCATGCGTAATAGGCAGCGATTTTACGGTTATTTCCTGTGATCAAAAGCCGCGCTCGAGGATTGAAGCGGGGTCAGTAATTTTAAGGTAAAAAACAGTGCTACAGGAAGCAACTTTAGCCATAGATCCTGCGATCAAAAGGTGCGACGAAAAGGGCGAGGTGCACAATAGGGCGACAATTTTAAGGCCAAAATTTGCACAACAGGTAGGCGTTTTAGCTCTAAAATATGCGATGATCGGAGCGGAGTTAAAGTTTGGAAAAAAATGATTGAATTAATGTTAAAATCTGTGCAAAGGTGGGCATTTTAGAGTTAAACAATGTGATGAACTCGGGAGGAAACATAAAAGATTGCTTTTGATCGGCAAAGTTTAAGGCTAAAAAATGTGCCACAGTCGACCATAATAAGGATAAAACTTGCAGAAATGTCGCAACTTTTATTTTTTAGAAATGTGCAACTGTCGAAAAATTTATCATTAAAAACTGCGATCAAAGCTGAAAAAGATCAAATTTGCTTTTAGCAGAAAAAAAAAAAAAATTTTGGAAGAAGAATAGGAAGAAAACTTGCAAAGTTGAACAAACAAGCTTCAAAAAATCAAAGGAATTCTTCAAAAATAAAGGAGGGACCCCAATATTTACAAAATTTTGGGGGGGATGTTGCAGCAACAATAGGTCTTCTTTTCTTCCCCCATTGGATTCTATGGATAACAGCATTAGCACCATTTTTTCATCGAATGTGTACCCTTGCTCTCACTCCCTGATACTCACATGTCATACGGACACTGAGGTCAACCTTGCAAACATCAAACCTACCACTTCGAATTACATTTTGGTTACTCCTGGTGTAGTGGAACACATTAAGTTAGGCTGGAAGTGTTCCCCTGAAGAAGTCATTGCTTATACAGCCTTATTCAAGCGATTCTGAGACGTGTTCGCTTGGACCTACGAGGAGATTCCTAGGATAGACCCCACCATTGTTGTACACGAAATCAAAATCTATCCCAACATCAAACCTGTCCACCAAAAGTTACGACCAGTACACCCTCGGAATAATGCGGCAATCAAGGAAAAGATTGAGAAACTCTTGAAGGTTGGATTCATCTACCCTATCCCATTGACAGAATGGGTCTCGAACATCGTCCCTATTACTAAAAAATAGGGTACCATTCGTGTCTGTGTCGATTATCAGTATCTTAACAAATCTTGTCCTAAGGACAACTACCCGAATCCCTTTATTGACCAGATCATCGACAATTGTGCTGGAAGTGTCATTTTTTCATTTATGAATGGCTTTTCCGGATACAACCAGATTAAGATCCACCCCACTGACCAACACCATACTGCATTCATCTTCCCTTGGGGAACGTTTGCGTATCAGAAACTTATGTTTGGTCTTCAAAATGATGGTACCACATTCTAGCAGGCCATATCGTACACCTTCCATGATGTGAAGGACTTTGTGGAACCCTAATTGGATGACCTCCCTGCCCACTCAAAGCAGCACGAGTTCCACATAGATCATCTGATGACCATTTTCCTCAGATGTAGATGGTACAATATCCATCTGAACCCTCATAAGTGTATTTTCTGTGTCGAGTCTAGATGCCTCTTAGGGTTTATCATCTCGAAAGATGGGATCCACATTGATCCCTTGAAGGTGGAAGCCATTGTCGCCCTCCCACCTCCAACTAATGTTACGGAACTTCAAAGTCTGCAAGGACGAGTGACTTACTTACGAAGCTTCGTTTGTAATTTCACGCAAAAGAGTCAGGGCGACATGAGACTACTCAAGAAGGATGTCCCATTCATTTGGGATAAGCAAGCTCAACAATCCTTTGATAGTCTCAAACATGCCATTACCCATGCCCCTGTGCCCCAACTGCCGAATTACTATTGAGATTACATTCTATACCTTGCAGCTTTGGACACATCTATCGCGATGGTTTTGGTGCAGGAATACTAGAATGCCCAAGAACATGTGATATATTACTTAAGTAAGGGTCTAATTGACACTGAAACCCGTTACCCACATGTTGAGAAGCTCGCTCTTGCGGTGGTTATCGCCGTCCAGAAGTTTCGACATTACATTTTGCTTCGCACCACCACCATCATCGCCAACTCGAACCCCATGTACCACGTTTTGACATGCCAGGTGCTTGGGGGCAAGTATTCACGCTGGATCATGATAATGCAGGAATTCAATCTCCTTTTCGAGAAGGCTAAGTCTAAAAAGTCTTTGGTGTATGCTGAGCTCATATGAGACCTTCCCCATAGTAATGTAGAACCTGATCCCAATGACTCCTTTCCGGATGGGTCATTGTTTATTATCACTACGTTTGACCCATGGTACGGAGATATCACTTTATATCTTCAGACCCAACGTTTCAGCCCTCAATTGTCTCGTGATGACCATCGTCGAATACACCACCATGCGAAGTATTACCTAATTATCAGTGATACTTTGTACTGTCATGGTATCGATTCTATTCTTCGACGTTGTCTGACTCATGACGAGGTTGAACACGTCATGCCCAGCATATAGATCTTATCTATTCTCAGTATGGCACATTATACGACATTATTCCGCATGCTCCACGGTCGTCAACTGATCCTCAAAGACCCAACCCAAGACCAAATTGATTCTCTAGTTAAGGAGATAATAGTAAACTTATTGGACTTACTAAATTATAACTGCGAATACCTGGTAGCGGGAAAAAGTGCTGAACCGGGGAGATCATACATAATTTGGCATGGCCAACACTAGATAGAGTAACTAACATATCTTATATAATTGCAACTCCAGTCTAGAGCTTTAAAACAAGGGAAAATCTGGTTACCAATGAGCTTTAAAGAACTAATACTGGACGGAAAAAGAACTGCCTTCCGAGAACAACTTGCCCATGCTACGAACCGCTCGACTGTCATACTGGGGCTTGCGGCAGTCATCTCTCTAGGATGGCTACAGCCTAGAATATTCTTCGTGTGGAATATTATTGGCCATCTATCTTTAAAGATTGTATCGAGGCCATAAAAAAATGTCCTCCATGTCAACATTTTCATACGAAAAAGTGCACCCATCTCGCCTCGTTACACCCGGTTATTGTCATTGGCCCCTTCGCTAAATGGAGCATTGACTTCATGCATTGTAAGCCTACCTCATACGGGGGGCATAGTTACATCATCGTAGTTGTGGACTACTTTACAAATTGGGCCGAGGTAATTCCTACATACATGAACGACGACAATACCGTCGCACTCTTCATGTTCAATCATGTCATAGCGCGGTTTGGAGTTCCTCAATCTATAGTTACCGACCATGGTTCTCACTTTTAGAACCACATGGTTCAAGAATTGAGCGATAGATTGGGTTTTCTCCACAAAAAATCAGCACCCTACTACCCACAGTCCAACGGACAGGTCGAGGCCATTAACAAGGTATTGAAAACTATGGTCCAGCGTATGGTGGGTATGCACAAGTCCAACTGGCATAATATGCTCTTTTCAACATTATGGGCCTACTGAAATTTCGTCAAGACCACCACTGGATTTACCCCCTTCCAATTATTTTATGGATTGGAGGTAGTCCTACCCATAGAGTGAAAAATTTCGTGCCTCCAACTCACCGTCAAACTTCTTCCTAACACTATTTCCGAGGAAGAAAGATTCCTTTACCTAGAAAATCTTGACGAGTCTCACCGAGATGTCGCTCTTGCCAACGAGGCGCGCAAGAAATACATAAAAGCACAATATGACAAGTCAGTCGAACCTCGCATCTTTAACGAGGGTGATTTGGTCCTTACATACGTGAAAAACACGACAAGCTAGGGGCAGGAAAGTTCGAGTCCATGTGGCACGGACCTTACATCATTAAACGTGTTTTTGAGAAGCGATCCTATGAGCTCGAGGACTATGACAGAATATCTTTTGGTGAACCCCGCAATGGGATTTACCTGAAGAGGTACTATGCCTTAAATTTTCATGCATAGACATTTTGTATATACTGTACATGGTGTGTGTTTATTTTTGTGTGGTGTGACACATTTATTTTAGTGTGTCTAGATCTTGTTTCCGCTTCTTATACCATGTTTTGTCTACGTGTGCATATGGAAACTTGCTATAGATTTGCGGACGGCGCTAGCCGACATACCCATAACCTTGCTTCGACAGCTTGGGTACTGTATTCCCCAGCAGGCGAGCTCATTAGCTCAGGAGGAAATTGTCTTGGATTCACAACCAACAACGCCGCAAAGTATCAGGCGGTGATTGGAACCCTAGTTGACACTCTTTCCTTGGGTATGAACCACATTGTCATCGATTTGGATTCACAACTAGTGGTTTCCCATCTCAACCGGGTCTACGCTATCCGTGATCCCACTTTTCTTTGTCTCTTCAGACGAGTCCATCTCCTGGAAAGGTCCTTTGAATATGTTCAATACCTGCACATTCCACAAGACATGAACACAGTTGCTGACTCGATGGCCAACTTCATTTTGGATTGGTACATTGCACACACATAATATATTCACAAAGCATTCATAACATGTAAAATCATCCATTGTATAAAAGAAAACATGTAAACAAGATCACATAATTCATCCATCTAAAAACACATAATGCATAAAACCGCTGGGAATGTCTGTATATATATATAAATCATCATAAAAAGTAGTGTTGGTACAAAATCTGAAGCACGACGGCTTTCAGTGAGTCTATACAAAATATGAAGCCTCACAACTTTCAGTAGTACAAAATCTGAGGCTTCTGAGCTCTTAGTACATACATAATGACAACATAAGGCCTAACGCCTGACCCGTGCACCCCTAGGTCTCGCAGCTCTTGCCTGCTGACTATGGAAGCAGTCAACTGCTCTCGCGACCCTGCGGAGCAGCACATTGAAATGCACGGACGCCCCAACTACATGTCTCTGCATGGGCCATGGTAGCTCATCCACTATCGGCTCTGGAACATCTAACGTCAACCCGGTCAGGTTCTCATAGACGTCCTCCATCTCCATGATGGCATCATGCATGGATGGGGTCATGACTACTCCCCCTCCTCTCCTTGCAAGAAGAGAAACTCCTACTAGTCCCACATGACCCACATCTGCACACACATGTTATTAACTTATCAACACTATAAAAAAAAAATCATAAATACACAAAACTAAAAAGTACAAGGGTCATTGTTCTTATTGATGTCTCCCCACTCTGCTCCCTTGAGAACCACCAAGTCTGGGTCCTCCATGTAATCAGTACCACTGTATGGGTATTCCTCTACCATGAGAAACTGGCCTTCCATCCAGGTGAAGAACTCAGGACAATACTCGATGATAGAACCCCCACCATTGTGGGCCATCACCTCTATCCATCTAGCCATGTGAGGATCCCTAGGATCCCTGTCATCCAAAGGCACCTGCGGGAGCAAGAGGGGAACCTGCTCCAATAGGAATGAGATCACTATCGAACCATATCCAAATTGCTTGAGCTCTACATGCCGACACTTGGTCAGCTGAGCTCAAATGTTTGTGAGGAGTCCCTCACACCAGTTGAATACCTTTGGATACATACAGTCCTCTGCATACAACATCTGGGATCTAGTAGCTAGGTGAGCCACTTGACTCCTTGCTATCCTCACTATGGTAAAAAGTATGACACACAACAGATGATCTCGCACCTCTTTAATGGGGATCTTCCCACTAGAGCCACGGGCATGAGGAGTACAATATTGAAGGATCAAGTCATCCACAGTTCGATCACTTCCCCATGATCTGGTAAGAGCCACGTTGTCCCCCCTATGGGACAATCCAGTCAAGAAGTAGATGTCCTCGACATCTATGGTCACTATATGCTCACCGATCATGAAATGCTGTTGAGCTCCATCCCAACTCCGAAGCATATGTTCTAGTAGTGGGATTTGGGCCCTCATACCCTAGATCTGGAAGAACTTTAGAAGTCCACAGTTCCTCAATTCCATCACACATAACGGATCATTTACAGCTTGCACATCATCTACCTCATGTTCTCGTTCACGCCACTCTAAGACCATGTTGGCTGCTACTAACCTGTCAAAAGGAGCATTTTAACATCATTAGAACTCACTTCATCCTTTTGAGTTTCATTTTTTGGGCTAGGTTTGTTTGTGGGCTTGGATGTTTCCGTCGTCGCACCCTGTCAATACTGATAGTGCGACGTCGTCGCAACTCAGCTTTGTGGGATTTACGACGACCCAAGCTCATCGCAGTTCCCGTAAGGGAGACCTGCGACGACCTGAGGACACAATAGCCCCCCACAAATAAACTCAAAAACCCAAAAAATGAACTAAAACTGAAATTGTAAACCACTGGAAATATGTTGGATGAGTTTTAGGGTTACCTGCTCTGAACGGCTCGTGAAATGGTTGCTCGCAGCTCTGGCAATCGACAGGTGAAGTTTTTTGCTCCAAATGGCACTTCTTCTCCCCAATTTGGCAAATGAATAATGGTAACTATATTTGGCCACTTTTTCTATTTACAAACAAAAAAGAATATTCTTTTTCAAATATTTGATGCTTTTTAGGTAATTTGCTATAGTTTGGATCATTTTTATAGCATTTGAATACCCGTTTGACTTTTTGACCTAGTTTTCAAGTGTGCAGGAGTCGTTAAGTGTTCCATTTTGCGTCATTTTCACATTGAAGCGATCATCTCAAGTATGAATAACCCCTTGAATGTTTTGTCGTTATTTTTATATGTTAGATTGTAATTATTTAATGATGAAGAGCTTACTCTTTGTTCTTTCTCGTGCTCTTAAAACCATGAGAATAAGTTACCGAGTTACGATTTATCACTTTTCTGAGATCGTTAAACTCCTATGGAAAAGGGCCTCCCCCGGAGTCTATATTTAAGCTCTTTTCAGGTTCTCAAAATATGAAAAGATTTCCAAGCGAACTTGTCGCATTCACGCTTGTTAAAGAATTTGAAAGGTCGTCTCCCTGGTGATAGTTTACCCCTTTTTCGGATCCAGGGGCACTATTTACAAAAAAGGAATACTCCAGCCAATCATGATTGGAAGAGTCCTCTCCCGCTTTGTTTTACCCTTTTTCGGGTGATGAGGCTAACTTTATGAAAAAGGACCGTTGGAGTCTTCTTTAGTTCTTTTTAGACTCTCTAAACATGAAATGACGACCGAGTTTACCTTCTATGGACTCGTTAAACTTTCACTTCGAAGGGCCCATCATGGGACGAACCCCTCCTATCCTAGGTTCAGAAAATATTTGGGATTGGACTCATCTATGAGATTATCTATACGGAGCATCTAGTTACCCTCATCAAGCTCGTAAAAAACACACGAGGAACTCATCATTCATGATGGGAAAAAAGGAAAGCTTTTATGTTACATTCTTTATTTGTGGTAGTACCTATTCATTCTTGAACATGGCACTCATTTAAGTTTGCATACTGCACTTGGATCATCCGTTTGTCCTTGAGTTTCACCTACTTCCTGAGTCTTGTTACTCCTTTGAATCATTCAAAGAATGCTTCCATCATCAGTTGCATTAAGGAGTTAGTGTTGTGCTCATCATGTCAATACTTCCAAGTCATGCCATGCCCATGTTCAAGAATACTCTCACCATTCATTATCTACAGTCAGTACCCTTCCACCATGTCGGTCTACTCTGAGTCAGTCCTGTGTGTTACTATACCATCCGATCTTCTCTACACATCCTTTGTCATGTTTCGTGTTGATGATGGGGGATTCATCATGGCCCTCCTTCGAGGGATTCATCCTTGTCGACTTTAACACATCATCCAAGGATTGAATCTAGAAACCAATTGAGTACCTTGGGCCTGCATACCTCAATGGCAAGTTACCTCGCTTTCAACATGAGTTTACATCATTGACTCTTGATTGAAAGATTTCATCTGGCGTTCGACTTCAACTCATTAAATCACTCTTAGTGTTATGTACTTTGATACCTTGGGAATCATTGACGTCAATGGTGATTTCCCTCACACTTGTTAACGATATACATCAATGACCGGTAATCAAGTGGTTTCTACCGTGTTTGACATCAAGACATTTGTAATCACATGGATAGATTCGTATCATTGCGGGTTCGACTTGAAGACCCTGGGGAGTCATATTTTTCCCAGGTTGCGATGGAGATTGTTTGAGCCATATTGCACGGATCCACATTTGTATTGTTCGTGGTTGTGTTATCATCTCATCATGGATCTATGCTTGTGTCTAGTAGCCATGATTGTGTTCAGTCGGTCATTACTACCATGGATCTGTAATGTATTGGTTGGCATCCATGTAATTATCAAGATCTAGAATCAACCCTGGATGAAATTGGTTAGATACAGTCATAAAAATAGAAAAAATCAGTAGCAAAAATCAAAAGGGTCCCCACACAAATATGGTACCCACTTTGATTGCAACGAAAGTGTGTGAGAGCTAAAATTCAGAAACATTCACATGATATTAAAAACATTCATGTGTTCCTAATTCGACAATTGTTGAACCTCCACACAAGCAACCAAGTCATAATACCCCTAGTTTAGACTTGGAATGTATTTATCCAAAATTATGCAAATGATGTAAATATGCACATATGGATTCCTAGTGTAGAGCTCAAGGCCAAGGACTAATTAGTGAATGGATAGGCATGTATGATGTATATATTTTTATTTGGACTGTTGGGTTGACTTGTCATGCTGATTTGGAATATATGTAAATATTATGTGCATAAATAATAAAATAGTCTAACAATGGCTGTGTAAAGAGAACCAAAGGGGCTATGATTCCACCAAAGGGGAAGAGGAAAGGGGGTCCATGGGTGACTAAATCCTTTCTACCAAGTGTCAACCTTAGAAATCACCCAATTTTTTTCATGTACCTTGAATAAGCCAATTATCTCCCTTTTGAATATTTTCCAATCATTGAAAGCATGTGTGAGGTTGGTGGGAAAGGTCACCTCATGTAGTTATTGAAGCAAAGAACTGACTGCACTTTTATGACAGTTCTTTCATGACAGAAGTTAGTCAACAACTACCAAGAGTCCT
The DNA here is from genome assembly GCA_027924585.1 of Larix kaempferi. Taxonomy (NCBI): domain Eukaryota; kingdom Viridiplantae; phylum Streptophyta; class Pinopsida; order Pinales; family Pinaceae; genus Larix; species Larix kaempferi. Next base: position 10,242,083 of record BSBM01000547.1, on the reverse strand, counting down.
TTCTTCTATTGTTAGATGCTATGTCAGTTGTCTTTTCACCATTTTCTCATATCCCTTGGATTCAACCCTCATTCTCTCATACTCTCATGCATATCTACATTAGGAAAAGCTCTCCAATACTGTCCATGAACTTATCATATTGTTTTTAACCCAAAAATTCGAATTTGGAGATCTTGCTACAGATTTGGAAGTAAAACTTGATGGTTATAGGTGAGCAGAGAGGTTGGGAAAGCTAGGAATCCTTACCCATTGGGTTCCGCTACTTGTAGGTTCTTGAGAAGCCATGAATTGAAGCTACAGGTGGTTCTATAGTAGCATACATCATATTGGACTTCTTCTATGCACACACTAGAAGCACCGAGCAAGATGGTTCTCCCAAGAGAATCATGGATTGGGGAAGGGGATGCCAGAGCCAAGAAGGGTGTTGTGTGGGGTAGGTATTGTGGAAGCCAAGGTTGTGAGGGCTGAGTGAGACCCCCATAGAGCTCTATATGATCATTTGGATAAGCATAGAGATAAGGATGGGTTGTGGGGTGAGATACAGAATCCTGTAGGTGTTTCCTTTGCCTTGGTGGCCTCATAGCCCAGCTTGGGGGTGGCCTCTTAGTAGATAGAGTATATTCTAAATAGAGAGCCTATGGTTGTATGGAAGATCACTCTTACACAACTAGTTTATTGGATATGCATTAGATAAAGATAGTATTCTCATGCATTTGTATCTGAAATGTTTTTATTTAATGCTTGTAATGTTTATGTTGGTATTTGCATGCTAGATGTGTGTGGATAGGTTTTAATTCCAACATGTATGTTTATTTACGTTTCTGCACAAATTCCATATGTTGAAATTTGTATTGTGGTTTGCGGTGAAATTTGAGAGTCCAAAATTTTGTTAATGTCCTCTCCTAATGGTTGGATTGGGTGATGGGGACGTTAAACAAGTGGATAAAGGAATGTGTGTGCGTTCCGAAAGTGTGCACATGTTATTAATGTGTGCACATTTTAAAAGCGTGCAAGCATTAATAATGTGTGGGTGCTCCTCTAATTATTAAAAAAATAGGTCATGACTCATTTCTTCACCATTCTCTCCCTTTTCAACGCAATTGGTGGTTTCCACGGTGACAACACACAACAAACATGCACCTCAACCACCAAAAAACCATCCAAGCCATCCCTCCAAGTAATTTTCTTCACCATTTGTGATTTTTCTTTGATTGTTTTGTGATTTAGTAAAGAAAACTCAATTGTAAATGAATCATAATTTAAAAAAACATTATTTTTGCATCCAAATTGTCTCTCCTCTGTCACAATGGCCGAAGACCCAAGAAAAAATATACTAAGCAAAAAAAACCCCAAACCAAATCCATAAGTAAACATTAACCTTGAGGAGAACCCAAGCACATAAACCCAATTAACCAACATTTAAACCAATTAAGAAGATTGGTTCAAGAGCTTAGAACCACAAGGGAACCATCAAGACTATCCTTTTCCTTATCCCTTAATAGCATAATTTCCTATGTTGGAAATGCCCATGGTCAATTCTTGAGCATAACTATATAGGGCCAGGATGAGACAATTATATTCCATTAGTCTTAATAAAGAACAAATCTAAGATTTGAACATTTCAAAACAAACTAGTGTTAGTTTTCTCATTGACCACAAGACCGACCAACCCCCTAATCCGCGCAAGAGTCACCTTTGCATGGATTGGTGCACATATGATCCATGGAAACAAAAATTGATGAGTTGGTTGTTCATGGTTTTTGACAAACCCCCTTGCAACAATAGGGAGGTTCCACTATATTTTCTTTGGAAACTGTATGTTGATTTCATGTTGATTTTGACATTAGTGAGTTTCAGGGGGTTGGTATTAGATCTTCCCACACTACAAGTAGAAGGAGATGTACAAGAGGTTATAACAGAGGTTTTTAGTGTTACAAGATTAGCCAAAATTATCAAAAAAGCTCCGCTACAACCTTCGCCCATGGTATCGGATGGTTTGGAGGAGGTTTTTACAGAAACTTATTATAACTAAAAAACACTCCGCGGCCAGAGGCTTTAGCATAGGTTTTTTCTTTGGTGTGCTTTATTGATATAGGCACACCAGTGCAAACAAATGATTAACAAAATACAAACAAGCATCAGTGCATACCTAAATTTTAATGACACCAGTGCCTTATAACACTATATGCACAACAGCTTTATAAGAAATATAACACGATTGATTATGAACTCTTATAACAAAACAATTCTATAAAGGAATGAAAATGCACCGATGAAGTTGATTGGGACATTGACGTTCATTGAATTTTTACATTTCATGGTGCGGATACAATATATTGGAGCACTGGTGTGCTTGTATAGAAAGCACTATGGCGTAATAATAAAAGTGCACCAGGCCATGCAATGAGTTGTTTGTTGCACCAATGCACTTTCATTTTAAATGCATTGGTGCTACATTTACTTAAATGCACCGGTGCGATTAAAACAATCTAAGGCACTGGTAATACTTTTTTCTTTGTTGAACAATGGACAGTGATATCGCACTAAAATATCTATATTTTATTTTTATTTTTTAATTCCATTATTCATTAGAAATTGAAATATTTTTTATAATAGTATTCATATAATTTTAATTTTAATTATTGCATTTGGATATGATGTTTGGATTAATTTTTTATATCATCAATTTTCGCATCTATTGTAATATTTAATCAATGATGTAACATTTCACAATGACATTGGACAATGCAATAGAATAGGAAACTTTTTTTTATCATGTATGCATAAGAGGCCCTTTGTCATACAAAATGGGACAACATAAAAGTCCACAGTAATCAAAATTCCAATATGTAATTGTTACACTTATTGGTAACCCGTTGTCTTTCAATTGGGAAAGTATGTCGAGTATATTATACAAAATTTCTTATTTTCATGGACAATTATTTCAAAATATACAACAACTTGTGCATTAACATCCAATTATATTGATCATCATTCTTTGTTGGAGGTGTTGTCAATTCTCAAGCAACTTGCATGACTTGGGTCATTTGGCTTACTATTTTGTTGATTGCTTCAATTATGTTTCTCATATTCATCTTCCATCTACAAAAATAAAATTAAAGTGTAATGAGTGTATCTACATTGGAGGGAATAATGAAAATTAAAATAAATAATATACATTATTGTAAATTGAAAAGCGTACCTTAGAAAGAATTGAGTCCTAAATGATATACATTCATTCAAAACCAAATATCATGCCTTCTCTCAATAAATCTTATGTGGTTGCCACTCCATACTTTGTTTTTTGCAAGTTTTATACCCCATCACAAATCATAGATTTAATATAAAGTTTTTTTGTTGTTCCATTAATTATAAAATGAGAGAAGTAAAACAACATAGATACTTACAAATTTCACAATTAATTTTTGATACGCCAACATATACTCAGAACCCATACTTACCCCATTGTCACTCAATTCTTCGGATGGCTCTTCTTTGTATGTTAGAACCTATTTAAAGACATCCAAGGATGGCTAGAGTAATAAGGAAATCACAATTACTCACAAACTTTGCTATCAACCATTTTTTTCCTTTTCATAACGTATTATGTGTTGAATAGGTTCCATATTTTTTTCTTTTCTATAACAAAAAAATTGAAAATTAATATTTAATACTAAATGAATTAATTATATGTACATAATAGAAAAATTCAATTATTACATACATTTAAAGCATGTTGTTGAGATGGCTCCTCCTGCGATGCAATTATGTCGATTTCTTTTACCATCTCCTTGTACACTTTTTGGACATCCCTACTGGCATATTTTGGATATCACCTTATTCATCCTTTCATATTTTCATAATCTTCCTAAAAATTTAAAAATGATATTAAAGTATTTTTATATTGATATGAAAAGTAAATATAGCAAAATAAATGTTAATAAAGGAATGCTTTGTAGTAGTATATACATATTCTATAAAATCATGCTTAGGAGTTTTAATTTTTGAATGATTATTTTCTATTGCAGTCTGATAGGTCTCAATGACCATATCTTTGGAAACACCTCTTGTAGTTTAGTTATAACCTAATTCTTGGAATCATTGGATCGATTTCTATACTATAAGTGGAAAGTACATCTATACATTCTTTCTACTATATCCCTCATAGTTTTATAAAAGTCCCCCCCCCCCTTTCATTAACTTCCAGCACCACTCCAGATGAATTAAGGACCAATTCAGCATCATTTACATCTTCCATAATTTATTTATTTTAAATTTTTTTTTCTTCTGATGATTCCATTCCCTTCTGTTATTGTCAGTCCCTACAGAACGTTTGACATATGTGAAAGATATTGTTTGAAACATGTTAGCAAATATTCTTTAGTACAATATTACTGAAAATTCAAGAACACGATGCATATTGATTAATTTTTTATTCATCCGATTCATCCATCTACAGCTTTTCTATCAAGGTTTTACACTCTTCTACACTTAAATTGCAAAGAATCTTATTGAGCTCCCTCATTTTTTGACTTTGCATGACACACATTAACCAATATGTTTAGATAAACTTACATAGAATTCAAACATATTAATTTAACTCAAAAATTATAAAGAGATTTCCTTCTTCACATGTTGGATGTGCTCCCATCGCACCAATTAGAGGTATTGTTCCTTAAACTCTTATCACACATTTCTATCAATAAACAACCTAGAATATTAAATAGAGAAACTATTAAATACATTATACCAATAAATTACAAAAGTTCCAGCTAAAAAAGTAGTCTACCATATCGATGTGCTTTATGAATACAAACATCACGTTGCATTTATTCATGTATGAACTAGTCCATCATAATTGAACACACCAATAATTAAATTAAAATTAAAAATTAAGCCACACCATTTTCAATATGATATATTTAATGTAAAGAACATATGCGACACATTGTCCATAGTGCACTAGATATTCCCAATTATTTTTTAAAATAATTTATATCCGAACGGTGCACTTTTATTGCAAGCACAATGATGTGTTATATGAAAATGACCACACTTAAAAATGTGAAAGAGTTATTTATAAAAAAAATAATAGGGGTAGGATTTGGGATATGACGCAATAAGTGGTCTCATTGCACCCAATGCCTTATATATGGAACAGTAGTACATATGGGCGGATTTTTCCATGAAATATTTCCATGTTTCGATCATTCGTGGAAAAATACAATTAAATTTAAGATGTCTTTTGATTTTGTTTTTTTATCATGGCGGAAAAACCATGGAAATATCGACGTTTTTTAATTTTCGACGGACTTTCGTCTATATATCGACGACCTATGGCTATCTTTGCACACCCGCCAAACCAATTCCAACTTCCAATGACCCTTGTATTTTTACTCGCAGATCAAATCATGCATTTGCGTCAATAGATCGACGATCATCGATCTATAAATACATACTTTAAGACAATTTTCGACACATTTTCTATAGTTGCGACAAGGTTCCTGGTGATTGTTTGAGCCCGGATTTTGAACTTGTGACAAATTTCGTGGTGATTGTTTGAGCTCGTATATTTTACATAGCTCGGATTTTGAACTTGAAAGGTTAGTATTTTTATATATTTTTTGTCTATATGTTAAGAAAAAAAAAATTCAGGATTCTTTTTAACATGCATGTTTGAACAAAATTTTTTTTTTTGGTTCTTTTTTTTAAATTTAGCATTGCTACATATATTTCATGTGATTAATTAGTTATACTTACATGTTTTTATAGGATTTTCATACGATGATTATATATTAATTACTAATTAAACCTATTCTTTTTTCTATAGTTCTATTAAACCCGAAATCAGAACTGAAAACCACCTCAATAGTATCCAAGAACTTCCAGTTATGCTTGTTATTGCCTTGGATTCTTCAACACTTGAACTGTGAGCTTCAACTGTTTCACATGGTTCTGCTACCCTTGTTCTTTTTTTTTCTCTTGTATGTTTTTCTAATAATATAATCCATACAATCAGTTACCAACAACAAGTGTTTCCTAAATACATTCTTTATCAATCATATCCAAAACTAGAGTGAGTCATACTCAACAATCATCTGGTAAATTCATAAAAGTTAAGCATGCATCAAGGACAACTTTCATTTGGACCATTTGGGCCACCTAGTGTTCCAATTCCCAAAATATCAAGTTCTCATTGTGAGTAAATCAAAGGCCCTTGCACAACACTTGTTGGAATCAATGAAAACTTCAGTCTTCATGTTTTTCTTTATAGATATCGATATATAATATACTGTATTTAGAAATATACTTATATCTAATGTATTTGACAAGTTACTGTTTGGTATGGTGTAGGTAAGACAATTACTTGTCATTAGAAGGATTTGTCACTATGAATGAAAATGAAAGGAAGCTTGCTCAGTTTAGAGCGGCATTAGAGGTGAGGGGAGATGGAAAATGTTATTTGCCTTGCTCTGATTGCAGGGGCTTGCAAAGAAGAATACTTTTAATAACAATGACTGAAAGACATTGTAGGGAGAAGGGTCACGCTGAAGGGGGTTATGAATATTGTCCCTTGGTAAGAGGTTATTCAATTTTTAATGTATTCTTTGTAATAGTCATCATGTCATGAATTTCAGTAAAATGTCTTATCGTTTTATTATATATTCTATACACACTAATTTTACTATGTTGTTTGTAAATACATAGACAATGCCCCCAAAATGTTTCCCTCCAGAGAATTATTTTCCAAGTACTCGTAGAAATACTCATTTACAGGGTGACAAACTTCTAGATTAGAATATTGAAGTTGATCAAGTTCTTAATGATGACATGGATGGAGATAACATTAGTGATACAAGTCAGGAAGATGAGATACATAGATTGATCCAAGACATATTTGCTCCAATGGATGAGGACAACCAAGATGATAGTCATGATGTTGATCCTCTACTCGAGAAGTCACATCAACCTCCTTATGAAGGCTCAAAAACAAATCTTCTATCTGCTATATTGTTGTTAATGAACTTGAAGGTTTTGAATGGTTTATCAAACACCTGTCTCACACATATACTAAGGTATGTAATTTGTTAATTATTTATGTCTACATGTTCACATGTACATAAAGGGTTGAATTTTTTCCTATATTGCTATTGTTATCTAATTTGTAAAGTATGGATGCGATATTGATGATTAATATTGTTTACATTGGCTTATTCTTTTGAATTTTGTAGATTGTTAGGTGAATTTCTATTACCAACGTCAAATATTTACCATGCACATATCGAGAGATATATGTGATTATGAAAGAATTTGGAAGGGAGTACCAATCTATTGATGCATGTCCTAATGATCATATCATATACTATGGACAATATGTATTAGAAAATGAATGCCCACAATTTCAAACAAGTAGGTATCGAACCGATAAAGTGACAAAAAATGTGCCTTACAAAGTTCTTCGTTATATTCCTATAATTCCACATTTACAACAGTTTTTCAGGTGTCAAAGTATAGCACAGTTTATGGATTTCCTTGCAAAGAACAGAAGTTGAGACGATGTTCTTTGAATGCCTTCAGATGGTTCTGCATTGAGGTACATCGAAGAAAAGTGTCCAATTTTCAAAGAAGAACCTCGTAATGTTAAAATTTCATTGGCATTCGATGGTGTCAATCCATTTGGAGATATTCGTTATACCTACTCAGTGTGGCCTGTTTTTGTTATAAACAATAACCTTCCTCCTTGGATGTCGATCAAGAGAGAGCACACAATGTTGGCAATGATTGTTCCAGGTATTTAATTAATTTGTTTTTTTTACTTGAAATTCTGATCACTAAATATTTCATTTCTTTGTTTCGTGCATGATAATTATGTCTTTTATATATAATGACATATAGCTAAATATAATTAATCATGTGTGTTGGACCAATTAGGTAAGCACCGGGTTAAAGATATGAACGTATATATTGAGCCTCTTATCGATGAGTTGTTGAATTTATGGGCTGGCGTCACTATGTATGACATCTCTAGACCAATAGGAAAAAAACGATTTCAATTCCATGGAATACTTGCATGGACATTTCACAGATGCTCCTAGGTTAACACATTTTTGTGGTATATTGTTTCTTTCTTTTGCTCTTTAATATTATATATAGCTATTGAAAATATCTTGCATTATTTTAAATGGTAATTCTAATTCATTACACTAATTCATATATCTTGTAGGTCTTCAAACAAAGGGTAAATTTGCATGTCGGTTTCACGGTCCCAGGATAAAATCTCATCATTCAAGGAGTTTAGTAAAGGTAGTGTTTGATGAGTATAGGCTCTTTCTGCCCAAGAACCATAGTTATCAAACTACAGACAAAGCAAAATCCAATGGTAAAGAAGAGAATGGAAAAAAAACCACGAAGAATGACACCTCACCTATGGAAGTTGGAATATAATAGAAATCATCAAGGTATGCCAAATTATTTATGTATTGTTGGAATATTGGTCAATACTTAGCCAAATTTTTGAATATGCAAAACAATATTTTTCCTACTTTGGAAGATTGATTTCTTGCACATGTGACCATCATAAGGAAAACTGACAGAATGGGTGGATAACCACTTCAACAAGGAACAAATCTATTTCACCCGATGAATTTTATTAGAACAAGGACACCTCCTTGTGGTTATTTCCAAATGGCCTTTTAATACTGCTAATTCAACACTTAGACAAAAATTGTCAAACCCTAGGGTAACATGAGATTTTTATTTTCACCAATTTTGAAGTGTGATACACCCAATGGATAGAGGCCAACAAGGTGACTTCATCTAAACCAATTTCACCTATTGAAGCCTCTTTCTCTCTCCTCGATGGGCATTTTACTGGAGTAGTGCAAATCAAGCTAAAAGACACTTTTGGTAGATTGATTATCTTCCTCCTCAGAGACTCTTTGGACAATCTAAGACCATGGTTGGATGCAACAAACAACACTCTAGAGATCCATACTCTCAAAATGATTTAAGACATCACACTCAAGACATGGAAGGAATTTTACTAAGGTCATTTAGGCAATTTTAGTGATTTTACACTTAGACAATTTTTCACTTTCCTAGACTTGGTCCAATCTGCCCGAAACCTTGTTTTGACAGATCCATAACTTCTTCCTCAGACACTTTTAAGTCAATATGAGAACATGGTCAAGTAGACAAAACAACAAACTACAATATGACCATATGGTGTGGGCATTTTCTTCAACCCACAAACTATGGTGGGCCTTTCCCTGAGGCCACTTAGGTAGTTTTGCTACTTTGGTGTAAAAGCAACTTGAAACCCTGTTTTGGCAGGCTATTTATTATATTTTCCATCAAACACATTCTGTGAAAACTAAGTCCATGGTTGGATAGCCTCTTTGACAATCTAGAGCATGATAGTTCCAAATAATTTATATCATTCTCCCATGAGGTATGGTAGGAATTTTCCCAAGGCCACCTTGACTAGTTTTCCAACACTTAGCCATTTCCAAGAATTTCACCAAGGTTTATCCTAAAACCCTATTTTGGAAAACTTATAACTTTCTCCTCGGAAATGATTAAGACAAAATGAGACCATGGATAGATATCCACTTCAACAATATATAGCCTGATATGTTGGTGTGGGCATTTTATTCAAATCATGAATTATGGAGGGCATTCTCTTAGAGTAGTTTTGACTACTTTTTCATACTTAATCAATTTCCAAAGTTTCACAAACTTTCCATATTTTCCCAGAACGATGTCAGATTACAACACTGACTTCCTGATAGCACTAGAGCACCATCATGTGTCTTTCCAGCCTCATCATACATTCCACATCATCATACTTTCCATGTCATTACTTCCTTTGTCATTCCCTTGTCTTTCATTGAGTTTACCCTGCCATCATGTCTTTGGTTATCCTTTGGTCATTCACTGAACTCCTTTGACATCAATGACAATCACATTCAACATGTATCATATATTATATATGTTGATGTATTTGTAACTTCTGAAGATATGCACTTGTATATTGTATGTATTACATTTGTACCTTATTGTATCCCCAATGGAGATGTATTATTCCTCCAATTGGAAGTGTCATCATGTGTACTTGCAAGTGTCGCAAGTTATATTGTAAGTGTCGTAACTTATACTTGATGGGTTATTAGACAACCTTGATGGGGTCAAACCTGTATGATTCATGTGGGTCAAAGGGTTATTATACCACCCTAGAGGGGTCAACCCATTCAACATTATGTTAACTGGTTAAGTTGGGGCTGACCTAGTTGAGTAAAGGTCAAGTCAAGTTAGTGTATAAATAGAGAGTGTGTCTCTCTCATTTTACACATTCTATTATTCACTCCCTTTGCATTAGTGAGAGAGAGGAGGAGTGCACACAAGTGGAGGGAGAGCATGCTGCTAAAGATATCTATATCTTGGGTTTGATTAATGTGATCCTTGTATTGATGCTTATTCTATCTTTGAAGAAGTTGCGGGGTTTTTCACCTTCTTGGTTTTCCTCGGTGAAATGTTTTGTGTCTCTTGTCTCTTATGCTTGATATGTTGTACATGTTGTTATTTTAGTTAAGATCCTAGATCTATTGAATTAAATGATGAAAAAATAACATGGAGTCAGAGCTATCCTGAAGGAAGGCATGCTATGGAATTTATGAGACTTGTTGCACTTGTGACAAATTGGAAGCTAGGGCTTGATATAGAAAAAACCATTCATTGTGGCACTTTCGATATAAATACATTTTGGTGAAGGTTCAGGATCTAAAACTTTCACAGGTTGTAGATAACATCCCCATGTACCTTGTGTCCGAAACACAACATCTAATTCACTATACTTTCTATTTTATGATCAATACAATCTAGGGTTTCTGCCTATTCTAGATCTCAGTCATAAACATGTGACTTAGGAAAAAAGGTCACAACTTGGGCTAGGAAGCTTCAAATGAAATTTCGTAAAACGTGACAGGTATAGAACGGACAATAGTTTCTCAGGTAAGTTTTTCAGAGGCCGAAGTTGAACCAGTGACATGTGGCACGCCGTACAAGTCCACTCTCATGTTTTATCCCATAAATAGGTCACGTTGCGAAACTTGGCATAACTCTCTCTTAGAGAATCCAATTGAGGTCAGACCTATGGAGTTGAAAAGATGGCAGGTCAGGCTACCGCAGTCCAAAGGTTCAGACCATGTGGATTCGTAATTTCATAGATGAACCAGAAACAATCAGGTGCATATTTCTATCAAAATAGAATTGGATTCCGAGCACCTTCATTCTTGGCTTGTCACTGCTGCGGGAATTTAGGGTTTCGGAGAAAGTTGTAATTCTTGGAATCAGAGACCACGGATGGATTCTCCTCATGAAAATCGAAATTTAGAGACCAAGATCAAATTTTTTGGTTGGGAAGAAGGCCGGGCTTGACAAACCCTAGTTCGGGATTTTGATCGGAAAGGTGGAAAATTAGGGCTTCTGCAAAAGTTGGAATTTTTGAAATCTATGACCACGGCTAGAAGCTCCTCAGAAAAAGTGAAGTTTAGAACACAAGATCGAACCTTTTGGATGGGCATAAGACTAGGATTTATCAAACCTTACGTAATACCCCAAATTTGACCCTTATGAAATATTGGCTTCTAATGTAAATATTGTATACACACGTTGTATGTTTCCCTAGCGTGGAGCTCAAGGCCAAGGCCCCACTAGTTTATGCTCATATTTTATTTAAATTAGACACGCTTTGATATTGTGTTACCCACGTGCTATTAAGCCATGGGATATTGTAAATTGATATAAATATTTAATATTGAAATAAAATACCAAAACTGGCTATGGGAGCAACGAATGAGAAGGGGCCATGTGTATCCATTAGGGAGTGGTGAGGGGGTTGTGGGATTGAACCATAGGATTCCATATGTCACCTCGAGAACCCATTTGACTTACCTTGCTGACATTTATTTATGTTGTAAGGAAGTGGTTGAGGAATTCAGTCCATGGCTTCAATGGAGCATAGGCAGCCCAGAAATTCGTATGGCAGAGTATGGGCTCTATTTTCTTGTACCACAAGCCACTCTACCTCATGGGAGTTGCTTCTTCCTCATCCCCATCCCATTGTGAAACTTACCAACACCATTTTCCATCCAAAAAAAATGAATTGCCAGCAGGAAGAAAAACTAGAAATCGCAACGTTGAAAGAATCCACGTTTTGAAGAGCCAAAAACGCCCAGATTTGGCATTGGGCAGTGAAATCCAATGGGGGATCCATTGGTATGAAACTTGGGGCGAATTTGGGAGCATTAGCTATCCTGAAATCCATAGGAATACCCAGTTTTTGCAGCCCAGAAAACCAGTGACGGATTTGAGTTATTTGGTGAGCAGAATGGTGAGAAATCAAGCGAGGAATGACTATGCAGATGTTGGGTGTGCTTGATAAACCCAGTGAAGGCTAGGATCTCAAGGATTAGCAGCTGGGCCTTTCTATGTCCATCTTGAGGAGCACTGGAGGGAAGATTTTCCCGAGGGACTGTGTAACAGAGAAGGGGATCTTCCTTGTGTTGGATGTGGTAGGTAATGTGGGTGCCTGACTGTTGAGTTCACTTGAGATGCATGTAGCTCTATGGTTGAGCTCACTGGCTTAGCGTTACCGTCCTCTATCTTCTTGAATGCTTGATAAACCCAACGGTGTGTTGGCTTAGCATAACTGATGACCGAAACCATGGCTGTGAGTGAGCCCAGCTAGTTCTTCCTTAGTGGATACACAGCCCAGCTCGGGGGTGATCTCTCAGCTGAAAGAATATAGGATGGATAGAGATCTATGGTTGGGTGGAACGTTTCCCTCCCGTAGCCAGTCATTGGACATTTACATTTCAAAATAAGTATTCTTGTGAATTAATTTATATACATTCTGTGTTATGCAATGTGTTCAATCTGAATGTTAAATATTCATGGTAATCAAATTGAGATGGAATCCGTGAATAGCATGAGAATGAGATTGAATCTCTGCATATGGAATCACCTTTTTTCTTGAGATAAACATGTTGATGCATTCCATTCTGTTTGTGTATTATTATGTTTAGTTCCGCTGTGTTTATATTGAGTTGATTTTGCACACAGAAGTTTTTAATTGTTATGAATTTATGAGGAAAAAAAAATACTGGGGCTAAGTATGCCAAAAGCCCCGTATGATTGGTCATGTTCTCTCCCTTGCATTCGGAAGGCGGGAGGGGACGTTACACCCTAGTTCGGGATCCTGTCTAGAAGATCGAGAAGCTTCAAAGGAAATTTTGAGGGGTTAATTTTTGTAGTTTTCAAAATTGAAGTATACCAGCTTGATCAGCTTAGCAAGGCGCATATTTTCATATAATCAGAAGTTTGGAATTCAAAATTTGAATTTTTAGGGTTTCTTTGACAAACCCTAATCCAACTCCAGATCCAATTTCAACAAATCAAAGTGGATTGGGTTAATCCTAGAAGAGAATGAATTGGACACCTGCATAAGTGAAGAAGTTCCAGTTCCAGAGGGAGATGAGGGTGAGGCTTTACATGAGAAGGCTACAATTAATCTCGACAGGTATGACTTGAAGAGATACAAGTATGTTTTGAAATTTATTCATGATTAAGTTTATGATATGTTTGTCTTCATATTATTAAGGCTAGTACAATCTTGATTAATTTTAGACTTGTCTTATCACCCTAGTAAAAGTATGAATGCATGTGAATGATAGAAGAAATTCATTGATTAGGGTTATATGATTGTAGTAATGCACTATGGTGTTGTATGAGGTTGATGTTGTTCGCTAACATGAAAGGTACATCAAGAAAGACAAATCAAGTTCTAGATCAAGAACATATGACCATGGTGACATGAAGACAAAGACTCATCCATATCCATTATAGAAGCTTTACTTACAAGGTATGTATATTTTGATTCTACAATGGTTAACTTATGAGTTATGCAGGTTACTAGCACAGGTCATTGAAGAGAACAAGAAGACATTGTTTAGGCATGTTATACATAACTAGCAAACATGATAACCAGGTATGTTTTTCCTATATCAAGTTAGAATCCTACCTTGTGTTAGGATCTTATAACTTTGTATGAATTATAATGATTATTCTTGAATTTAGAAGTTTAAGTAATCAAGGGTTTATGCATATTATGTTTCTTACTTTGATTGATGATATGACTAACCAGAAGAGTCCTATGGTCAAATAAGAATATGCATGAGTAAAAAGAAGTCTTCCCTGAAACCTTGAATACTAATGCTTATTACCTATCTATGAAATGATCCTGACCATACATATTTAAACTTATTTAGAATCATAATGTTTTGATAGTATTGATATTATACTAATGAATGTATGATTATGTATGAGATCTTGAGGATAACACAATGATGACACTAGTGCACACTTAAGCATGCATAGTGGTCCAGGATGGATATAAGTTCAAGGATAGTTAATCTAGGAAGCAAAGATCAAGTGGGAGCATACTCCAGTAGTTCCTGCAAGGAAGAAAAGATTGAGAGGGAGTCCACCCTACAACCAAACAAAGATAAGTATTTGAATTGTCATTTCTTGTATATATGATTACTTAAATGATGTTGTCCACTCATGTACATACTTATGTTCCTAGATTTAGGATATGTATTATGCATATTATGATATTTACATTAATGAACAGTATACTACTAATATGCATGTGATGGGTAAGTGGCCTATGGCACTGTACAACATTCCATCGATACCTATCTAGAATGAAACCTCTTTGTTGAAACGTTAGGAGTAGTGCAAACTCTTAACAATGTCCTGGTAGAGATGGAAGGCATCTAGAAAGTTACAGGATATTGATAAATGTTGTATTGAAGCATTGGCTAATTGCATGACTATATGACATATTTCTTTATGCATAAGAATGTGTTTTTTGAAAAATTATAAGAATTTTCTAATCATGCAATTGAATCTGACTTGTAGGAAAGATTGTGTACAATCACCTACAAGGACAACAACATTTGTTCCAACAATGAAGTTCAAGAAAACTATCTATTGAAGATATTGAAGAATCTGAAGTTCCTAGGATCCGGGATGAAGTAATGAAAGGATGCCATGATCGAGGAGTACTAGTCAATCATGAAGAATGATGTTTGGGATGTGGTCGCAATACTAGAAGGGAAGTCTATTGTGACTTCGAAGTGGATCTATAAGATCAAGCATGCTGCAAATGGTAGCATAGAGAAATACAAGGCAAGGTTTGTAGCTCGTGGCTTCTCCTAGAAAGAGGGGATAGATTATGAAGAGAATTTTGCTCCTATAGCCAGATACACTTCCATCGGAATAGTACTTGCTTTGGCTGGAGTGATGAAGATACACCAGTTGGATGTCAAGACAACTTTATTGAATGGTGTAATCGAAGAGGAAGTGGATGTGGAGCAGCCACTCGGTTTTGTGACACATGATAGGGAGTCATTTGTGTGCATATTGAAGAAATGCTTGTATGGCTTGAAGAAATCTCCTAGGACTTGGTATGGTAGGATAGACAACTTTCGATCCAATTTGGGCTTTACCAAGAGTAAAGCGGATTCCAACCTTTACTACAAGGTTGAGGAAGACAATCCTGTGATACTACTACTGTATGTAGATGACCTGTTTGAGACAGGTGAGGATGGGTTGATTTTTGACACGAAGAGGAATCTTGCTGTCAAGTTCGAGATGAAGGAATTGGGGATGATGCACTACTTTCTAGGCATGGAGGTGTGGTAGAGTGTAGATGGAATCTTCCTTGGACAAGGGAAGTATGCAGTAGAGATCCTGAAGCGGTTCGGGATGATGGACTGTAAGGCCATGGCCACACTTATGGCATCGAACCTGAAGCTTCTATGTGATGCTCCATCTGATCTGGTTGATGTCACGGTGTATCGTTAGATGATTGGGTCCATGATGTACCTGACGAACACGAGACTAGATATTTGTTTTACGATGAACACCCTGAGCCAGTTTCTGACATATCCTAGACATGTTCACCTGATTGTTGTAAAGCATATTCTGAGGTACCTGAAGGGTATGGTTGATTATCGGCTCAAGTATGATGCGAATCAAAAGTTTAAGCTAGAGGGTTATGTTGATTCAGATTGGGAAGGCAGTGCTATAGATAGGAAGAGCACTTCTGGGTGCTACTTCAATATGGTATCAGGTGTGATCTCTTGGTTTAGAAGGAAGCAGTCCTACGTAGCACTGAGTACAGCCAAAGCAGAGTATGTTGCAGCTTGTTCCGCCAGTTGTGAGGCAGTATGGCTTAGGAAGCTACTATCTGAGTTATTTTATCTCCAGTTGGATGCTATATGTATTTTTTGTGACAGCCAGAGTTGTGTGAAGTTGTCTGAGAATCTAGTGTTCCATGATAGGTCGAAGCATATCGAGATCAAATATCACTATGTCAGGGATATGGTGCAGAGAGGAGAAGTGAAGCTCCTATATGTTGCGACAGATGAGCAGATTGTAGATGTGTTTATGAAACCACTAGCCAGAGTGAAGTTTGAGTACTTTAGAGAGAGGCTTAGTGTTCTTCAGATAGAAGATACTTCGAGGAAGAAGTGATGGGACACATTTGTAGGAGCCATTCCAAGCATGATGAGAGGAGGATCCTTCCCATGGATGTGGATGTAAGCACTGTGTGATGAGCATCAAGACGATGCTCTAGTTACTAATCTGGATATGCATCAGTTGGATGCTTTATATGATCACTTGGATCATGTATATGTATATGCAAAAGTTGGATGCTTTGTATGATCGGTTGGATCATGTATATGTATATGCATCATTTGGAGGCTTTGTATGATCGATTGGATCATGTATATGTATATGCATTAGGTGGATGATTTGTATGATCAATTGTATCATGTATATGTATATGCATCAGGTGGATGCTTTGTATGATCAGTTGGATCATGTATGATGACATGCATCAGGACGATGCAGCGACAATGATCAGGATGCTCATGTGTGATGAGTATCAGGACGATGCTCTGGATGACATGCATCAAGACAATGCTGTGATGATGATCAGGATGATCATGCGATGATGATGATCATTAGGATGATTCTTTGTGCAAGGATGATCAGGTTGATCTTGAGTATCAGGATGGTACTCTGTGGCTGTGTATAGGTTGTGCAAGGGTGGCATGTAATACATCATAGAGATCCGGACAAGTTGTGCTAGTCACGTAAAAGGCCTTAGATGCTCTTTAGGGTTCTTATGGAAAGACACCCTTTTAAGGTTTTGCTAGACCACATGTAATACATCCTAGAGATCCGAACAGGTTGTACTAGTCACGTAAAAGGTCTCAGATGCTCTTTAGGGTTCTTGCTGGGCAAGACACCCTTTTAAAGTTTTGTAGGGACCACATGTAATATGTCCTGGAGGTCCGGACAGCTTGTGCTAGTCACATAAAAGGTCTCGGATGCTCTTAAGGGTTCTTGTTGTGCAAGACACCTTTTTAAGGTTTTGTGGAGATTACATGTAATCAGTCCTTTAGGTCCGGACAGGTTTTGCTAGGCACGTAAAATTCCTCGGATGCTCTTTAGAGTTCTTGTTGAGCAAGACACTCTTTTAAGGTTTTGTAAAGGTCACATGTAAAATATCCTGGGAGATCCGATATGTTGAGCTGTGTGCTCTTAAAAGGCCTGGGATGCTCTTTTGAGGTTTTGATGATGCACATAATTAGTCCTGAGGATTCCACGGGATGGCCAACTCGCAGAGATGATGAAGACCTACAGGAGGCTAGGCCTACATCCAACATGAAAAAAGGGATGGCTCTATAGAACTTCCTATGATGAGAAGAATTCAAAGATAGCCTAGTGATCAAGATGTCAGGTACATCAGCAGTGATGATGATGATGCTCCGTGATCCAGTGATGATGATCCAACTCCATATTTTAATACTTGTGCCTATATGTATTGATGACTTGTGTCAAGAGAATACCTTCCTAGTTAAGAGGGAGTGTTGATGTATTTGTAACTTCGGAATATATTCACTTGTTTATTGAATGTATTACATTTGTACCTTATTGTATCCCCAACGGAGATGTATTATTCCTCCGATTGGAAGTGTCGTCATGTGTACTTGCAAGTGTCGCACGTTATATTGTAAGTGTGGTAACTTATACTTGATGGGTTATTAGACCAACTTGATGGAGTCATCCTTGTATGAGTCATGTGGGTCCAAGGGTTATTAGACCACCCTAGAGGGGTCATCCCAGTTAGCATTATGTTAAGTGGTTAAGTTGGGGCTGACCTAGTTGAGTAAAGGTCAAGTCAAGTTAGTGTATAAATAGAGAGTGTGTCTCTCTCATTTTACACATTCTATTATTCACTCACTTCGTATTAGTGAGAGAGAGGAGGAGTGCACACAAGTGGAGGAGGAGCATGCTGCTGAAGATATCTATCTCTTGGGTTTGATCATTGTGATCCTTTTATTGATGCTTATTCTATATCTGAGGAAGTTGTGGGGTTTTTCACCTTCCTGGTTTTCCCCGGTGAAATGTTTTGTGTCTCTTGTATCTTGTATCTTATGCTTGATATGTTGTACATGTTGTTCTTTTAGTTAAGATCCTAGATCTATTGAATTAAATGATGAAAAACTAACAATCTAAATCTTTTTCTTTTTTTTAGTGAATTATGTTCAGCGCGGTATGTACCTATATTGATTAATTAGTGTTAATTTGATTTTGTTGATGTTTCATGAATGTCGTTAAGGCATGAATGGGATTCCACGAGGATTGAAAATTTACCCGATACAATTCAGTAGGTTTCCATACTAGGAGAACCTACAAATAGTTCATTTGTTTGATACGATGCATATCAGGAAGAACATAACATAAATGTTATGGCGAATATTAGATGGAAGGACTAACAAAGAAAGAATTGGGAAGATTTGTAGTGACATCCAAGAAGCTAATCATGTATTGCAAAGTGTGATCATTAATTCTAATGGTGATGGCTGTCAATAGAATATTAGTCTTCCTTGGTGCTTGATGGAGCAACAGAGCAATATTAAAAGAGGTCATCAGAAAAATCAGGTTTCCGACGGGGTTTTCGTCTAACATAAAGAATATCTTAATGAAAAAAGGTGATTTTGGTGGGGTTAAAACACATGACTGGCATACATGCATTAAGGTAATTATGAGTTTATAATATATTTCCTTATTGGTATGCACTAATTTATTAATTTTATTCTCTTATTTGGAAATAAATAATAATTATGTGCTTTTTGATACAGTATGTTCTACCTTTATCTCTCCCAGACGACTTTGACAACAACATAAAATAAATTATTTATGTTCTTGGAAAATACATGAGGTAAGTAGTGTTTTATATGGAAAATTTACTTGGTCTGTGGTTTTTAGCAGAACTTATTGACATATTATGTTTTGCCCGCAAATTTTATATATGGATTGATATTATTTTATTGCATCATTTGTAGGTGGCTTTCATCAAAAGAAATCCATAAAGGAGATATAAGGTATTGGAAGAGAGAAATTCCCTGACTAATGTGTGAAATGCAACAGTATCTACCTCCAACATTTTTCAATGCACAAGAACACTACCTCATAGACCAAGAGGAGGAGATTGAAATATGTGGACCAATACACACAATGTCGATGTGGATGATGGAGAGGCAGTTGAAGTCTTTGAAGGATTTTGTTAGACAAAAAGCATGTCCTGAGGTTTCTATGGTTGAGGGATATATGGTATATCAATGCATGGTGTATATTAGTGAATATCTACCTAAATTAACATAAAATATGAATGTGCCTCGCATTTGGCATCTCGACTCCATCAACAAATTCGAAGGGGAGGTCCTATTGGGGAAAGGTACAATGAGGACCGTGAAAGGTAATTATTAGATTTTGTGGAATTAATATATTACACATGTATTTTTCCAATTTTATTTTATCATAGTGATTCTTTATTTTTTTATTAATCCTGTATATTCAACTATATTCAACTATACTAAACTATGCCTTTAATGATATCTAATTAATGATATTGAATTGTTATTTTTTCATATAGTTGCTCGAGTGTGGGATGCTTTACATTTATACATTGCAAACAACCTTGATTGGATGGAGCATGGATAGAAGATTGTGAAGAATACTTCGGTAGGTTATCATGGGAAGGGGTCAGTAAGATGATTAAAGTAACTCATCATCATTGACATCAATTTCCCGATCTTATGTCACAAAGGGAAGTTGATTTAGCCTATGGTTTAAAGATAAAAAGGCAAGTAAATTTTTTACCCACATTTTTCTAGTTACTTCCCATTTTTTCAATGTATTTGGTTTGTTTAAGTTTTCAAATATATTTTCTAAGTCCTATATGGCATTTATTAATTCAAAATATATTTTTTACTTATTGTCAATGTTGCAGTTGAAACATCACAAGGCCATGTGGTGTAATGGTTGTAAATTTCGTATCAAAATGTTGGATGATAAGATGAGAACCTTAGATTGTGGGATAACTGCAGTGTTTAAGGTCACCAATGTTTCCTCTAGAAGTGACAGACATCCAAAGAAACTAAGAACAGGTACTATGGGAATTTGGAGGACATAATTGAGTGTGATTTTAATTCCTTTAAAATAGTTTTGTTTGAGGTGAAGTGGTACAGGATACTGATGCATGAACATGATCCTGAAAGAACTGTTATTGATCATGCTAATGGATTTACCATGGTTAATACAAGGGCACTTGAACCAGGAACATAGCCTTATGTTCTTCCAAGTCAATGCGAGCAAGTCTTTTACTCAGAGGTACCAGGTAAAGTAGGTGGGTCATACGTTGTTAGATACGATCCAGGAGGAAGACCAGTAAAGTATAATCATGTAGATGATGAAGATAATCATGAAGAAGAAGATGATGATGATGATGATGATGATTCAGATCAGGAGCAGGTGGCTGCAGTCGATGTTTTAGATGAATAAGTTGAAGAGGTTGATCATCCAAATGTAGCAGACGATGATCTCATTGACGATGTCGATGACTATATTAGCGAAGATGGCGTTGATGATGATGTTGATGTGAATGAGCCTCTCATCAATATATATTCTGAACCAGATCCTGATACATATGTTGAGTTGGATGAAGAAGACAATGAATGATATTTAATTATTGAAAAGCAGAGGCACGTGTTTATATCTTTTATATCATGATGATATTTATATGTTTTTATTTTGTATAATAGAGTATGTTGCATGTTCTTTAATATTTCAAATTGGGTATAGGGATATTGAGAGTGATGTGAGGGGGGGGGCATAATTAGATCTTCCACCTTCACGCGGTTGCCCCTGTTTAGTAGAGAATGAACTATTCTCGAAACCAAGAGAAGCTCAAAATTGGGGTGTATACCGTATATAGATGAAATTTAACATGGTTTTGAATGACATGCTGGAATATTGGTCAATACTGAGAGGGGGGGCTGAATCAATATTGTTATATTTTTAAAAATTTAAACCAATTTTTGATATTAATTAAAACATGGAATCAACAAGATAAATTCTATCTCATCAGGATCATATAAGTCCCGCATGCATGTGAGTCTACGGGCATGGCTTGCGGGCATATCTTGCGGGCATATCTTGCGGGCATTTCCCAGTGCCTATGGGAATATATTTAAGCCCCACAGGCATAATCCCTTGTGGAAATAAGCCCTTTATTTGCAGGCATACGCCTCTTCCTATGGGCATAGGTCTTCACGCCCTTCCTTACGGGCATAGAATCCCTCCATTGCTTCCTTGTGGGCATACGTGTTCAAGCTCTTCCTTGCGGACATGAGCTTTAGCCCTTGCGGGAATATGCTTCTTCCTGCGTACATTCCTAAGCCCCTGCGTGATTTAATCTTATCCCCTGCGGGCATCCTTAAGCCTTTGCGGTCATTTCTTTAGCCCCTGAGGGCATAATTAAGCCCCTGTGGGCATTTCTTTAGCCCATGTGGGAATAATAAATCTATTGGGATATTTTTATTCCTTAATCCCCTTGTGGGAATTCTATAAGTCCTTGCGGGATTTTTACAAGCCCTTGATGGAATTTTACAAGCCCTTGCGGGCATATCATAAGGTGTTATTAAACCTTATTTTTCACCTATTTTGGCAGGCCAAAATATTGCATGTGAAAGCTCACCAAATAGGAATCTGAATCCATGGTTGGATAGCCAGTTCATCAAGGAATAAGACCATGCTAAATGATGAATATTATCAGAAAAAATACACCTCCTTGCGAGCATTTCCAAATTCCTTACCAACCTACATTTGAACAAGAAAACAACATTTTTCTCATTTTGGCAGGCTTCTATTTCGCACATGTGAACTCTAGAGGAGAATCTGAACCTATGACTAGATGACTAGTTCATCAAAGGACAAGACCATGCCAACTGATGAATTTTCTCAACACAAGGACACTTCCTTGCGGGCATTTCCAAATGGCCCTTAGCCTTGTGAGTTCAACACTTAGCCAAATTTCTGAATATGCAAAACAATATTTTTCCTACTTTGGCAGATTGATTTCTTGCACATGTGACCATCATAAGGAAAACTGAAAGCATGGGTGGATAACCACTTCAACAAGGAACAAATATATGTCATATTATGAATTTTATTATCACAAGGACACCTCCTTGTGGGAATTTCCAAATGGCCTTTTAAACTGTTAATTCACCACTTAAACAAAAATTGTCAAACCCTAGGGAAACATGAGATTTTTATTTTCACCAATTTTGAAGTGTGAGACACCGAATGGATAGAGGCCAACAAGGTGACTTCATTTAAACCAATTTCACCTCTTGAAGCCTCTTTCTCTCTCCTCGATGACCATGTTACTGGAGTAGTTCAAATCAAGCTGGGAGGCACCTTTGGAAGATTGATATCTTCCTCCTCAGAGACTCTTTGGACAATCTGATACCATGGTTGGATGCACCAAAAAACATTCTAGAGATCCATACTCTCAAAAAAATTTAATACATCAACCACAAGACATGGCGGGCATTTTACTGAGGTCACTTAGGAAATTTTAATGATTTTACACTTAGACAATTTTGCACTTTCCTAGACTTGGTCCAATCTGCCTGAGTGCCTGTTTTGCCAGATCCATAACTTCTTCGTCATACACTTCCAAGTCAATATGAGAACATGGTCAGGTAGAAAAAACAACAACCTACAATATGACCATATGGTGCGGGCATTTTCTTCAACCCACAAACTATGGCAGGCATTTCCCTGAGGCCACTTAGGCAGTTTTTCTACTTTGGTGTAAAAGCAACCTGAAACCCTGTTTTGGTAGGCTGTTACCTTTGTCATCAAACACCTTCTGTGAAAACTAATTCCATGGTTGGATAGCCGCTTTGACAAGCTAAAGCATGATAGTTCCAGATAATTTTTATCATTCTCTCATGAGGTACAACGGGCATTTTACCAAGGCCACCTGGACCAATTTTCCAACACTTAGCCATTTCCAAGAATTTCTCCAAGGTTTATCTTGAAACCCTATTTTGGAAGACTTACAACTTTCTCCTCTGAAATTATTAAGGAAAACTGAGACCATGGATATATAGCCACTTCAACAATCTATATCCTGGTATGTTGGTGTGGGAACTTTTCTCAAACCATGAATTATGGAGGGCATTCTCTTAGAGAAGTTTTGACTACTTTTTGCATACTTAGTCAATTTCCAAAGATTCACAAACTTGCCATACTTTTCCAAAATGATGTCAGATTGTAACACTGACTTCATGATAGCACCAGAACACCATCATGTGTCTTTCCATCTTCATCACACATGCCATGTCATCAGACATGCCATTCCATCATTTCCTTCAACACCTCTCGTTGTTGACAATGCTTCTGCAATTCAATTCTCCAAGAATCACAAATTACATGATTGAACCAAACACATCAACAATAAATATCACTTGATTCAACATCATGTTGAGGCCAACAACATTCATCTGACACATTGTTCTACTTCAGATCAAATTGCAGATATATTTTCGAAAGCACTGGGTCATGAAAAATTTGAAAAATTCAGAATGCAGCTTGGCATGTCAAATGTCCCTTTAGTTTAATGGGGTAATGTTGTCTAATCTTTCGGGGTTAGTTATATCATTTATAGTTAGTTAACATTTTTATTTAGTTAATAAGCTACAGAGACATAACTATCTCTTCTTGGTTCTGTATGTATATAAATACTTATGGTGTTTATCAATAAAATATATTACATTGTAGAGTTTTATTTCTCACAACGTGTTTCAGTTGAATACCTCTGAGCTAAAGAAAAAGATGGAAAAGATATCAATGAAAGTTGTACTGGACTGGAAAAAAGAAAGAAAAGATGTCAATGAAAGTTGTACTGGACTAGAAAAATGAAAGAAGAAAAAAAGAACTGTCCATTAGAGTGAGACTCCACTCAATCATCGTACCTTCACTTTACATTTCTTCATTTCAAAAAATATTTTTGATTTAAAATGTTTTAGGCTTTCAAATACTAAAACCATATGTCAAATTTTGAATTTAAAATATTGTAAAAAAACATTAGGAAAATAATGGAATGGATAACATTGAAAGTACATGCTCACAAAAACATAGATTGCAATGCAACGATTGGAAAAACAAATATAAGCTACTCCTAAAGAAAAAATAACGAGCCAAAGAAAAAAGATGAAATGGATGTCAATGATATGAACTAAAGAAAGAAAGAAGAAACCAAAAGAATTTTTCACTGGAGTGAGATACCACTCAATCATTGTCAAGGATAATTTTAAGGGTGAAATTTAGCCCATGGGCTATTTTTCAATGTTTTTTTCCAAAAAACATTTGCCAATTTCCATTTTTTGAAGCCCCATTTCACCCAATTTTGATGGGGTATATTTTTTCACTCTAAATATCGCCAAATTATTATATAGACTATATAAAATCCTTAGAAATTGAAATAATTTTAGAAAAATATCGCCAAATATTTTATAGTTGATATTTTAAGAATTGGTAAGATTCGCCAAGGTTTATCCACTTTTAAATAAGTATGGGTCCTTAAAATTATCCCTGATCATTGTACCTCCACTTTTATGTTCTTCATTTAAAAATAATAATATTTCTCATTAAAGTGTTTTGGGCTTTCAAGTATTACAATCATATGTTATGTTTGTAATATTAAATTTTGAGTTTAAAATCTTGTAAAAAAAACAAAAATGAAAAAATAAAGATTCGAATGTATACTTTTTTTTTCATAACTAAAAAACATCATTTTATTAAATGAAAAATATGTGTCAACAAAACATTACATCAGTAGAGAAGCGAGGATACTTCTCATTGCCCTTCGGCCTTTCATAGATACAAAATTACATCCACCTTAGAGCTATACTCATCAAGGTATTCTAACTACTAACATATGTATTGTCATATACTTTTATTCTCTTAGCCAAAGATAAAAGGAAACAAAAAAAAACATAAAAAGAAAGTTGTATTGCATTAGAAAAAAGAAAAAAAGAAAAAAAGAAAACAAAATATTGTTTAAAAACATTAAGAAAATAATGGAATGGATAGTATTGATTTCTTGCACATGATTTCCTACTTTGGCAGATTGATTTCTTGCACATGATTTCCTACTTTGGCAGATTGATTTCTTGCACATGTGACCATCATAAGGAAAACTGAAAGCATGGGTGGATAACCAATTCAACAAGGAAAAAATATATGTCACCCTATGAATTTTATTAGCAGAGGGACACCTCCCTGCGGGCATTTCCAAATGGCCTTTTAAATTGCTAATTCGACACTTGGACAAAAATTGTCAAACCCTAGGGTAACATGCGATTTTTATTTTCACCAATTTTGAAGTGTGAGACACCGAATGGATAGAGGCCAACAAGGTGACTTCATCTAAACCAATTCCACCTCTTGAAGCCTCTTTCTCTCTCCTTGGCGAGCATGTTACTGGAGTAGTGCAAATCAAGCTGGGAGGCACTTTTGGCCCCTGTGGGATTAAATAAGCCCTTGAGGGCATCTAGGCATCCCATAAGCCCTTGCAGGCTTAACCTCAACTTCTTTATCTTTTAATCCCTTTTACGGGCATTTCATAAGCCTTCTATGGGCATAAATCATCCCCTTGTGGGAATCTTTAGCCCCCTTATGTGGGCATGTTTAAGCCCCCTACGGGCATATTGCAGGCTCCTTGCGGGCATCTTAGAGCTCCCTTGCGGGCATAAAATAGCCCCTGTGGGCATATTCCTAAGCCTTTGGGGGCATAACATAGCCCCTGTGGGCATATTCCTAAGCCTTTGAGGGCATAATATAAAGTGTCTTTCAACCTTATTTGTCACTAATTTTGGTAGGCCAAATTCTCGCTCGTGAGACCACAAAATAGAAATCTGGCTCCATGGTTGGATAGCCAGTTCATCAGAGAACAAGACTATGCCATCTGATTAGTTTTATCATCTCATGAACAACTCCTTGTAGGAATTTCCAAATTGCCTTTGTGCCATCTGAGTTTGACACTTAGACAAATATTTGTCTTTAATATGCAAATCAATTTTTCCTTCACTTTGGCAGATTGATTTCTTCCTCATGTGATCACCATAGAGAAGAATACAAGCATGACTGGATAGATACTTCAATGATGAGCAAGACCATGTCAAAATATGAACTAAGTAACACATACCCATCATCTAGCGGGCATTTGAAAGTGGCCTTCCAAACTATTGATTTGCCACTTAGGAAAAATTATCAAACCCTAGGTTAATATAATGAGATTTTTCTTTTCATCAATTGTGAAGTGTGATACATCCATTGGATAGGGGCCAACTAGGGGATTCTATCCAAACCAATTTCACCCCTTGAAACCTCTTTCTCTCTCCTCGGCGGGCATTTTATTGAAGTAGTGCAAATCAAGCTGGGAGGCACTTTTGGCAGGTCAATATCTTCTTCCTCAGAGACTCTTTGGTTAAGCCAATGATATGGTTGGATGCCCCATACAACATTCTATAGGTCCATGCTCTCAAAATATTTTAAGACATCAACAATAGGAGGTGGCGGGCATTTTACTGAGGTTACTTAGGCAGTTCTAGTGAGTTTACACTTAGACATTTTTTGCACTTTCCTAGATTTGGTCCAATCTGCCTGAAACCCTGTTTTGGCATATCCATAACGTCTTCCTCATGCCCTTTCAAGTCAATGTGAAAGCATGTTTAGGTATAAAAAATAACAACCTACAAGATGAACATATGGTGCGGGAATTTTCTTCAACCCACAAACTCTGGCAGGCATTTCTCTGAGGCCACTTGGGCAGTTTTGCTACTTTGGTGTAAAAGTAACCTTAGACCCTGTTTTGGAAGGCTGTTATCTTTGTCATTAAACATCTTCTATGAAAAATAATACCATGGAGAGATATCCTCTATGACAAGCTAGAGCATTATAGTTCCATATAATTTTATCATTCCCCCATGAGGTACGGCAGGCATTTTCCCAAGGCCACCTGAATCAAGTTTCCAACACTTAGTCATTTTCAGGAATTCCTCCAAAGTTTATCCTAAAAGCCCATTTTGGTAGACTTATAGATTTCTCCTCATACATTCTTAAGAAAAACCGAGACCATGGTTAGGTAGACAAATCAACAAGCTACAACCTGACCATATGCTGCGAGAATTTACATTAACCTATGATTTATGGCAAGCATTTTCTTGAGGCTACTTAGTCAATTTTACTTCCTCTGGTGCAAAAACCTATTTTGGCAGACCTATAACTTTCTCCTCAGAAGTGATTAAGGCAATCTGAGACCATGACTAGATAGCCACTTCAACAAGCTATAGCCTGGTATGATGGTGCGAGATTTTTTCTCAAACCATGAATTATGACAGGCATTCTCTTAGAGCAGTTTTGACTAATTTTTACATAGTCAATTTCCAAATTTTAGCAAACTGTATTGACTACATAATTCACAAACTGTATAAATTCAAAAAATTTCACAATTCACAAATTCACAAACTGTATAAATTCACAATTCAAAAACTTAGTGAATTCACAAATTTTCACAAACTGTATTTTCAAAAAAATGAGGACTTCATAAGCATTCACTGTAGAACCACTAACTCCTGGACATAAAAAGTAATATGACTAATTAAAGCATTTTCCATTATATGCCGATAAATACAAAACTCCATCATACATTTTTTTTTCCATTAACTGTTGATAAATACATATATACATTGATTTATACATGTCTAGCATGTTTCTAAGATGGATGCAATCCCTCCTCTTGAGCATAAGACAAAGTTGAATGGTCTCTCTTGCCTTTTGTAGAAGACTGTAATTGTTCTGTAGTTGGACAAGGCACTTTTTGCAAAAAAATTTCAACCTCTTCAACTCTCCATGAAACTTTTTTTAAATTTCCAAGAAAAACATTTTTTTGCTCAATCAGTTTGTTCAACATTTCCACATTTTTATTATACTTCATTGATTCATGTTTTTCCTTGACCTCCAATTGTTGTCTAGTATGTTTCAACGATCTTTAACTTCATTCAATTCACATTTTAGATTATGTATTTCTTTCTCCTGTTCTTTTGCCCTCGACTCTGTCTCGTTGGGAAGGATAGGAATTGCAATCATTACATCAGCTGGCCCCTTTAATTCCTTCTCCAAGGCACCAATTGTGGATTTAAGTTTTTGAATTTCCATATCACATCCCAAATGCTGAACTTTTCTACCGTTTAAGAGTTTTGATTCCAGCTCCCTTATTTTTGCATCTTTCCTAGCCATCTTCTCTTTCATTTATTTATGTAATGGTGATGAGTCAAACAAATCACCTAGTGCAATGCTCATTGAGATGCATTCTTGTACCATCTTCTCTCAATTTGCTAAGGACTTCTCTCTCTCTTCTAAGGACATTGTACTTGTAGGTCCTTTTTTCCTTCTACCCTTACCCTCGTCTCCTTTGGTAACCTTACCTTCACCCTCACCACCTTCTTGATTGGAAATTATTTTTCCTCTAATTTGGTTTTTCAGTTTTAAAGATTCATAGATTCTTGCTAACCTTGTGCCTTTCAGCTTATCAGCTTGCTTAGAAATGGTTTTTCTCAAATGGGAAATTATTGATTCTAATTCTCCAACTTTTTTTCCATGGCTTCCCTCCCACTCTTTCAACTTCGACTGATATTCTTGTATTACATGTTCATATTCTTTAATTTTCTTCTCCATTACATGTAAAGGACCCATTTCTGTCCTCATTGGTGGTACATTGAGAAAAGGTGGTCTTTTTTCAACTCTTCTTCGAGTTCACTCGCTTCAGCATTAGCTTTTTCCAAATCCTCTTTATACACAACCTTCACTGACTCAATTTCATTTTCAGTATCATCAATGATTTTTTATAATTCTTTGGATAATAATTTAACCATTTATTCTTTCCCTTTTATAATTATGTCTGCTTTGAATTTATTATCCACAATTGTCTTTTTCAACACTACTATCTGTTTGAGGCATTCTAAAATATTATCATCTTTTCTCAAGCACTCTTCTGCCCAATTGCATATATAGGAAGTTTGTTCCTTGAAATGTTCCATTTTATCATATAGGATGAACACATACCTACTATCAAATTATATGATGCAATGTCTAAATGCATAGAGGAAGCCCTTGATTATGATTTGGAAGAACAATCATACTCAATTGCCAACTGTTTAGGAGGAATTCTATTAAGAAAATATTAAGGAATGGAAAAGTGAGCAGTAGTTTGGTCCATTTTGTTGCATGTCACCTCCTCCCAATGACCTCTATCTTCGTGTCCCTGTAACTCTTTCAAATTTGTGGCATCATGAACTACATCATTTGTGACAAAATCAGGATATTATACTCGTAATTCACCATGGTGCTCAGGACTTTGTACTGGCGATTCCTCATTTAGTTTATGAGGGTGTAATGGTAATTCCCCATGGTGCTCAGGAGATTGTACTAATTCCTCATTCTTCTAAGGATAATGTACTGACAATTCCTCATTATGTTCCCTACTATTATGTTTCCTAACATATGTTTTATGAATAGGTGGTTTTGGCAAATATATATTTTCATGCTGGTTGATATCACCAATCTCTATTTTAGTAGCATGGGGTTGACATAAATCAATAAATTTTTGAAGTGTGCCCTAGTAACTAAATTTAACCTTCCTTAATTTGCTCTCTTGCAATGAAGAGTGGACTTTCTTAGCCAATAGATAAGGAATATCTACAGGTATATCTTCCACCCAATGTATCACCACCCGCATGCATTCACCCGAAATGTCATGCATGTGATGATTCAGAATTGTCCTAAGGACAATTTGAATCAATTTTTTGTATATTCTAGGAGGGACATCTTTCATTTTTAAACCATTCCTTAGAGCATGTACTTCTCACCCAAAAATTTTACTGGCCATCTGGCTCTTCTCTTGTTTGGGGTTTTTCCATGAGCTTAAAATTGCCCCCCCTCTGCATGGAATATTTGTATCTAGGGAAACCAAATTAGGGTCGAGGTATACCCGCTTCCCAAAAATTATGAGTTCCGTATTCCCAACATCATATTTCGAAATTGCCCCATCAACATAACTAAACATTCCAAACAAAAAGTCGAAAACTTCATCTTTCCCCAGGATAGTTTCCATACCTGGGGGGCACATCTTTGCATCTCTCCATGCATCAAAATACTCCTGGAATTTTTTTACTGTTATCCTATCATCTGTGGATGACTATGTTTCAACTGGGGTTGCAGAGGAGGATGCCCGCGTTTCAACCGCGCTCGTGGTAGAGGACTCCCCTATTTGAAGTTCGGCCATGGTTATCTAGGTTTAAAGTGGAGGTGAGGTGATGCACGTAGACTATATTTTAGGCTCACAAATTATGCCCGTGGACTGAATTTCAGGCTCACAAATTATGCCCACAAAGAGTATTTCAGCAACAAATTAACACTTATAGATAGGGGATTATATATTCACTACCTAGATTATAAACTTGTGCTCCTTTTTGTTAACATGGATATTCGATTTCAATAATGTTATATGAGATGCATGTTTAAAAAAATTGAGTTCATTAGAACAATCAATAATCAATATGAGCTATTTCTTAGCATCTCCATGTAGAGAAGACACATTGAAAGGGCATAGCTCCAAGGAAGAAGATAAATTTTATATAGATTGAGGTAATTTGCTTAGTAAAAAAATGTGGAGATCATGTTTCTCTAGGTTAAGATGATTTTTGAGAAACACATGTTGAGGAGGAAGACTAAAAATCAAACAGGGAATGCTTTGAAAGTAGTGAGCATGGAATTTTCAAAATGAAAATGTTGGCCACATGCAAAACTTTGGAGTATGAAAGTTTGAGAAATATTACGATGATTTAGATAAGTTATTTGTAAATTTATTATTGAGATAAACCTTTTGCAACTCACTCGATGTAATGAGTGCTAAGTGGACTACTCAATATCATAATAATGTTTTCATCCTGAATAATACTGATGGGATATTGGTCATGCCTTAATGACATACTCTATGAAAATAATTCAAAAAATGTTATCTCAACTCTATAAGGCTCAAATTCTTAAAGAGAGATACTCACATGGTTTTTTGGTAATGCTTTGATTATAATTTATATGTAATTTTAGTAGACACTTGGACACCTATTGGAAGTAGTGCACATTCAAGACTAGACAAGGAAAATTGCGGGCATTTTACAAAGGTCACTTAGGCAGTTTTTGCAATTTCTAAGGTGGATTTTTTATTTCACCAAAATCCTGGACCAATGCCACTAGATGATGTAGTATACCTCAGTGAGCACACCTAAGATGATTTCACTCTCAGAATCATCTTCATTTTCCCTAGGTGGGCATTTTACTGAACTTGGTGCAAAACTGCCTAAAACCCTGTTTTGGTAGACCTATAACTTCCTCCTCAAACACTCTCAAGACAAAATGAGACCATGTTCAGGTAGAAAAATGAATAAGATACAAATTGACCATATGGGGCGGGCATTTGCTTTAACCCATGAATTATGGCGAGCATTTTACTGAGGCCACTTAGGCAGTTTTACTCCCTCTGGTGCAAAATAGCCTGAAACCCTGTTTTGGCAGACTTATAACTTCCTCCCCAAACACTCTCAAGACAAACTGAGACCATTTTCAGGTAGACAGATCAACAAGATTTGGCCTAGTGCTTCCTGATATTTTTTTTATCATTCTCCTATTATGTACGATGGGCATTTACCCAAGGAAACTTGGACCAATTTTCCAACACAGCCATTTTTCAGAATTTCTCCAAAGTTTATTCTGAACCCCTGTTTTGGCAGACCTATAACTTTGTCATTAAGCACTCTTTTGAAGAAATGGTACCATGTTTAGATAGCCTATTCAACAAGCTACATCCTGACAGGAAGGGGAGGGAATTTTCCTTAACCCATGAATTATGGTGAGCATTTTACTGAGGCCACTTAGGAAATTTTACTCCCTCTGTTGTAAAACTACTTGAAACCCTGTTTTGGCAGACTTATAACTTCCTCCTCAAACACTCTCAAGACAAAATGAGACCATTTTCAAGTAGACATATCAACAAGCTTCATTCCGGTGCTTCCATAATTTTTTTATCATTCTCCTATGATGTACAACGGGCATTTACCCAAGGCAACTTGGACCAATTTTCCAACACTTATCCATTTTTTAGATTTTCTCCAAATTTTATTCTGAACCCTTGTTTTGGAAGACCTATAACTTTGTCATAAATCACTCTTTTGAATAAATTATACCATTTTTAGATGTCCTATTCAACAAGCTACAACCTGACAGGAAGGGGCGGGCATGAATTATGGCAGGCATTTTACTCAGGCCACTTAGGAAGTCTTACTCCCTCTGGTGCGAAAAATCCTGAAACCCTGTTTTGGAAGACTTATAACTTCCTCCTCATACATGCTTATGGGAAAATGAGACCATGGTTAAATATCCAATTCAACAAGCTATATCGTGATATGATGGTGCGTGCATTTTTCTCAAACCATTAATTATGGAGGGCATTTTCCCAAGCCCACTTGGACTAGTTTTCCAATAGTTAACCATTTTCAAGAACTTCTCCAAAGTTTATCCTGAAACCCTATTTCGGCATACTTATAATTTTTTCCTCAGACATTCTTATGGAGAACTGAGACCATGACTAGATAGCCACTTCAACAAGCTATAGCCTGATATGATGGTGCATGCATTTTTCTCAAGCCATGAATTATGGTGGGCATTCTCTTAGAGCAGTTTTGACTACTTTTTCCAAACTTAGTCAATTTCCAAAGTTTCACAAACTTGCCAAACTTTCCAAGAATGATGTCAGATGGCAACATTGACTTAATGATTGCACCAGAACACCAACATGTGTATTTCCAGCTGTTGGATTACATAACTGTCTTGAGGTTTTCTATAAAGACCCAGGTTCTTCGTGGTTCAAGGAACCAACACAACCCCTTTTCACCATCCCTTTCGGCAACAATCTCCGAATAGATTGAGGTCTCACCTGAGGCGAAGTAATGGGGGAGCTGTGGAATCAGGTTTCCAGAACCACGTGACGAGTGCTTAAACAGATCTAATGAGAAACGCACTGTGGGTTGAGGAATGCACGAAGATCACCTTCTTCGTGGTTATCACTTTCGCAAGCTCTGATGCTTGCATGGCTCGCGCATCCAAGGACTGTGCGGTCTAGAAATTACTCAATAATAGGACAACACAATAGATAACTGCGCTTACTCTTCCGACTTAACCCGCTTCAACAAGCTATACTTAGTGTTTTATCCATGCAACAACTGTCTTATGTTATTTATCTTATGGCTTATACAATATGATAGAACACAAAATACTACACCCTTCTGGTGCTGCGCTTCAAGGGAGTCACACGGTGCGAGCTCTACCTACTTAAGTATTTATCCAACTGACTTATGCATCCATTCATACTTAGAAATACTTATGCATATAGAATTCATCCATGCATGTGATACTTAACATATTACTTCCACGAACTCTTGATATTTTGCAGTCAACTTTGCAACCTCTTCCTTGGTGTCCTGCTGAATTTGCTTGACTGTCTCCAACACATCAAATGTTATTTCATCTTTGGCTTGTTCTTGCACGGAATCTTTTCCTTCGCGGAGCTCCCTCAACTTTTCTTCAATTTTCTATGTGAGTTCGTGGGATTCCTCTTATAGGGGCTAAGACTTATATCCGACTCCAGTCTCCCTGTCTCGCAGTTCTTGCAGTTCTTTCTTCAATACCCTAACTTCTGGGTATCTGCGGATTCGATCCCTTGGCAGTAGGGCCTTGACCTCTACGTCCAACAGTTCCAATGTTTCCTACCTATCCTTCAAATCACTTTGGATTTCCAGCAACTCTGGATCCTCTTCCAGGGCAGTAAATGTTTTTGTTGCCTCATCTAAGAAATTTTGGCACTTAGCCACTTCACTAGCTATACTTTTTGCTGCAAATTTCATTTCTTTTGCGCGAAGCTGTTGCTGATTAGGTGGTGTCTTCAGCTGATTCTGTGCTTCCAAGGAAGCAATCTTTGCTTCATAACTAATCTTTCATTTCAGCATTAAGGTCACTGACCACCTTGCTGATCTTAATGACAGTGTCCATAGGTTCTTACTGCTCATCGCATTTAGGTATCTCTGCAACTACCGCAGTGACCGTAGTCTCTAATATCATTCGTCGGTCGTGCTCATCTTGAAGTTGCATGGAACTCTACAAGCTTGATTCCTGCAACTGCTTATAGTTTGCAACTAACTCATGGTGTTGGTTCCGAGCAAATACATCTCTCTCATGGATCTCCTCCACAACCTATAGGTGCAGATTATGTAGACCCTCCATTGGCAGTACTGAGATGTCAACTTCCACATGCGGAATATCCTTCTCACCCAGAGTTAATTGTTCACGCGGTGGTAATCTTACACTCAATGGATCAAGTTTGACTATGCACAGCTTCGACGACAACGTCAGGGATAGAGGTGTTGTCTTCAACTATGAAGTTCCCCCTAACTTCCCTTCTGATTCCGAGTCTTGCGGCAAGGGTAAGCTGCGCTAGACTTGTTCAATCTTTTATGTAATACCTTGCAGCGTGGTTAGATTCTTCTGCGGACTCTTTTGAATTGCCTCATTCTTTTTATATTTGGCGGTCATCAGGTCTTCCATCTACGTTGTTACTGTAGATGCGATCATCTCGTAATCATCATCGTGGAGCTTTGCTTTTGATGGGCCCTTAACTACTTTCTGCTTCTTCTTCTGTACCTTTTGTTGTACAGGACACTTGGCTTCCTTCCTTTTTCCCGTCCACGACTCTTCGACAATGGGTGTAGGTATTGGGTTACTCTCATCGGAGTCACTTTCGATATCCACAATCCCTTTGAATTTGAAATCAAGGATCCATTCCTTTATAATTGTGTCAATATCCTCTTCGTTCATGTGGTATCTTCCTTGGAACCATTCAGGGTTCTTCAACTAAGCCTTTGCTGAAATAAAGACAGAGTGCATATCATCTTTAAAATTGATGGTGCAAATATACTTAGTTGTTACCTCTTTTGATATTCGCGGTGTGGGGATAATGACTTCGCATAGCTGCTCATAGTAAGTGTAGAAGACTTCAGCTGACACGTGCTGTCTTTTTTATATCGAATTCACCCAAAGGTTTGGTTAACGGGTTCCTCTACAATCACTGCTGTCGGTGTTTAGGAAAATGTAATGTTTTGGGTCCTTCCACCCTACAAATGCAATCAACACTATCAACCATGTGTAGTGAAAGTTACTATCATGTGTCTGTGTGTCATTCAACTCTACCAGAAACTCATTTAGTAGGTACTGACACCAGTTAAACCTTAATTTCCTCCTGTCGCGGCCTTTTCCCCAAGGAGCACTGGGCCCGCAGGTACTTCCAATGTTCTTTCTTTTCTCATAATTTTTCCTGCTAGCAGTTGTGTGACAAAACGCGTAGCTTCATCATCTATATCATCCATGACAAATCCTCTTTTTCCTTTGATGACAGGCTATGTCTTCTTCATCTTCGCGGCGACCTCCTTACCCCGGTTCTTTCCTAGGAAAAAATGCTTGGGGTCCTCTTCTCTCTTGCTTAATCCAGTAATCCAGTGGATCAAGTCAATATTTAGGTTGACATTACAATCAAGCCAAAGATATCCTTGGTGTATGCATGACATAAGAGTGCACACCACTGCATTCAATTCCGGTGTTTAGTTGAAGTGCAGGAGTCTCAACAAGTTGAGCAACTGTGCGGGAGTCTCAACAAGTTGAGCAACCCCGACTTGACTACTCTGGTTAGGCAGTTTTGCGCAACTAGCACAAAGTTTCCTTTTATGTCCTTCTTCCAGCACATATACTAATTTGGCTGAAACTTTGGGAACTTTGGCTCGACCGGGTATTTCTACATCTGAAGCAGGTCAAAGTCCTCAAACTTGCATTTTGGAAAATTTCCCAACATATTTCCTTCTACTTGTACATGCTTCGACATACGTGGAATCTGAATCTCATACTTAGCATTCTTGAGTAGTTTAATGGATGGTGCATCTGTTGCATGCAGCGAGATATACTGTGGTGTTAACTTCAAGGGATTTTTTTGTCGCTCAGTGGAATTTTTGGTATGGTGGAGCTTACAACCTTCGGCTTCATCTTATCCGCTGCTAGTCCTTTTCCTTTATCTTGCATAACTGTAGCGTGTCTTGGTGATCTTTGAGAGCCCTGACCTTGCTCTGTAACCACTTTCTTGACATGAGTTATCATCAACGCTTCAATCCCTCTGTATTTAAACACCTTCACAGTCTCCTTGACTGTGAATTATTCCTCTATGGATGAGATTTTGGACATTCACTAGGTGTTCGTTATAGAATTACAAGATCACTGCTCTCCGACTGTAAACAATTTCAAAGTATGGCTCGCAAGAAAATTCTAGTCTCGTAACACCTGCGAGTCCAAATACAATGGTATTTATAGGCGCAGTGAGGCCCAGCCGTGCCCTTCAACGGCTAGAAAATCATTAAATGATATGTCCGTTGGCCAAATCCTCCGCGGATTTGGGTCCTTTCCTTCATTAACTCGTTCAGAATGGTTATTTTTGCATTAAATGTGCAAGTGATCATTGACAAAATTATTGTATAACGACTAGTTTTATGGATTGTTGAGTCGAACTGTGCAGCGGGTCGTCACTACTCCAGCGTAGTTACTTCACCGTGTCAAGCTTCTCGGTCTTGAACTTGAACCTTCTCTACTTCGTTGGATCAACGTAGCTACGTCTTGGAGCTTTGAGTTGAGCGGTTCTTCTTTTCTTTCCTTTTTTTTTAAATTTTTTTTACTTTGTAGCTTCACTCTACAAAGGGTTCTGCGAAGTAGGGCTATACCGATAGGGTTTTAGCCTACTTCCATTGACTAATTCAGGTAGATCATCTCCAGCTAACGTGGCTAACTGAACTACACTACCGTTAGTAACATGTACAATAGTATATGTACCAAGCCAATGCATCTTAAATTTTCCAGGAAACTTCATAAATTTACTATCATACAGGAGGACTAGATCACCTACCTGAAAGGACTTGTTTTTTATATGGCTATCATGCCATGCTTTTTCTCTATCCTTATGCACTTGCTGGTGAAATCTTGCGATGAAGCGATCTTCCTTCAACCCAATCAAGTGTAGAAGCCTTTCTTCTAGTGCCTCTTGATCTTCCATGGCTATAAATGCTTCTATTCTCAAGCTGGGAACAATGTACTCCATAGGAATCAATGCTTCTTGTCCATAGGCCAACCTAAAAGGTGTGTGGCTAGTCAATTTCTTGTAGGTAGTTCTGTACGCCCATAATACAGCTGGAATGCACAGATCCCAATCATCCCTATTCACATTGCATACCTTAGTTAGCGCATTCTCTAGTACCTTATTGAAAGCTTCCACAGTTCCATTTGCTTGTGGATGATATGGCGTACTTCCCTGGTAGTAAATGTGGAACTCTTCTATCAGTGCTTCAATAGTTCTATTCAGAAAATGAGTGCCTTGATCACTCATCAAAATCTTCGAGCATCCAAACCTAGTAAGGATGTTCTAAAAAATGAACTGCGCAGCTGTAACTGCGCTATAGTCCTTTACTGGCTTTTCTTTTTCCCATCTGGTGAGATAATTAGTAGCAGTGATGATGTATCTCGAACAAGTTCTCTTTCCCAGTGGGTTTATAGGTCCCAAAAAATCAATGGTCCATTTCACAAAATTCCTGAAGTGTCAACTGCGGATTCAAAGGCATTTCATCTCTGTGCGATGGCTTTCCTGTCCTTTGACAAACATCGCAATTCTGGCAATGTTCCTTTGCATCTTTGTGGATAGTAGGCCACCATAGCCCTGCTCGCAATATCTTCTGCACAGTGGCTCTTCCTGCATAGTGGCCTCCCGATACACCTGAATGTGCCTCCACCAAAATGAATGGATTTTCATGTTCTAATATACATCTGTGCAGCACTTCATCCAGTCCGAACTTGTATATCTCTCCCGCGATGATGGTGAAGTCTGCGGCTCTTACTACCAGCTGCATCTTCTGTTGCATAGTAAACTCAATGGGTGCCACCCTAGTAGTCAAGAAGTCTATGATATCTTTATAGTAGTCATCTGCGATCTGTATAGAAAAAAACTGCATGTCAGGTAGATTGTCTTCAAGGTTCGTAGGTTCTTCACCTGATTCAATCCTGGAGAGATGATCAGGTCCTAAGTTTAATTTTCTTGACTTAACCACTATTTCAAAGTTGTACTCCTGAAAGAGTAAGAACCATCTGCAGATTCTCCCCCTAACACTGGCTTGTTGACTAGGTATTTCAGAGCTGAATGGTCAGTATACATAGAGAAGTGCACACTGAGAAAATAGTGTCTGAATTTCTGGAATGCGTAGACCATAGCTAGACCCTCTCTCTCAATGGTCGTATAATTATTTTCTGCAGATGAGAGCTTCTTGCTTGAAAATGCAATGGGATGGTCAATACCTCCCTCTCCTAGTTGTGGTAGTACAACACCCAATACTATACATGAAGCATCAACATGGACATGGAATGGCTTCTCTGAGTCTGGGAAAACTAGGATCGGCGCAGTTACCATTTTCTCTTTTAATGTGTCGAATCCTTTCTCACATTCGGTGTTCTAGATGAACAACGCTCTTTCTTTAACAATTTCTCCATTGTTGTAGTTATCTACACATAACCTTTGATGAATTTCCTGTAGTAACCCGTATGTCCCAATGTGGTGCGAATCTACTTTATTGAATTCGGTGTTGGCAGGTTCACTACAATTGCGATCTTCGCAGGATCAACCATCAAGCCTTGTCTGCATACTATGTGTCCTAACAGAATACCATAAGGCACACAGAAAACACACTTCTTCAAATTCAAGGATATCTGATGCTATTTGCATTTAGATAACATCATTCTCAAGTTTTCACAGTGATTTTTCAGTAAACCAAAGATAGTCCAATCATCAAAATATGCTTCCAAAAATTTATGCATGAAATCTTTAAATGCTGCAACAACAACTCTAGAAAAGATGGCAGGTGTGTTCTTCAGACCAAAGGGCATTACTGTATACTAGAATGACCCCCACTCAGTGGAAAAATTTCTCTTGTGTCTGTCTGCTGGATCAATTCTTATCTGATGGTATCCAGAAAATCCATCAGTAAAAGAGTATGCCTCATTTCCTCCAACATTATCTAATACTTCATCTTTAAAAGGAGTGGGAAATGGGTCATGTAGCGAAGCATCATTCATATTCCTGAGATGCACACAAATTCTGATCTCACCTTAGTTTTCTTGTCCTGGATAACCATCGGGATTATCCACTTTGATTCTTCAACCAACTCAATGATCCCCGTATCGAGCATCTTGTCAAGTTCTGCCTTGACTCTTTCTTTATATCGAGGATTCAGTCTATAGGGCCATTGCTTAACAGAATTTGCACCTGGCTTAAGAGGTATCTTCATAACCCCTAGGTCATTGAGAATACCTTTCATTTCTGTAAATTTTGTCGAAAATAAATCTTGATATTCGTGTAGCAGATCTACGATCTCTGCGACTGTCTGACCATCCTAGTAGTCATCAATAGAATCGAACTTCAGCTCTTCACTTGTACCAATGTTCACTTTCCTTGTTTTCATAGGTCCACTCATGTCTGGAATTTCTAGTGGAGGTCCCTCTACATCGCGCGCACCTTCTAACTCAGGTATATTGACGTTGCATGGATCCTCCTCATCGCTTTCTTCTTTATCTTCAAACTATTCAGATAGATTGTAGCATCCAAGGGCATGCTCTATCTATTTCTTCCATTCTAGCTATAGGTTCAGTGGCACGTTTACATCCTCAAATACTTTCCCTTTGAGTTCTTCCAATGCCTCATTTATGCTTGGGCATTCCTCTCTGAATATTATTTCCTTGATGACCTGTAAAGCTTCATTTATACTCGGGCTTTCATCTTCAAAAATGAAACTTCTATTGAAGTTCGCAGTCAACATAGCCCAATTTGTAGTTCCTCTGCACAACTCTATGTCTAGGTACCAGTTCTTTGGAATATGCTCCTCCAATGTGTGCACAAATAGATGCACCCATTATGTCTGTGGTCTCTTCTCCCATGCTTGTGAACAACTTTCAATATGATCCCTTGGATTTGTCTGTCCATTATATTTTTCAAAGGGCAGTACAACTTTCTCAGTGAATCTAATCTGCAT
Organism: Larix kaempferi; assembly: GCA_027924585.1. NCBI lineage: Eukaryota > Viridiplantae > Streptophyta > Pinopsida > Pinales > Pinaceae > Larix > Larix kaempferi. The sequence goes on along the minus strand of BSBM01000547.1, from coordinate 10,201,317 downwards.
CATGCATCTGCACTAATCCCATGCGGTCAATGTCTGCTTATGCACATCCCACCATCTGGTAGGTGTCTCGTGCAGTTCCATATCTAGTGCTAGTATGTGATGTTCAACTGCAACCAATACAGTATATTCTTGGATAAATGAATAAACATTAGATGAACCATCATAGGTGGGGATTGGACTTACCTCTTTTCCAATCCATCACAAAGACTTTGTAATTTGTGTGCATCTCCTTGCAGATACTTCATGCATATGACCTTGCCAGTTCTCTAGTCCTGCATCATTGTTTGAGATGCAAGAACTGTCATATCTCCAACTGAGTGTTCCATCCACAGTGGGATTAATGTAGTCATCTTGTAAAGGCGGTCCAAGTATTGAGCTCTGGATTCTTCCTGAATTGGCTCACTATATCTTTCTCCGTCTGAAGGGTCCATTGGTGCGATGACCCTGAGATGTTGTCCTTCGAATATCATCTTCTTAGTCTTCAGGTTTATAATGGCGAGGTTATCCATTTCCCATTCTATACCCAATAGTGTTGGATAAGGCTGACACTCATCGAAAATCTCGATAACCTCAAAGTCTGCATGACTTCGCACTCTATCAATGTCAAAAATAACATTGGCAAACCTTCCAAAAGGTATGAATTTCTCCTGGTTGGCCATTCTCAACAAGATAGGTGACCATAACAACTTTGGTCTCCCCATCTGTTGCCATGTCTGTTTAGTTAAGACATTTACTTTAGATCCCAGATCAAGGATGATCTCGTCCATCTCATAGTTTCCTATCTGTGCACTGAGCCTCATTTCTCTCCCTATTCTTTTGTGTTTCTTGATGTGATGAACTGCGCTTTCAGAAGTTTCCATCTTGCTATGTCATTCATATTGGTTTAACAATTTTTGCAATTCCGCTATAGCATCTGGGTTCTTTAGTAACTTCATGCATCTACATAGAAACTGCGCAACAGAGGTGCCTATCTCTACTGCATGGCACATTTTGTCATAAGTGTCTGACATATCTTCTATATGCGGTATTTCACTACGCAATGGAATTCTTGGTGATCTAGGTTCTTGTTCTTTGAAAATGTCACGCGATTCTTTGAACAGTTCTTTATTTTTCTCTAGATTGAAGGCAGGTGTCTTCCCACTAGCTTTTCTGATCAAGATTGTTTCAAGAGGTGTCTGCTTAGTTTCAAAATCTCCAGAATTCGAAGCTTCTGATCCTCTATATCATCCTATCGTAGCACCACTTCGCATCACTACATTGATACTTGGATCCGCGGGCCTTCTCTCTACTACGATCAACTGAATGCTTGGGTTAGCGACATCTTGTTTTCTTTTCTGCATTTCTGCTGCTAGCACTGGGAAGACCTCAATAACATGATAAAAGGATTTGCAGTAATTACAAGTAGTACATTCATTGGTAAAATATCTAGATAAGTGACCTTCTTGGCCACAGTTGTAACAGATCATTTAGCCTCTTCCCCTTCCTTGTCCTGGACTAGTACTTCTTCCTCTTTCGCGAAATCCTCCATGGCGTCTATATGCACCTTAGTCATACTGTGCATTATCTTGCTTCGGTTGGGTTTATTCTTGTATTCTGTATACTCCACTATCACGCATATGATCCATGTCTCATTTTATCTCCTGCATGAGCTCATATGTTCTACAATTGGATTCACCATGGCCCACTGACTTACATAAATTGCAATCGCACATAATTATGTATGAGATAAGAGTCTTCAGGCCCGTGGCCTCGCGTTTTACATATTTCACACCACGGTGCTTGATTCTGATTCAGTGGATTCGGTGCTCCACTGTTAAGGTACTCCTGAAACAAAGGACAATGCTCTCTACTGTGCCCTTCTTCTTTGCATCTTGTACACCAGAATTCTGGTCTCTCTTGTTTTCCCTTCTTCATATCCTATAGTTGTAATGTTAGGGTAGGTATCTGGGTCTGAATTTGAAACATCCCAGTGCTAGTTTCTCCAATTGGTGAAGCTTCTAATTTCATCGCGTTCTCCAAGGCTTCTTCCTGCGAAGCCACTTTCTACTGCATCAATGACATTTTCTTATGGGGAAACAACGTGGCTATAAACCATTCTTGGTGCTGTTGTGGTGCTATGACGAAACTTGCTTGGTCCAATAGTGTCTTAAATTTTTTGTCAAATTCCCAAACTGTTTCATTAGGTTTTTTCTTAATTTCCTTTAGTTATGTTATACATTGGGATTCTGACTTTGGTTTCTTAAACTCACTCAATAATGCAGCCTTAATCTCTACTAAGGTTCTCTGATGTCCAACGGAATACTTATGAACCAGTTCAAGGCTCTATCTCTAAATGTGGTGATGAGCTACGCTTGCTTCACAGCATCATCCCGAACTTACTTAACACTCCATACGAATTCATATAAAAACCAATGTTGCTCAAGGTCTTCTAGACTCATTCCTTTGAATATCACTAGCTTAACATCATCAATCATCCTTCTCGTAGGTGGTATAGTGTTCTGCGCAAGGTTCTAAGCGGAAAAAGTAAAGTTTGTATTGCGCGGAATGTTCTAAAGTAGAATATTCTTAGTCGAGATAGTCATATTCGGAATGGTCTGAGTTGAAATCTCCTGAGTGCTCACTCCCGCGGTGTTGTATTGACGTTCTGAGGATGTGAAATATTAGCAATTGGATGGTTCTGAACTGACGGATTTTGAGAGATAGGAGGCGCAGTACTTGCAACCGGCAGGTTTTGCGGTGTAATAGGCTGATAGGGGTGTGGTTTGGCTATCAAGCGCAGTTTGTAAGTCAATATCTACGCGGAGTCCATGTGCACCGGAGGTCTTCTTAGTGGTACACTTATATCTTTTTCCACTTCTCAAATTATGTGTTTCTTTGTCAGAATCACTATAGATGCTATTGACCATTACAGATTCAAAAAAGTCTGTAAAATTTTTGCTACATTTTTAAAATACCTTTTTCAGCTAAAAGAATTTTAATGTATAAACTCAAATTGTTCAGGTACTTACCTCTGAAACCTTTAAAAAACTCTGCTTTGGCTGCGTTGTAGGACTTCAGGGTGTCCACAACGAACTCTGTCACGAATCCTTATAGTATACTGTCAACCCAAAAGTCAACTTCTCTCGAAAATGGGGTATCTAATGCTTGGAGCCTTGCAATGAGCTCTGGAGTCCACTCGGTCGGTACTTCTGGTGATAAACAATTCGTGCACTCTGTGAGCCTCGATAACCACTCGTGCAACTCATTTCCAAAAGATGCCCAGAAAATTTCGTGAATATATTTCCACGGGTATTTGTTCAACCAATCTATGTCAGACAGATGCAGATGTCTATTCTCTTTCCTTGCAACGTCTCTTTCTGTCTTATCGCACCAAGCCTAAATTTCTTTCTTGTTCGGATGCCAAATTTCTACAATCAACAGAACCTTTTCTTCTGAGCACATCACTTCTTTCAAGCGCGGCAACTCATCAAGGATTATTAGCGCTGCAACGAAACTGTTTGTTGGCTTACATAACTGTCTTGAGGTTTTCTATAGAGACCCAAGTTCTTCGTGGTTCAAGGAACCAACAAAACCCCTTTCACCAGCCCTTTTGACAACAATATGCGAACAGACTGAGGTCTCACCCGAGGCGAAGTAATGGGGGAGTTGTGGAATTAGGTTTCCACAACCACGTGACGAGTGCTTAAACATATATGATGAGCAGCGCGCTACGGAGCTCGCACTGCGGGCTGAGGACTACGCACAGATCACCTTCTTCACGGTTATCACTTTCACAAGCTCTGATGCTTGCATGGCTCACGCATCCAAGGACTTCGTGGTCTAGAAATTACTCAACAACAGGACAACGCAATAGATAACTATGCTTCCTCTTCTGACTTAACCCGCTTCAACAAGATATACTTAGTGTTTTATCCATGCAACAATTATCTTATGTTATTTATCTTGTGGCTTATACAATATGACAGAACACAAAATACTGTGCACTTCCGGTGCTGCGCTTCAAGGGAGAAGCATGGCGCGAGCTCTACCTACTTAAGTATTTATCCAACTAACTTATGCATTCATTCAGACTTAGAAATACTTATGCATCTAGCATTCATCCATACATGTGATACTTAACATAATACTCCCATCTTATTCCTTATGGCGAATACATATAAAAGTAAACACACAAATTGATAAACCATATCTTAAGCATTCATTGTAAGAAAATAAACAAATGCAAAACATGTAAACAATCACACAACATAGTAATTTAACGTGGTTCACTCCCAGGATGGGAGCTACGTCCACAGGAACTGTTGTTGTATTAGTCGTTGGGAAGGGTACAATAGTGCCAGTCTGCGCACTCAGCTGCAGACTCTCTTCTCTCTCATTAGGCCTCTGCACACATAGTTGTAGAGCCTTTACAATCTTCTCTTAACAGAGCTTAATGTTCTGCAAGAATTACAATTCATACTCAGAAGATTCAACAACAATCCTTCAACCCTTTCCCTTACAAAATTGTGCCTTCTTATAGATCATGCCCGTAGGTCATGTCTTTACAATACACAGGAAAAAACCCTACGGTTTCCCAAAACTGTCACGGTTTTCCCTTAACCAGACTTGCTAGCTTCTGGTAGCGAATATTCTGTCGTGGCCATCCTCTACGCATGGTCACGTCTCTTTCATCCTACCCTGTCGACCACATGCTGACTGTTCCTTTCTCTTGGTCATTCCTTCTCTAACGACCTTATGCGGCTAGTTCACGTCGTGCTTCCTCCGCGCGTGTGACCGGTCGCTTTCCTTCCTCCTTACTCCTTACCCGCCTACTTGGTAATCATGGAGTATTTTAACCAAAAATAGGTTTCTTTCACCCAGCTGACCTTACCTTCATTCTTTACCTAAAATGGGTGCCCTGCTGGCACATCATGGAACCGGTCCTTAGCTGCGCAGTTCCCATCCTGCCGATACTACACTGCGCTCACATCGTAGCTCCCCAAAACTGACTTACACCAAAAATCTTCATCTGAACTGCACTCAACTTCGCAGTTCCAAAACTTGACTTGCAAAAAAATGCCCCACTTGGGCCAGGCCCAACACCAGCTTCATCACACATGCCACATCATCATACATGCCACGTCATCACTTGTAGGTCCATTTTGGAAACTTGGGTTTTGCTTAGTAAGCGAGTGTGCAATTTTTGCACATGGGGGTCAAATTTGCAAAATCATCAACCAAGGACTTATGGCTAGCGTTCCAAACTGGAACCTTCCTAAACACACTTTTAGGACTTCCTGGAACCCACTTTTGTTTCACGGTTGGAATTCTGTGGCCCCGGTAGGTATCCAACTGGTGTCCCTAAAGGCCTTTGGGATGCGAGTTGGAACAAGCCATAGAATTACGGCCATGGATCGAATCGAAAAACCATTGACTCCGTTGGATTCAGGACATCGAGATAGTGCTAGAGCTACCCCTCTCCTCTGGTCCCATGGACCAAGTGTCATCTTTTAGGTCCATTTTTGAAACTAGGGTTTTGCTCAGTAAGGGAGTGCGCAATTTTTGCACATGGGGGTCAACTTTGCAAAATATTCGACCGAGGACTTATGGATAGCATTCCCAGCTGGAAACTTCCTAGACACACTTGCAGGACTTCCCAGAACCCAGTTTTGATGCACAGTTGGAATTCTATTCCTCCGGTAGTTATCCAACAGGTGTCCTTGAAGGACTTTGGGATGCAAGATGGAACGAGCCATATAATGATGATGATGAAGATGATGATGATGGCGATCATGAAGATGTTGATTAGGAAGAGGGAGATGACGATGATGATGATGATGACGATGATGATGAAGATGATGAAGATGATGATGATGAAGATGATGATGATGGTGGTGGTGGTGGTGATGACGACGACAATGATGATGATGATGATGATGATGATGATGAGGATGAGGATGAGGATGAGGACGATGATGATGAGGATGATGATGATGATGACGATGACTAGGATGATGATGATGATGATGAAGATGATGAGGATGATGATGATGATGAGGATGATGAGGATGAGGATGAGGGTGAGGATGATGAGGATGATGATGATGATGATGATGATGATGATGAAGATGTTGATGATGATGAGGACGACGATGATGATGATGATGCAGATGATGATGATGGTGGTGGTGGTGGTGAAGATGATGATGATGGCGATGATGAAGATGATGATGATGACGATGATGAAAATGTTGATTAGGAAGAGGGAGATGACGATGATGATGAGGAGGATGATGATGATGATGAAGATGTTGAAGATGATGATGATGATGATGATGATGGTGGTGGTGGTGGTGGTGGTGGTGGTGATGACGACGACAACGATGATGATGATGATGAGGAGGAGGAGGAGGAGGAGGAGGAGGAGGATGAGGATGAGGATGAGGATGATGATGATGATGATGAGGATGAGGATGAAGATGATGATGATGATGATGATGACTAGGATGATCATGATGATGACGAAAATGATGACGATGATGAAGATGATGAGGATGATGATGATGAAGGATGAGGATTAGGGCGAGGATGATGATCATGATCATGAAAATGTTGTTGTTGTTGTTGATGATGATGATGATGATGATGAAGATGATGATGATGATGGTGGTGGTGATGAAGATAATGATCATGATGAATATGATGGTGATGGATATGATGAAGATGATGATGATGACAATAATGAAGATGTTGATTAGGAAGAGGGAGATGATAGAATGAAACATCACCCAACAAGGGGAAGTTATTAGATACCTAAGTATCCTTGTGGGTGTCATTGTCTCATTAATTCAACAAATATTATAAAGTAAGATTGAAAGTAAATTACAAAAGGAATCTTGTGGAGGTATATCTCTAGAAAGTAAACTTAGCATCTTGGATAAGAGCTATCAACTAACCATTTTTTCCTTTTACCTTTATCATCATAATTAAAAAATGGAAATGGCTTTAAGAAGGTTCTTATGGAGATGAAAATCAGGAAAAAATATCTATGTTCGATTGTTTGGAAAATTCATGCTTCCTTAGAGACAATGTTGTTTGGGAAATATGTACTCTTTATGAAGACAAAGGAGACCTATGTTTCATTGATATACATTTTGGAGGAAATTATTCGCATTGGAATGGATTGTAAGAGCCACATATGGAAAATATTATCAATCTACTATATGAACTTTTGGATGCAAATTATACTTGCAACAATACTTGGTCTTATCAAACTTCACATAATGAAGTTTCAGGTATACACTGTTGGCAATGTGGAAATACAGGTTGGCATTGATGCCATTGGCATTGACAATAGATTTGTGATGATGAAAATAGGAATTGATGTCATTGACAATATTGACTCTACTGTATAATCATGACTGGAATAGGGATACTAATGTTGATATTATGGTGAATATGATGACATGTCTACGTTGACAAAGCCATGGATGAGGTGGTATGATGTCAAAGCAGGAGGTGGAAGGTAACATACAGTTGAAGTGGACTCATATGGATTTGTTTACACCATCAAGTCATTGTGTTGTGCTGGATGTTGATGGGCATTGTTACACTTGGGGCTGCAATGAAAACGGAACAGGACATGGCAGTATCCCATATCAGCAAGCCAATGTGGACCAGAGGGAGTAGCTGAAGGGGACAAGAAGAGGCAGTAAGTTCAAATTCAAAGAAGGCCCTAGCAATCACGAGGCCAAAGAATTTGAAATATCCATTTGGGAGATAACCTCCTATGTAAGTTGGAAAAGGAGCACAGGAGACGTGGTTGCTGTATAGGAGGGATTAAAACGTAGAAGAGCCAAGGAAATTCTTGTGAAGATGCAAAAGTTTAATGAAGAAACAAATCCAATCATATACACAAAACAAAGTATTCGATGGTGTCAATGGCTATCTCTATGATATGAAGCATGGCCTATCTCTTGTACAAAGAAATGGCTATCATGGAAGTTCGATGGGTAGCAATCGATCGATGCAAGAAGCAGAGGAGATGAAGATCTACAGGAGAATCCATTATGAAGACTCAACAACCATCCAATCAAGTAATCGACAGTGCTGATTAACTCATTCAGTGGGATTTACCCCACATTGTAAGTGATGAAAGGTTCAATTGAGTTTATAAAGTCTAGCTTCACTATGGTTAATCAACGCGTAGTGGAAGGGTATGGCGGGGGCTCTAGGTGCTTGGAATCCATGAGTAGTCACCATCCTGGAGCCCAGGACAACCTGTCATCCCCCCTACCTTTTTGGAATAAGTGACAACATTTGCTGACTTATCGAGGAGATGATCTCGTCCGTTAGATTAATATTTTTTGTTGAAACGATGGTCATATGAAGTGATCATTGGCTTAGGTGCACTAATTATTTTGGTTGGTAGTAAGACTACCATTTTTTGGAGGTTTTGGCATAATGCCAAGTCTAGAGGATCACCAAGTTTGTTACCAATTGAACATACATCAGAATGTCGAGACCACTAATTTGTCGGAATATGCAACGAAACGATAAACTTAAGGATCACCAAAGTTAGTTAGAATGAATCATTCATGATGGAACAAAATTAAAAATGACAAATTTGTTATGGTTTTATAATTTATTTATTTTATGAAGAGGTGTGATGGTTATGAAGAGTTATATTGAAGATTTTTAAGAACTATAAGTATGTCGAGATGTGAAGGAGAAAGTGTGACTGCAGTAGAGCAACAATTATGATATTCAGAGAATAACACATAAGATTTCCAAATTGATGAACAAAGGGTGGTTGGGAGGAGCTAGGGAAGGTAGGTT